>OY747701.1:24540000-24925000 GCA_963556495.2 Valencia hispanica | reverse complement strand
ACAGAGGGGAAGGAAATTAAGGAGAAGAAAAACAAAGCAAAATCCACAGAACCTGACAGCTTGAGCTATTTTGAAAAGAATTCATTATGTTTTTCAGTGTCTTGGTAGGTAAAGCTGGTAGAGACATACCACAAAAGATGTGCAGCACTAATTACAGTAAAAGGAAATTCTAATTAGAATAATTTTATAGTGTACATAGTTCTTTTTACTTTTTAAAAACATAAGCAAAAAGTGAAATGATGCTTTAGCGTATTAACAAGACTGCTTATACCAGTTAGGTGAGTCAGTTTCATATGACTATTTGACAGTCATGGGAAAAAAAGCATGTAGTCACTGAGGGTAGTGAAAGCTGACTGGATGTTTTTATGTTTATGCAACAACACACTGAATGCTATCTTGGTGCTGTGATCAAGGTAAATCTACAGCTTAGAATACTGTTCATGCATTTTGTATTTATTTTTTTGTGACAGAGCCTTTAATGGTTAGATATGATCTCAAGTATACGACCCACAACAAAAACAGCCTTAGATTATGATTGGATCTTACATGGCTGGATTTACAGTCAAAATGAAACGTATTGGGGCAGCAAATTACTTTTTAATGTCGAGGCTTGACAGGTTTTAGCACAGTCAGCCTCAGTTTGATTGCATTTCCATTTATATTGGATTACAAAATGGCAGCATGATTTCTTCGTGGTTAGCACTGTCTCCTCGCAGCAGAATAGTTTCAGTTTGCAGGTTTGGGGAGCATGTTTCTCAAATAGTACAAAGGAAATTAGAATAAGTGAAATTGTCTTTCTATGGGACTTTTGTTTTGCTCCACATATGTCAGGCATGTGATTGACCTCAGATAAATACTGGCATAACTAACTGGAACATTCTTCAGAAATGATTGTAATCTGTCCAGGTTTACAGTCTACACCATTTATGGTAATGTATATGTCTTTCCATTTTCTGTTCTGGACTTTTTCCGGGCCTCTTTCACACTGCAACTTGATAACCTTCAGTAACAAGAGGAATGCTCTTCACTTGTTGAGAGGGAACAGCCTTCCTTCCCACATCAACATCCTCTTTGCTCCGGCGCTCCGTTTCCCACCTGCTTGCCTCTCTTCATCTTCCCCCATTCCCAGCTGTTTGCCATTGTCTTTCTGCTTACCTGACCCCTCACCCCCATCTCTCCTCCGTGCTACCTTTGTAACGGTGACATCTGAACCCTGTGATTCTGCTAAATGTGTTCTTTCTTACATAATTTCTACATTGGCTCATCAAAGAAATCCATTCTGTACTTTGTAGATGGGGGAGAAACTGATTAAAAATGACTTCTGGGAGCAAGTTCTTAGTGAACATGAATGATACTCAATGGGTTTCTTTAGTAAGAATGTTTATCCCAAAGTAATTTGTTATAATTTTGGGGGGTATTTGAAAAAATGTGAAAATTATTTTTGCTGACACAAATTTGAGCCAGCTTTGAGCCCTAAACCTGAGTGATATAACTTAGATTAACAGGTAGATTAAAAACAAAAGAAAGTTGTCACATTATGCTCTAGAAAAATTCAATGTCTTGACAAATTTCTTTGCCTCATGATGCCGTTTTTGCCACATGTAGAAAGTGTGTGGCTGTTGTTTGCATGTGAACAAATTAATATCAGGAATTTACCGACCGTCGGTCTGGTGAATGGCTGAACTAATTCTATGCAAAGCCAATGGGTTTCATGCTTTGTTTGAATCTCTAAGCAAATAAAAATTTGTCTTGCAAAGCGCAGCTCTAGCTTTCAGATTTGAAAATATGACAGCCAGAGTGTTGGGGAATGCCACCACCTTTACATAAATTATAATCAAGCACATGACTGCTGAATACATCACAACATATAAGTTTTGAATCTGGGCTGCACATAAAAGAGATTGAAAAGCTTTTAGTCATAAGAGTAAACGTAAAGAGCATCCATATAGGTGACGTATAGTTGAGGACAAAAAAATTAGCCAATAATAAAATGCTATTATTTCCAAGTATTTTCCAAATATAACATAACATACCAGCTATAACATGGAGCAAATACTTTTTAACAAGGTTTTCTTTACCTTCATAGAAATCTTTTTTGAAGTTTTTTTGCTCTGCACTCCCAAAATAAAAAAGGGTTCCACAAAAAACAAAAACTTCCTAGGTTGAAATTAGTATCTCACTGAAGAACTGACTTTTTTTATTGAGCAGTAGCACAAAACCATCGTTGTGTAACGATGTGCTTAAAGTTTGTGATGCCTTATGCTTGTTCGGTTATGTTTCTCTACAATTACCCCCCAAAGTTAATCAAACCCCTGGCAGATTAAAAACTACTTTCAATCAATTAGGAAACATGTTTCAGATTAACAATTAGTAAGTCCTTTTTTCAAAAGATAAAACAATTTTAAAGTATGATGAATTTTGGAGAAAAAAATAAATTATTCTCTCTAAGCTAGAAGAATGAAAAGAACAGTCTGGTCATAGATTTTGCATACTGGAGGGATATTTAAAGATTTTGAATGGCAACCTAAAGCAGTCGGAAGCAAAACTGGGTCTGGGGCATGCACTTGTCTTCCAGCATGAGACTGAACCAAAACATGTGTCCCTACTGGTAAAGAACTACCTCCAGAAGACCAGATTGGACATTACTGACCGACCTGTACAAAGCCCTGACTTGAATCCGATGGAAAATCTGTGGGGTGAACCAAAAATAAAGGCCCATATTGGAAGGTCATCAAATCTGAAGAAGTTTAAGAGATTTTTAAAATAACAATCGACTTGGATTCCTCTGGACATATATCCGAGACCTACTAAAAGCTACAACAAAGAGCTGCAGGCTGTTATCCAACAAATATGATAGACAATTTACAGCGTCTGGGGCAGGATGTAATTTTTTTTGACCCAGGTAGCACTTGAAAAACCTGTTTAAAAGTCTTCGCTTTGTTTAATTGCACTGACAGATAGATACTCATACAGCTACAGTACACTTATTAAAAATGAAAACCTGGCTGGGCTTGAACTGCACTTTGGAGATTCAGCCCTTAATGAGGAAGATAGGTGCTGCTTGTCAGTGGTAATGACTGTTTTCATTGTGCAGCAGACCATGTTCTGTACGTGTCATTCTTCAAACATCCTGCCAAACATTTGTTGCCAAGCACCCTTGTGTTACTCATAACACATGACAATTTAATGGTCAAAATGGGGCCAGTTAGTTTAACCATAGACAGCGTGGACTAAGGGTGAATGATGAGTCAGCAGTCAGTTATTGATCTTTACCATTACCGCACATGGATCTAAGCAGGAAAGCAAACCTTGTGTAAGGCACCCTTCTGCGACTTTTATGAACCAGTCCAGTTTGTATCTAATGGTTACATGACATATAAAAATGGACAAGAACTAAGTTCAGATAATGTGCTAACCCTAGTTTTACTCTTCCTACCTGTGCTGTATGTTTAGGCTGATGGACTTTTTAGTGAATAAACAATTTTAGTGTTTTGGAAGACCCACCTTATTTTTGTATAATCAAAATAAAAATAACCGATTAAATAAAATTCTATAAATTCCTTATTACAAGGCAGCATTCTGCTGGCACATGTTGGATCCTTACATTTATTTGGATGTTAAATTTACAGAAACGGTCCCCACTTGAACCTTTTCACAATTTATCACAGTACAACTATTTATTTAAATGTAATTTTATGTAATAAACTACACAAAGCAGTATATAACTGTATGAGAAGGGGGAAAAACTGTTTAAATTTTTTATGTTACCAAAATAATCTGATGAGTGTAGCATAAATTTGTATTCACCCCTTTTTTTCTCACAGACACTCTCCATCTATCTGTCTGTCTGAGCTAACTGGCAAAGAACAATGGACAAAAAAAATTCAGATTGTAGATGTGCAACAGGTAGAGGCATACTCTATAACACTTGGAGCCAAAGGTGATTCTATTAAGACTTGACTCATAGGGGTTGAATACAGCACACTTCTCATATTTTAATTTGTAAAACATTTTAAATTCTTTTCTCTTTTAATTCAATTGTGTGTATGGGAATTTTTGGCCATTCTTCCTGACGCACATTTTTGAGCCCAGACACTGATGCTGGACGATAAAGCCTGGCCCATAGAACTCACTCATTTATGTCTTTATTTACCTTGCTTATTCAACTAGTGTACTGTGGTGTTTGAGCAGAAAGAGACAACCTCCAGACTGTTCTCTTCAAACTGTTCTCACAGAGTTTGAAGCATGAAGTTGTCACAAATATATGGGGATGCTGAAGTATTAGGAGTTTATTTCACTAAAGCTAAAGATGTGAACCCAAATCTGTAAAAACAGCCCCACACGACACCATAACCCCCTCTGTACTAAACTCCACACTTGACACAGTGCAGTCAGTCAAGTGCCCCTCTCCTTGCAACTGACCCGTTTAGTGGATTGCCAGATCAAATGGCATGATTCATAATTTCAGAGAAGACGTTTCCATTGCCTTGCAAGTTGCCCACCACTTCTAGGCTTAGTTACTGCCTACCCAACTGCTTTCATTTTATTATATTAGCTGTACCACTTGACTGAAATATTTTATTGCAAGGACATTTCATGAAAGGGCTCATTGCACATTGACATTAGATCACAACAATATGCTTGAATTCACTGTAGGATATTGTAGGACACTCTTGTATGATTGATAGCAGAAAAATGTATACTAGTCTTACATACCATAGGAGAACAAGAGAATGTCTACATAGAGGGGGAGATTAGGGGGAGCAGAGGCCAGAGGAATCCCAAAAAACCCAGTTGCAGGCAGAAGATGGGAAATCGAAATTTTGCTTGCATGCTTGTTCGGAGGAGAAGTCGCCAATGGCAGTTTCATATCTCTTGCTTGACTGGTTATGAGACTTTTTAAATTGGGGCATGATCTTTTATTAAATGCAAGTATTTGCTTCTCTAATTTTTGATTATTTCCGCTGGACCAGATAAAAAGAATCGGGTAGTAACAGTTAAATAAAGAGGCGCATGTCTCCTTTTAATGGGGTGAGAGGGATACCCCTCAAACAGATTCTTACATCACTGAGCACCTGAAAGCACCCTATACTTTCAAAAATATTTGTGGAAGCAGTCTTAAAGGCTAGATGCTGGATTTTATACACCTGTGGCCATGGAAGATGTTCGAACACCTGAATTCATTGAACTAGATGGGCTAGCGAATACTTTTTGGAAGATAGCATACGTGTAAATGGAATGAGAAACTGATTTAAACTGACAACTGTTGGCGTACACAAGATTAACTTGTTGTGCTTTTTTGTGTTGTTATGGTTATACAGGCTGGTGTTTCACATGTCACATTGTGCAGGTTGCTGCTGACATACCTGCGTCTCAAAGGTAATTATCTCGTTCAGAGTTGTGCCTCCAGTCCTCTAAAATACGAGTCAGGCTGCAAAGCTGAGCATCTGGCTGTTCTTGGTGGACAAAGTTCCAAGAACACACAAGGCAGTACATTTTGATCAATGACTGACAGCTATGATCAAAGCCATGTGACAGCATGGAGCAGCACTGTTTGTGTAGTTTTTCCGGCCGCTGTCAGAGTGTGAGGTGGAAATATATTTTCCTCTTCATAGTCATGGGGCTACACAGCAGTATGTTGAGAGCTTGGAACTTGTTAACAGCCATTGTTATAAGGAAGCCTTATGTTACTTCTGCAGAAAAGTAAAGGTTATGTAGATCATTCAAAAGCATTTGTGATATATTGTTTGTTACCCTGTTATCAGTGTAACATATTAAAATGCAAATAAGCTATTTTCAAAACTAATCCAAGTTGATTCACTTTGTTATCATTATGATTAACTTAATCCTATGTAAAATAATGCAGCTATATTTAGTCACTTTTATTTCAGACAAAAGTAGTCCATATCTCTACAAAAAGAGAAGATACAGACAGACATGTAAACAGTGTATCTAAATTGAATTTGAAATAATTTTTTGAAGGCTAAATTGCCTTTATTTGTCCTCTTTGTCTAATTTTTAAAATCTCATTGTTTAAATTTCTTTAAATGTTCTCAACAATAATAAACAGTTATTACAATTATTAGGACTATCACTAAAATAGGTAGTTTAATACATCGTTTTAAAGTCAGCTTTAAAAAAATTTGGAAAAAGCACTTCATTATAAAAAAAAGGTTTTTAGTTTAAATAGATTTTTTTAAATAAATATATTTATGATGTTAATTCCTTAAGATTAGATTATATCCAAATCAAGACATTCTGGGAGTTTGTTTTAAAGGTTACATGGAAATCAGATCAATCAGCATTGCTTTGTCTACAAATCTGATTTCCAGAGTTATCTCTCCTTACTATGGGATTGTTGTATGTTTTTGAGCTAGTAAATAGTGAAGCACAGATCTCTTTTTGACCTAGAAATTTCTGTCCACAGAAAAATGCTGGGAGCAGCTCCTCTGGTAACACTATCAGCTTCTGTAATGTGCAATAGGACATGGTCAGCACACTGAAAACAGAGGTCGGGATCGTGCCGGAAAAGAGATAGCAAGTTGTGGATCAGATATTGATGCTGTAAATGTGCCCTAGCAGAACACATTGAGGCGACTCAGGAACACCAGTTCTGTAATACTGATGCAGCTCAGTGATGCAGTTGGAGAAATGGAGCACCTCTTGTGATCATATCCCAATCATACTTATCATACCTGTATGTACTTTAGTGTGCATACTATCAGGAAATCATCAGGAATCAGGAAAGCAAAACCAAATTACAAACTTCAATAAAAAAAAATAATAAATCAGTCCACATAGGTTCACATAAGTCAGCACTCCTTCCTATAGGATACAAAATCCCTCTGTACAATTCACATAGAGCTCTGTTACACAACCATCAAATTAGGATCCAGTGTCATTACTCATCACAAACTTTGACCTATAAATTACCTGAAATCCCCTTAAAACCCAGGATTAACTTGCAAGCAAACAAGATTGGAATTTTGGCCACAAACCGTGATACAGGAACAAGATGAGTGCCATATAGCTTCCCTTTCACTAAGTGGCTTATTAATCACATTAGTTTATTATTCTCCACCTGTTTCTGCTTACAATCATTTTACAGTTCACTTATCAAGTATGACAAAGGCCAGAGGTTTGCCTGCAAGGAAAACTAACACCCTCATTATTTTGGAATGAAAACATTAAAAAACCCATCACCAATTGGAAATAAAGGTTTGAAATAGCAGCACTGATAACAAATAATGATGTTGTGAATGTTCCGCTGTTCTAAATCAAGAGTGGGTGGCTTTGCTCTTGTAGTCTCAGTCATTGTGGCATAACACTACATTCGGAAATGTAAGTGTTTAGTATCTCTAGATATTTTGCATTTGTTTTTACTCATATTCGCCCAAATGTACCTTGACTCACTAAATCGCTGATTTGTGGAAAAACTGTCCAAAACGATCTTACAAGCTGAAAATATGCATTTGGCTGCTCTCCGACACAGGTACAGAGAAGATTTGAAAGGGTGTCTATCAGACGGTACGTGTGGTCCAGAAACTATTGGTTCTCAACGTTCAACATATTATCTCATCGTTGCCCTGTCTGTTTTACCTCCTTACACCCACATTATCACTAACTTTGAAAATATCACTGTAGTTTCCATTTACCAATCATCATTCCATCTGAACTTAGGTTGTTATTTTTTTGGAGTTGCTGAAATGAAAAGCTGAAGTCAGCTGCCTCCACTCCAGTTGGGAGATGTCATTTCCCCAGTGAGGCAGCATTACTGAGTTTCCACCCAGCTGGTAGTGGTCAGGTAACTTAATTGAGGGAAGCACACATTTTCATGAAATTTTATTTCAGTTGGTTGTATTTTGCAGTATTTCTCAGTTGCTTTGGTGCATTTCTCGTATTCCCAATTAACATTTTCATAACAGGTTGTGTAATTCTTAAAACACTTAGTCCGTTTACATGCAGTAAGAGAAAGCCGAATTTTTGCCTTAATCTCATTGAAGTCTGACTTTTGAAATGCATGTATACACCTTAGTCCGACTGAAGTTGAACTAGAGTTAGAATAATTGAGTTAACCCACCCGGATAAAGGAATTGGTAAACCGAATTTCTCTGCATGTAAACTTCAACCATGGCTTAGCCGAGCTTTTCACAGGAAGTGACAAGACCGTAGAAACGGGAATAGCAACAGCAGTACACAACAACACAGTAGAAACAACGACTGTAACACAATCAAACAGTACAGTACTTAACAAATCTACTGTGATGCAGCGTTTTTGTCGTCCATTTCTTCGCTCCTTGTGCATATCCTGCTTTTACTAAGTCTGCTTCACTGCTGTCAGCATTTGTTTATTATCTGTGTGACTCTAGGTCAGGCAGAAAAATCCAATATGAAAGAGTGCATATTGCACCTAGTGTTGCAGTTGCGAATGCACTTTTTTCAATAATTTGATCTTCTGAAAGACGTGTAAACTGGGATAAAAGCTCCCATTCTTGTTAAGCTATTTGTCCGATTTTTGCCAATAGCTCGATTTAGATGTGTGTGTAAACGTACAGTACTGAATTAGTACAAACTGTGAAACCTAGTTGATAACCTGCAAAAGTCTGTGAGTTGCTCAAAACGAATAGCTTACTTCATAAAATCAATAGTATTCATGACAATGACGGTGTCAGTGTACTCAAAATTAAAATTATAAAGCCGACTGGCTTTGACATGTTTACATTATGACAGTTCACTCTGGAAGTGTTTCCCAATGCCAAAAGGTTAGGTCTTGGTGACACTACTTGAAGATGCTCATGACAGCACCATACACTATTTGTACAGCCATTTGAAATCTACAGTTAAGTTACACATTACTTTGTTTAGTGAGGGAGATGAGTACAAAACACTGAATACATGTGCTGAACATTTTTTACTGCACAGGCTCTTTGCAGTTCTAATTTGTTCACAGCATTGTGTAAAAGCAAAATATAAACCTATTTACAAAATACAGGAGGAACAACCTTTGACTAAAGGTGTGTACAACTGTAAACAATATCATCACTGAAGACTGAGGTTCACCTGACATAAAATTCTTTGACTTGGGAAAACACTTTCAGGAAAGATTGATAAAAAAATTCATACAATTTTCAGATTTTGATAGCAAGTTCAACATTTTTGTATGTAATGACTCAGGCAATGAAACGAGGGCTATTAGCTTTATAGAGAGTGACTTCAGCATTCCTAAGTATAGTTCATCTTGACGGACATAACAAAAACAAATGATAATGTTATAAAACTGGAGAGAGTTGTATGTAAGCAATTTATGCATGCCCAAAAGGACTTGGAATTTGTTGGAAAGAATGAGAAACTCCTGCTATGATGTGTACGAAAGAACTAATGTTATGGAGGTTGAACTAATATTTTAATTCTGATCAGAGAAATGCACCAAAGCAATTGAGAAAAACTGTGAATCTCTTTATTCAATAATTTAACTGAATTTGATAGAGTGATTGAGCAATTGTTGTATTGTGTTTAAGAGACAAAGTTATTCAAGCACAATCTGCATGCCAAATCCAGCTAGTAGGAAGAAGAAACTAATTCATCCTAAAGATAAAATAACCGAACATAAGTTATTTTGTTTTATGTAAGTTAAAGTAATTGGGAAGGTGAAGTCCTGTATACAGGTCAGAAGTGCATAGTTCAACACAGCCAGCTCTAGTTTGTATGCAAGGTGCATATTCTGAAAAGTGCTAACCTTTTATGGAATTTAATTGCTCCACAGAGGGCATCCAGACCTAAACTGGAGACCTCTTGATCTGCTGTCAAGTGTTCTACCACTGAGCTATGCCCCCTACATCACAGTGTACCAGTGACATAAAGTTAATGATCAACCACATCGTTTTGCTGGTTCAGAGATCCTGAATAGTGGAATAAAACTGAACAGAAATCATGTTGCTACACAGAGTAGAGAAAAACTATTCAAATTAAAGCCTGGTTATTTACTATTCTCTTCAAATCAGCACACTTGTTATCTGTTTCTTCAAGTAACATGTTTATGATTAACAGAAACCAAAACGAGAGAAACCAAAACTTTACAAACTTTAATAAGAATTTTTATGAGTTTGACACGTTTTATGAGTATGTTTTATTAAGTCATAAACAGATCCAATAAAAAGGTAACCTTGACAAAGGTTGTTGAAATTGTTGAAAAAAGCTTCTCAATAAATATGAAAGAAACTTACAGACAGTGAGCTTCTGAAACACAATTTTTATGCAGACTCAGATAGAGGATATTCAGATCTGAACTTGAAACCTCTATATTTCAATTCAGTTCAATTCAGTTTATTTATGTAACGCCGATTCACAACAGATGCCACCTCAAGTCATTTCAATGAAATTATATAAACATTTCAATCAGTTTAAAGTTTTAGTTAGTTTCCTATTTAAGGAATCCCAGTAGATTGCATCGAATCATTGACTGGCTGCACCCTGTTGATGCAGACTCCAACAACAGCAATCCCTCACACTGAGCAAGCATGTAGCAACAGTGGAGAGGAAAAACTCCCCTTTAACAGAAAGAATCCTCCAGCAGAATGTGGGTCAGTAGAAGCGGTCATCTGCCACGACCGTCTGGGGGTTCGAGAAGACGGAGACACAGAAAGAAAAGAAGAACTGATGTAAGAGTACTTCCTTAAATTAATTAAATTAAAGAAAGTAAAAAGTTGATAACAGGACACAGGGGATGTTCAGTTACTGGGAGCATAATCCCAGTCGAGGCCCCCCATCCAACAGGGCATTGTAGCTAAGCAGGATACCAGACCAGGTGTACCTTCCATGGTGAGAAAAAAACAAAACAAAACAAAAACAAAGTTAACAGTCGAAATAAAAACAAATAATAAAACTGGAGAGTAGTAGAAGAGAAAAGTTGCAGAGTGAAGAAAAGTGGCCAGTCTGTCCTCCAGCAGTCTAAGCCTTTTGCAGCATAACTACCGAGATAGCTCAGGATGATGGAAGCTGTTCAATTAGTATTATACTCAGGCTCGGGGACACACCGACAGATGTAGACTTGACTATTTATTACGAGCTCAACACACACACACACACACACACACACATGAACATAACAGCATGCTACCCAGTCTGCCCGGCTATATGTCAACACTGCCCTTTAGCGGATGTGGCCTTCGGTTACATCTGCTGCAGCAGGTTTAACTCTTAAAATGCCTAATATCACATCTCCCTTTCTTTGAGAACAAACGGTAGATTGCCTTGTCTCTGTTGGTCTTAAGGGTTCATTCTGCTCTTTTGGAGGAAGACCTGACCCTGTTATGACCCTCTTCTAACAGAACACAAGGTAGAAATAATCAGACTAGCACACTAATATTTAGGTCATATATTGTAATCTCAAGCTTCTCCTTAATGTTAAACTACTAATAACAAACTGTTTACAACTCAACACATTTCTTTGTATTGTTTATTTTTTCAGTATAACAAACACATGTAAGTCCCATTTAGAGGTCAAGTCTCCCTGGCTCTCTGACTTCTCTTCCAGACCTAGTTCGAACAGTCTCTGGTCTGCCCTCTCGGCTGGGTGATGTGGTTACTGCTGTAGCTGTGGTATCTATCTTCGGGCTCATCCGCTACCACTCCATCACTGTTGGTACCCAGTGGCACCAGATGTCGTTGGTTCCTCCTCAGTGTACCCTGAGGCGCTTGAACAAGATATGATCGTAGAGCTTTGTGTTTAGACACCACTGTGCCCTGGACCTTTGCATCAGTGATCCACACATCTTCCCCAGGAATGAGTGGCTCCAGGTCTCTCACTCCGTGTCTCTTGTCGAAGGCTCTCATGTTGTTCCACCTCTTCTCTTTTTCTTTGGCTGCCAAAACAGTGTAGTCAGGCAGAACTGGATCCAACAGGGTTGGAAGGGCAGGAAGTGTCGTGCGAAGTCGTCACCCCATCAACAGCTCAGTTGGACTGTAGCCATTTTGAAGCGGGGTTGCTCTGTAAGCCAGCATCGCACGATACAGACCAGATGACTTTTTAAGCAGTTTCTTCACAGTTTGCACAGCGCGCTCAGCCTCTCCATAGCTCTGAGGAAACCTGGGGCTGCTGATGATATGCTCAAAGCCATAGTCTGCTGCAAATGTCTTGAAGTGGCTTCCCGAGAATTTTGGCCCGTTGTCAGTCATGAAGACTTGCGGAATGCCATGACGTGCAGAAATTGATTTCAAGTGCACCACAACATCAGTGGACCGTGCAGGTGACAGCTGTGCAATTTCAATCAAATATGAGAAATAGTCCACCACCAGTAAATAATCTTTACCTTCCAGTGTGAACAGGTTGGCCTCCCAGTCTTTGCCACAGCCTGTCTGGGATCTGAGTTGGCATTAGTGGCTCTTTAACATTGATCCTCTTCTGGATGCAGGCTTTGCAGTTTAGCACCATGTCATTCAGCTGATTGCTGAGTCCCGGCCACCATACTGTCTGTTTGGCCCTGTTTTCCTCTGCACTTTATCATACCCATATGTCCCTCATGCAGTCTCTCTAGCACATCATTCCGTAGGGCTGATGGGATGACTAGTCTGGTGCACCGCAGTAGCAGTCCATCATGCAGTCAGTACTGCTCCCTCAGCCCAGTAGTGTTTCAGTACCGCCTACAGTCTGCATTTATCCAGCCAGACTGTCTTGCAGTACTCCATTAGAGCGGAACATGTACTGTCTGCTTTCAGCTGCTCGCAAAGTTTGCACAGATAGTCTCCACTTACAGGTAAGTTGCTGATGATAGTCTGCATAGATGTTAGTGTCCTCTAACAGGCATTCACTTGTATGCAGGCGTGTAGCTTTCAAAGGAGCATGTGATAGGGTGTCTGCTGTCCATAGGTTCTTGCCAGCAACATGTGTGACCGTGTAATTGTATCTCATGAGCCGCATCCTAAATCTTTGGATCCTAGGTGGAAGGTCATCTAAAGCTTTACCTTCCAGCAGACTCACCAATGGCTTGTGGACGGTTTCCAGCTCGAATGATCTGCCGAGAGGCTGGCTTCACCCTATCTATGGAATCACATGTCCCAGGAACCTGACTGTGTGGTGTCTGAGCTCACATTTGTCCATGTTCAGTGTGATTCCGGCATTCTGTGCTTTCTTCACCAGTGCATAAAGCTGCACACCATGCTCTTCCTGTGTCCTTCCCAGACCAGGATGTCATCCATGTGACATAGCACCCCTTCCAGGCCACTCGACACCTCAGTCACCATCATCTTTTGAAAATATTCTGGAGCTGATGCTATACCAAAGGGTAACCGATTGAAATAGTAGTGCCCAAAAGGCGTAATAAAGGTTGTGTATTTAGCAGTCTCCTTTGCTAGAGGTATTTGCCAAAACCCCATATTGGCGTTGAGTTTGCTATAAACTGTTGCATCAGCTAACATGCCCAGAGTGTGCTCTACGGAAGGCAGGATATACGTTTCTCGGCATACTGGTTCATTCATCTTGGTCGAAATCCACACAAATGCGGACAGCACCGAATTTCTTTGGGACCACCACCATCCCGGCTCTCCAATCCATGGGATCTTCAATTCTGCTGATTACCTCCATCTTCTCCATGCAGTCTATCTCCTCTTTCACTATTCCCACCAATGGCAGAGGGACCCTGCGTGGTGTCTGTAGGGAGAATGGTACAGCATCCGATTTTAACTTTATTGTGTATGGTTGCTCCACAAGACCCAGTCCGCTACACAACCGTGGATAGTGCTTTTTGATCGTCTCCATGCTGATGTTGTCGACCCTTGACACAGGCTGAAGCTGTTTGATTGCAGGTAACCCCAGCAGTGCAGTACAGATCTTCCACCACGTAGACATCCTCTGTGGCTGTCTTTTTACCAATGGGAAGTGTTTCCTTGGTTACCCCCAAAACAGAGAGAACGTTTCCACCTGGACCAAACAGTTGCCGTCTTGGCTTTGCCAGGTCTCTGACATTTTGTCCATAGTACACATCAGCAAGCATATTTTTCTTTTCCTCTGCCATTAACATTAGCCCTCTTAGCACATCTTCAGCCTTGTCACCCATGCAATAAACCAACGTATTTACCTGGTTCTCGTCCGATGTTGCATTTAAGTTACTGGGGAGCTGAAAACTCACCAATCTCCGAATCCATTTCTTCCATTCTTGTGGTTTGTTGAAATCAAATGATTCTGGGGACTGTATAGTGAATGTAGCAGTCGAGGTAACGTGTGCTGCTGCCATGACTCCTTCCATACTCCTGATCAGCCGCTCTACTCTTCCTTGTTGTGTGTTTTGTTTTCTCCGACTCGTTTTTGTCATTTATCTACATCTACCAGTCGCCACTTCTGACACCATGTGCAACTATTATTATACTCAGGCTTGGGGACACACCAACAGATGTAGACTTGACTATTTAGTATGAGCTCAACATGCACACACATGAACACAAGAGAATGCTACCCAGTCTGCCCGGCTATATCTCAACACTGCCCTGTAGCGGATGTGGCCTTCGGTTACATTTTACGGATTTCGTCTGTTTCGCTTTTGTGTCTGAAAGCAATCTTCCTGACTTTTCCGGATACCCTTTACCGGTAATTCTACAGATGAAGACCTAGTAACAAGAGCGGCCTTTGGCGGTATGGTGTTTGCATTCAGACAGTCAGGTAATGTTCCGCGAAAGCTGGAGGGGTGTGGGGCGGTGGGGAAAAGGGGAAAAGAGGAGAGGGGCAGGGAAAGTTGTGAGCGCACACATTGATGACGTATAAATGTCACTATTTTCCTTTCAGCTTCTTCATCGATATCTCTTAAGCGTTTCCATGTGCGCAAAATTGCACACATCACAAAAACGAGCACTGTGAGTAGATCTGCTGTTTCGTCTACCATCTTTGCCATAGTACATTTGTTTGGGGAAATGACATGTACGCCTGCCGCACTAAGTTTTAGTAATATCCACATAGAACCCCCTACTCCCCCGCACCCCCCACCCCACATACGTTCATCAGGATCTTCCGGTACATTTCTTGCTGTGTGAAAGCAGCCGAAAAGCAATGTTGCGGAAAAAAGTGGTGTGTCTGAAAACACAACTCCAGTTAAAGACCTGATGAAATTGTCTGCAAATATTCCAGAACTTCTGTCTAAAAACGGCTTTTGTGGCTTACCCATCCTGTGGAGGGTATCGATTATGGTCTTATGGCCAGTTGTCAAGTCTGCAGTCTTCCCCATATTGAACCTAACTGAGACAATTGAACCAAAGTGAAGCAATTTAATGACACCTGGGAAAACCTGTGCTGGTGCTTTGAGTTTAGTAGATGAGTAGTGTGTGACACTCTGTTTAAAACATTCATGCCCTGTAAAATTTAGGCTGATTTCTTCAGAGTATTAAAATTTTTTGAATTCCTGTTTTTGTGGGTTTTATGAGCTGGAAGCCCAAATTATGTACAAATAAACAACTAAATACTTGAAATTGTTTAAGTTGTGGGCCCTGAATCTATAATCAATGGAAGTTTAACGTTTTAAAAGGAACTATGAAAATAAAAAAACTTTTCCATGATATTCTAATTTTTTGGAAAGGGTCTGTATATAGTGTTGTGCACAGATAGGTAGGATTTGGCTATGAATAATTATGAATTTTGCTTAGGGCAATGATTAATAATGTAGCAGAATGGAGTATTATTTACAAAAAGAGCAACGCCACCTTGGTGGATTCAGCCCAAGGAATTAATTTTGAGCACCAGGCACACAGGTTGGTAGTACTAATGAGGCAGAGATGTAGTTCCCAATATATATTAACCAGTTTATTAGATTTCAGTTTTTTTTTTAATCCGCCATCCCCCAAAAAAAGGAGGTTCTCAAAATGACTAACAGAAAGAAAAGGGAAACTAATCTTGTATATAGATAATTTAAAGCTGCGGCAGGAAAGTGAAGTCAAACAAAAAGGGAGGGGGAATTGGCTCTCAAGATAAAACACAGCAAGACAATAAAAAAAATTAAATCACCGACACATGCGTGAACATACACTCCAATGTGAAAGGAAACCCAGCACCACCAACAAACGGAGCCACACAGGAGGACCCTTCACCATCTGCCGTTCAGCCTGAAAACAAAAACAAAAAAGACAAGCAAACCCCGGCCCAATGTCTTTTAAAATGGGGCTGATCCCTCCTTCCTTGTCCCAACGTGGGCAAACACGCTGGCGTGACCGCCCTTAGAATCAGAGTCCAGCAGCCGCAGGACCCCACAAGCATCCTGCTCTGGCACGCACCATAGGTTGAGCCCGCAATAACAGATTCCGATAAAGTCTAATTAAGAAAGAGAAGACAACAGTGCATCCCACAACGCCTTATGTAGTCATCCACAAGGAGAAGCACGTCAAAACCAGCAGAGAAGGAATCACGTCAGCTCCTTAAATGCTTCCCTATAAAAAAAAGTGTTATGTTTGGGAATTCGGGGCGGTATAACCCACTCCAAACAATGGGTAATGTAGCAGAGAGTTACGTACCAGGCATCCTTATAGATGTCACTTGAAGCGGGGACTACCACGCACTTTTAATCCGCTGTAACAACAGGAAACCCAAATATAGTAATCCCATTAGGACCCAAAACCAAAATTCTCAGATCAATAGGAAAGCTTGTACATACCGTCCAGGCAGACATGACCAATACACAAGGTAGGTTGAGAGAAGCGACCCGGAAGTGGTGCTAAACAGCAGACGGAGAGGAGAGAAACAATCCTCCTTATATGCCACACCCCCTACAGGCTGTCAATGAGTCAGCTCAGATCAATGAAAACCAGCCACACCTGCTACAATAAGATTAATAATTTTATGTAAAGATTACCAAGTTCGGGGGCACCACCTGGAGTCCAGGAATATCAATAGCCAAATTGTTCAGTCTCAGTTTATGTTTATGATTACCTGCCTGATAAGGCTGAGATAATTAAACAATAGATGAAGGAATAGGTTCTTGGCATTCTTTGAACAGCGAGTTACTACACATGTAGGTGAAATAACAACAACGGTTTTCCAAAATACAAGAGTTTATTACAAAAAGAATTCAACTTTCCATTAATGGTATTCTTTATTTTGAATACCATTAATGGCAGTCTTCATTGTTCATGAAGCCAAGCAGTCAAAGGCAGGCCCACGTGGTTCGCTAGAGCATGTAGCCTACAGCAAACTCATGTGGAGCTGCTTAAAGCCGCTCTGATTTCCATTTGTAAATCTTGTTTATCCAAAACTAATCTCGCCTTCCTTATTAAACGGTTAAAGTTCTCCAGGTTGCTCCGTGGATAATGGGGGAACCTAAACAACGTTAGCCAGCAGGCTAATAATAGCTGCGGTCGGTTATCAGTGGGAGGCCTTATGGCTGTTGGGGTGCAGGTAGCCTTCAGCTGGGACGTTGGGTCGTCCTCTCCGGCTTGGGTAAACAGCGATCAGCTCCACCTTTCTTCACTGACACAGTACCTTTCTCGGCAGCTTTCCAGTACAGCATTTATCCCAGGTTTTGTCGCGGTGTGTGTAATGGGTCCAGTCTGGACACGGCTGTGCGGCATGCAGTAGCTTGTTAGCGGTCCCTTCCTCATGGTAGCGTCTGTAATTCAGAAGGATTGTGTGTCAAACCAGGTGGTCAGCAGCACAAGAGCACCACAGGGGACCGTGCTCTCACCATTCCTTTTCACTCTGTACACCTCAGACTTCCAGTACAAATCAGAGACCTGTCATCTGCAGAAATACTCAGATGACTCGGCAATTGTTGGGTGTATCAGAGATGGACAAGAAGTTGAATACACAGAGCTGGTGGACCGCTTTGTGACATGGTGTGGAAACAATCCTCTTACCTTGAATGTGAACAAAACAAAGGGGATGATTGTAGATTTCAGAAGAAACAGGGATAAGTCAAACACTGTTTCCATCATGGGTGAAGAAATGGAGGTGGTTGAGGAGTATAAAAACCTTGGAGTTCACCTGGACAACAGACTGGACTGGAGGCGCAATAGTGAAGCCGTCTACAAGAAGGGACAAAGCAGACTCCACTTCTTGAGGAAGCTTAGGTCCTTCAAGGTTTGCAGCAAGTTACTGCAAATCATCTACAAGTCTGTTGTGGAGAGTGTAATCTCTTCAGCCACCATCTGTTGGGGTAGCAGCATCAGAGCCAGGGATTTAAAAAGGCTAAAAAACCTGATGAAGAAGGCTGGTTCTGTTCCGGGGACAACTGTGGAACTTCTGGAGATGATAATGCAAAGAAGGATTCTCCATAAACTCAGTGTTTCAGCAGCTTTGCAGTTGTCTGGAAGTTTGTTCCAGATTAGAGGAGCATAGAAACTGAAAGATGCTTCTCCGTGTTTGGTTCTAATTCTAGGGATGTTGTGTAGACTGGAATTAGAGGACCTGAGTGGTCTGGGGGGTTGGTATAGTAACAGTAGATCTTCAGCACACTTTGGTGCTAAGCCATTCAATCATTTATGAACTAGTACAAGTATTTTGAAGTCTATTCTCTGAGCTACAGTGAGCCAGTGTAAGGACTTTAGAACTGGTGTGATGTGCTCTGCTTTCCTGGTCTCAATGAGGACACGAGCAGCGGCATTCTGGATCAGCTGCTACTATCTAATTGACTTTTTAGGCAGACCTGTGAGAACACTGTTGCACTAATCAATCTGACTAAAGATAAACGCATGGATGAGTCTTTCAAGGTCCTATTGCAACATCAGCCCTTCAATCCTAGAAATGTTCTTCAGGTGATAGAAAGCTGACCTTTTCATTGCCTTTATGTGACCCTGGAGGTTCAGGTCTGAGTCCATAACTACACCTAGAGTTCTGGCCTGATCGGTATTTTCTAGCTGTATTAACTGAAGCTGTGTGCTGACTGTTGATCGTTCCTCTTTAGGTCCAAAAGTAATTACTTCAATTTCAAACAATTTCAATGTTTCTGTTCAGCTGGAGAAAGTTATGGCACATCCATCCATCCATGCATTTACTTAGGGTTTGGAAGGGTTCAAAGTCACCTGGTAACATCGTAATGTAGAGCTGAGTATTATCTGCATAGTTATGTTAGTTAATCTTATTGGTTGTTATAATCTGGGTTAGTGGGAGCATGTAGATATTAAATAAGAGGGGCCCCAGGATGGAGCCCTGGGGCACCCCACATGTGATTTCTGTTCGTTCTGATGAAAGGTTTTCTATTGAAAAAGAGAAGTCCCTGTTATTTAGGTAAGACTCGAACCAGCCAAGTACTGTACCAGAGTGTCCGACCCAGCTCATTTAAGGGAGAGCTTGTATCCGTGATTTTGTTTTTTCGGTCTCTACTAAGAGCTAGTGACTGCAGATGAGGGTAGAAAGGTAGATTGACCGTTAAATCGCTTCACCTTTTGGCCTCGCTCTCTCTCGAAACTAAAATCCCTCAGCATTTAGAAGGTATTCCTCCTGGTGCTATTGCCAAATCACTAACTCTGGTTAAAGTTAAACTCATGACCTATAAAATGATTTCTATTTACCATAGTGTGACACTGAGTAGTACCACTGTAAAAAGTTAAACAGATCTTCACGAAAAAAGTCTTACTGTTGCAAACTTATTAATGGCAGTGGTCACCAGTGATGGGCAGTGACGCGTTACTGTAATCCAATTACTTTTTTTAATTAACAAGTATAGTAAGGGATTACAATGGCAAAAAAGTAATTAGATTACTATTACACGGGATTAGATCAACAAGAGGTAACATGGAGAGCGGGAGAGAGCAGGACTATGCAGTGTTTTAATGCTTGGAAATACCAACAGTATGCTGACTTGACTAAAATGACAAAAACAGCCTCCGCTGTACACTCTCGTGGGAAAAAACCTTTTATATATAGCAAAAAATTCCATCTTAAATCTGTGAAAGCATCTACCAAGCCAGTGCAAGAATATGAAACTCATTTAAACCCCCCGGATCCTGCAACTGACATGACCGCTGTGGCTACCACATCCAATTCCAACGGGCAAACCTCCGATGGCCCCTCTCATGCTAAACAGGGGAAAATAGATTTTGTATACTCATTGTTACTCCTCTCTACCCTTTACCAACTGTTAAAAGACATGTTAATAATTTGCAATTGAAGAGACTTTGATTTCAATTATGTTATTGCTGTGTTTTATTTACATCTATTTGAATAAAGGAGTGAAAACATAGAGAATAATTTTATTTTATATGCTGGAATCAGAAGTCGTCGTCCAATTGTTTATTGTCGGCATTGAATGACGGGATCAAAAAAATCTGGCCACAATCTATTTTTACCTATAGATTTTTTAAATTATAATAATAGCACATATCAGTAGTATTTCGTTTTCATTCAATTTAATCAATATTCAACCTGAACAAACTGAACAAAGAATCCACATCGTGGAAAAGTAGGAGGGCTGATGCAGCATGTGCTCCTCCTGCATCAGTAGTTAAGCTGCAGCAATCTGTCACCGCCGGTCTGTGTACGGTGCAGTTACAGATGCTCCAAAGCCTCAGTAGCTCTGCTTCGCACTGTCAGATTCCGGATAGTCGGATGCATTGAGTACGGTGTCCAGGTCTGAGATGATGGTCTGATGCTCTCATGGGAATCTTTTTTTAAATGATTAGTTACATGAACTCTAGGTGCACAAAAATTTTTTAATGTCTACCTGTCTGCATCCATTGGTCAGGGATGTGAACACTAATTTGCCATAATGACCCATGGCCTCCAGATTGGTCAGAGACCGTTAAAATGTTTTTAAAAAATCCAGAAAATATTCAGTGAAAGCGACCCCTGGTTGGAACATAGAATGACTTTATTTTTCTTGAAATACAGCGGAATGTGCAGAAAATAGATTTATATGTTAAACAAATTTCTTTGTCTGTCTCGGACTATGTAATTTCACTTTGCTTGATGCAAAGTTCAAAAAGTTAAAAGATTAAAACTAATAATTGTTAAAAAGAGGCTGTTTCATTTGATTCAATTGTATATGTTGAAATACGCGTGTAGTACGTAAGGTTTGCAGGTGAGAACATCATGGTGTGGGATGTCCTTTAGCACATGGTACTGGCAATCTTAATATAACTGAATTAAGGATGAATGGAGAAATGGTCCAGGACATTCTTAATAAAGAATCTTCAAGAGTTCAGCTTTGGCCTTCATTCAGTGGGTGGCTGGTTGGTTTGGGTGGATGGATGGATGGATGGATAGATGGATGGATGGAAAGATGGATGAACGGAGTACCATAGAGCATATTCTCTGGCCAGTTCTTCACTGTACAGGCCATTTGTGGACTAATTAGCTTTGATGCAGTCTATCTGTGCTTTAGTTCAGCTCTTGCAAAACATCTAGTGTGAATTTTATGTCAATGACCCCATTAGAAAACTAGAAAAGTGCAGACCTCTGCTTAGGCAGCCCAGTTCCCCCCAAAATCTCCAACTTTTTGAATTATGTTGCCAACAGACAGACAAACAAACAAACCCTGGTGATAAACATAACCTCCGTGGCTGAGGTAAAAATGAAAACATGAACTGTTTAAAGGTAAAAGTCCCCTTGTATGAAGCATGTTGAAAAATAGCTTTTGAAAAAAATGCTTATTCAGTTATCAACACCGAAATACCCAGGTTTTTATTTTTCTATTCTTTTTCTGTACTTATTCAACCTTCACTGTCTGCCTGTCTGTGTTTGTGTTTGCATTTTTGTTGTGATCCTTTGCCTGGGGCTATCAGCTTAGAAACTACAAATAATCTCTGGGGTTAGGTGTGTTTTCTTTTGTCCCTTTTCTACTGCTGCCCTCTGACTGTGATGTAGACCAAAATATCTCTTATCTCAGTTGAAGTGTCTTTCTCACATCATAAACTAAAATATGGAAGGTCAGAATAGCCCCTGAGGTTATAATGTAGAGTGATGAGCAAATCCACTGACTGTTCTCAACCAGTGTGCAAACATGGCTGGTACTAAGGCATGATGTAACTAATTAGAAGGCAAATGGGAGGAATAAAAATACAGACACACACACTTTTTACTTGCCAAATTAAGTGAGGAGGCTTAGTTCCAATTGACAGAAACAGAAACAACTTCCTGTGATGCATGAGTGGCCAATATTAATAAGGAACGCTCATCTGGCACTCCATTAACTTGGTATGTTGCCACAGCTCAGACAGCCAGCCAGACATAGTGACCCTAAAAGGCATAAATCTTTGAAGTCTGATATTTTTTTCAGATGGAAAAAAAATACCAATTTTCTTGGGGGCAGGAGGGTAGTTCATTCAGCCTTAAGTCCTTTTTTCCCTTTAAAAAGAGCACATCATTTAAGGAAGTTGTTTCTAGTGTATTAAGATGATATTAATAGGTACCCTACCTGCAGTGAACCAAAATCCTTTATTTGAGTTTGGAGAAAAAGAGAGACAATTTTATTCTAGGGTAAGGCTAGTAATGCAAGAGGCATTTTTGAAATATAAAACAGCTCAATCATCCAACCACCTGAGACTGTCATTCTGCTGGTGTTATTTTGAAACAACTACAGATTGGATAGTAAGTAATTGCAACGGCTAAGATGACTATGCCTCTTCAGGGGAGATAGGAGCATATCTGTATGAGCCAGATAATATAGAGGAAGGACTGTTGGTTGGAGAAAGAGCACAGAGAGCCAGAGATTGGGGTTGTCAAAACTCCAAAGAGAGCAGAATCTGCAGAGAGATATTTTGTTACCATCCCATCTCGTGTGCTGTTACTGCCATATCAAAAGCTTGGCAAGGACAGAATGTCACTTGTCTATGTAGCAAGGATGCCTGTGCTTCAGTCATTGCATAGGCATTGCTCCCATCACTTTAAACTCTTTTTTTTATTTAAAAACTAACTGAATAAAAACACAAACCAGTCAAGAGACTGAATTCAAAAGTTTACTTAAGTATGGGCAGACTTTCAGTTATGAATGCAGAATAAAGGGTCTCATCTGACAAGCAGCCTCAGGGCAAGTAATTTCAGCAGCAACAAGCAACTAAACAAATAAATGAGCACACGGAAGAAAAATCAGCCTACGTAGTATTTTTCTGCATTACTAAAACATAATTTGCAGTATTTAAACATTTTAAAAATGTACATTGTAAAGGGATCCAGTCTGACCAACCATTAGCCTTGCTGTGGTATGAGAATTATTGCTTTTTCATTCGGTTGACCTCCGCCTATTATAGGTTGATAGCAACTAAGAACTACTTCATAGAAACCCTCTTCAGACGTCAAGTTTTCTCATTAATTCCCAATGAATCAACTTCTTTTTTTTACTTTATTTGACCAAATAATCCTTGACAAATAGTCCACGCTATCAAATCTTGACCTACGCAGTAGAATGGAGAATGTGGGTAAGTCTAGATTTAACTAGAACATTTCAGGAAATTTAAACGGGGCCTGCTATGTGGTGCGTAATCAGTCAGACCCCCAATCAGAATTTCTGTTGCCGAGTTAGGTTAAGCTAGATATAACTATTGAGATTCCAAGCTTAAATAGCTCAAAAGAAGCTAGTAATTCAAAGTCGTTATAAGTAATGCTAACTAGCATGCTAATGCTAGCTAGCATGTTATCATTAGCCTCAAAGTAATGAGAAGAAAAAGTTGAGCCAAATTCAAAAATGAGCTAAAATGCTAACTAGCATGCTAGCAATAACCTCAGAAAAACCAGGAGGAAAAGTTAGTCAATATTGAAAAATAAGCTAAAATGCTAACATAAGCTAGCATGCTAATGCTAACAAGCATGCTCATGCTTGCTAGCATGTAATCATTAGCCGCGAAGTAATCAGTATAAAAAGTTATGAAAATGTAAAAAATTAGTTAAAATGCTAACATAAGCTAGTATGCTAGTGCTAGCTAACATATTATTATTAGAATTTGAGAAATCAGTACAAGTTAGTCAAAAAACAAAAGTTAGCTAAAGTGCTAGAAAGAGCTAGTATGCTAATGCTAACTAGCTTGCTAATGCTAAGTAGCATATTATTATGTAAGGGGTGTGAATACTTTTCTATGGGGTAGAATACTCTCCTAAGTAAGATAAAAGAGTTTTAAAAGAACAGGCAGCAACATGCTCAGAAATAAATGGACAATGTCATTGCTGAAGCATTATGGGAAATGTAGTTGTGGCCAGAAGAGAGATGGTCCAGAGAGAGAGTTTGAAGAGATTGTTTGAATCTTATTTTGAAAGTCCAGCATGGATGTCAGTTAAGGCTAATTGAACCTCGTTAGTTGTATGTTGCGATTCTCCCTCTGGTAATCTGTTCTCTCAGGCCTTAAATCCTTGTCCAAATCATAGACTGTATATTACTGGACGAAGCCTCGGTGACGTCACCCATTGGTTTCTGAAGAGCAAAAATGAAGCCAAATGGGCGGTTCCCACCGCCGCCATATTGTCTGCGTCACATCTCTCGTCACTCCCAGAAAATACAAAAATGGCCAAAGAGGTGGAGCTGAGAGTGACGCTGTGAGGGCGGGGGTGGATGATTGTCACTCTGAGCCGATGTAGCCAGGAGCTAGTCCTGGAGCTAACTGAAGCTAAATGAGGTTAGCGGGCGCCTTTAGCCTGAAAGCTGCGGGTAGAGCAACTCTGCTACCCTCTTCCATCCAGGCTGTAAATACAATATTAAATCGGTAAGTTAATATTTAAATTGAAATAATTTATTTAAATGAAATGATCATTAACTTAATGCAAGTTTTCAATAGTATTTTTAACTTAGTTATTAATAGTGTATGAGATCTATTTAGTCTATGCATGAGATACATGATCAAGCTAAGTTAGTAAGGAAAGTTCACATATCTATATTAATACTTGTTTGTATTTACCCTAATTGTTAGTGATTGTACTACCATAGGATCTCCCAGTTAAAAAAACGGTTCCCACAGCTATTGTAGATTAGGAACAGCTAATATAAATAATTTCGATCCTAGTCAATTTTGCAACTTATGAATTTTACTAATCATTTATTGAGGTCTGGGAAGGGATAAGTTGCACTTTTAGTAAGACACTTGTGTTTCTTTTTATAGATTTTGTTTACCAGGTCACAATGGCTCCATGCCTGTCCTCCACAACAGCCAAACAAAGCAGAAAATGTAAGTACCTGTCTCCATCACTTCATGTAGAATTTTAATAGTATTATACTTTCAACCGATAAGCCACACCTGTGCAACTGCCATTCATTATTTTAGTTTTTTTCTCCAGAGCCATTTGGATCATTGGAGACAGCTATGTCTGACATAGTTCTGAGAGAGCTGAAGAAACCATCGGAGGAAACCTCGGCCTCCCAGACGTCCGTATCTCCTGGTTTGGCCGGGGGGGCTGAGGTGGAAAGGAGGAAGAGCAGCTCTAGATGTCCTCATCATCAGCTGTGGCTGAGATGACATGGGGGCGGTCGGCAGTGTCCAGTTGGTGAACATGATGGAGGAGGACCTGCACCAGCTTAACCTTCTCCAACCTTAGATGTCCATCATCTTCTCCTCCGTCACCCAAAGGCGTTGATAGAGGGCAGGTGTAAACCCAGCAAAAATAGAAAAGGCCAGCAGGTTTGTCAACAGTGTTATAGGTTCTTTTATTCTTATTTTAAATTATGCCATCTTTATGCATCCTCACATTAGACATGACAGTCCTTTAGACAATTGATGTTGAAGCAAAAAGTATAAATATAGCCCTGATTGTTATGTCTAATGTGTTGTTGATGTAGTTTTTTTTATTTCAAAAATTACATTTGTTGCCATAACACTGTTCACAACTCTGTCCCCCCCCAACCCAATGTTACTGTACATAAGTCTCTTTTGCTTTCTGGCCCCTCTTTGTTTTTTATGTGTCCTTTTCTTTTATAGAATCTTGTGTTTAAAAAAATAAATGTTTTATTCTCTAGAATGACTGAAAATTCTTTCAACAGTATATAACAAGGGAAGAAATAAGAAGTCAAACAAGTAATTAATCAGCCAACTGCGTTTTTGAATTTGATAAATTCCTTCAACATCTCAATATTAAAATAAACCTTGGTGTCTGCAATATTACAAAGCCAAATCACACTTATTTTGCGGCTACAAAACTATGATTTTTTTTTTCTCGAAATGGAAAAAATATCTTTGTGAAAGAAAAACAGAAACTTCATTCATTTGTTGTTTATTTAATCAAAACAAACAAAAAACGGACAGCACCTAAGGATATGAAAGAAGTGGCATTAAAGGTGATGCACATATGTTGTTAAGTACTTCTCCTTATGATCTTCCTGTAGTTTTAGGCGATTGATATAATCTGTAAGGAAAAAACCATTGTATATTAAAAACTTAATTTCAACATTCTCTCAGTTGGAAACCAATTCACCACAACAAGACAAACGTGCTGTAAACAAATGAGCACACAGACATAACACTTATGGGTGTATGTATAAAAGTACAACAATGAAGGTGAATCCTATATGACAGCATATCAGAAATGATTAATGCCTTAACTGACAACTTGTAAATTTAAAAAAAGTAAAAAATCTCATACATAAATATGTGTGTGTATGTATATATATATATATATATATATATATATATATATATATATATATATATATATATATATATATAAATAATGTGTGTGTGTTGACCGCGAAGCGATCAAAACTTTATTTTGACGGTGAAATGAGCACAACTCAATAATTTTGTCAAATAAAATCCTGAAGCCGTTTGTCCATAGCTTTTACTAAAAATATGTGAAGTTTGAATAAATCAACATGTAAAGTAAATAAGAAATATGATAATTTCAACCCATTTTTGACCAAGAAGCCTTATCTTAAATCCACAACATCTTAACCTGTTCAGTTTGTAGTTTCCCAGCGCGGTTAACTAGCTACTTTGTTAGGAGTTCAGCTGCAGGAGCTTCATCTACAAATTAACTTAAAGAAATATAATTTTACTTACCAAAAAAAATGGAGCAGAGACTTCTTAGACAGTCTGTTAAGCAGTCTATGGCGGCAAGCTGCTAGCCACCGTTAGCCACCAGCCTTAGTGCTGATGGCTCATCCAATGGGAATGGCTAGGCGCTACGTCATCATGTCCAAAAAAGCCACTCCCGTGTCCATTCGCAATATAACGGTTACGGTGCTCTGGTCAAACTGGACTACAACGGCATTAAAATGGTGCAGTGCTGTGTCCCGTGATGCAATAACAGAAACGACGTGAACAAAACGTTCTCTTATTACCGATTTCCCCTCGAAGAAAAAGTGAAGAAGAGATGGCTGAAGTTGATAAGGTAAGTTGGATCTTAAATGATGAACATTAATAACAAAATAATAACCGGCTAGCGATTACTAGCAGGCTAACGTTACTAGCTATGCTGCCTTCAAGTCAGTGGTATCGTAATTATGGTAAATACCAAAAACCGACATCCAAATTGCACATGAACACCCACTCGTGTTGTATTTTCCACAGGAAAACTAGAAAAATTTTATGATACCCAAGATGAGATAAACTTTGACCTTTCAACATGGCGGAGAGCAAAGAAAACATCCTGGATGCTAACAGCAAACATAATTTTAATAACATCCCCTTTTAAACTTAGTGTCGTTTTATTAAAATACTTTTATTTGGTTTTACCTCCTAACAGCAGATGCTATCTAGCAGTCTAAAACGTTTTAATCAACTTTGGGTCCGCTATGTTTCACTTCACTACGACAACAAAAGCACTTGAACACGACGCACTGGCAATTTCCACTTCACAAGTGGAAAGCATAGTCTTTCCAACAACACATGAAGGCAGCATAGAAGTACTACTAGCTACTGCTAGCTGCTCTTTTTGTCAGCACATCTACGTGTTTTCAAGGTTATCATTATCGTTCTTGAACTGCTCCCAGTAATGTTGCACAGTCCTGCGTAGGAAATCGTTACACTTTGAAGTGAAACTGACTTTGACTCTAGTAAACCAAGCTAAACAACACATCTGATAATAGAAGTTGGTTCTGCAAGTTGGAGGGATCCTGAGATGTAAGATGTAAATTGCCAATTAGTTATTATTATTATTATTTTTTTCATTTTGCAGGTGGGACAATTTCACCCCGAACTACAACTCAAGGGTCTGTGGGTGGCATTTTCCCGATGGCAAAGCAGCTGGGCCAACACGGTTTGCATGGAATGACGGAAAGGCTTTCCCCGACCACATCCCCACCAAACGTAAAAAAGGAATGGTCCCTGCGAGCGTGGAGGATGAAAGAACAGCTGGACCAGGCACAACCCACCTTGAAGTTGCTACACAGACCCCTGGTACTTTAAGTGCTGTGGTGCTTGAAATTGAAAATGATTTGCTTAAAAAAGAAAATGAACTGAAACGAGAATTGGACAAACAAAAACAAACATTTTCATTCAGTCAAATCTCCTCCCACCCTAACAAAGTGCACTGTACGACATTTTGTATGTCGGCATAATGGAAAACAACATCCCCTCCAGAATTAAGAACCAAACATCCCTGCCAAATTGCTTCCAGCCATTTCCCGACTGTCGGATTGTGCTTGACTGCACTGAAGTGGCCGTCTCCAACACAGAAAAACTGGACACCCAAAGTCATCTGTACAGTCATTACAAAGGACGCACCACACTTAAAGCTTGAGGGAGTTCCACTTAACATCCCAACGTTCCTTCTCAATGGACAGTTCACGGTGCAGGAAGTCAACCACAACAGACTCATTGCCAGTGCAAGGATTCATGTGGAGCGTTCCATACAACGTTTAAAATCATTTGACATTTTGACCTACATCCCATACCAGTATAAAAAGCATGCCAACAAGATCCTGAAAGTATGTGTTTGCCTCACAAATTTACAGAAGCCCATTCTCCGTGAAATAGCATAAATTGTCTGTCACAAAAATAAATGTTATTGTTTTACTCATGTCTATATTTTTGTCTGTCACATCAAAATCATTGAGTTTAAGCCACCATCAGTGGGATGAGTAATTAAGGGAATTACTTGGACATACAGTTTGACAGGCTGTAATCGGGACTCATAATAACTCATATGTGCAAAACAAGCTGAACTAGCAGACAAAAAAATCACAGTTGCTCCCACTCAGTCAGTTTATTAACTGTGAGTAATAAGTCATGAATGCAGGGTCAAAGCAGTAAACCATTTTACATTTCTGACAGAATGTGAGGTAGGAAACAATCCTTATAAAATGTTTCTAAAATGTTAATGTTGTTAGCCCATGCTGTGTCTTTATGGATGAGCAGGATTACAAGGTCAAAAGGAGTCCACACCACAAAATGACAACTGTTCCTGTCAGGTGCAGATTGCCCTGAATCTGATGCCAGTGGTTGTGGGTTTGTTTGAGCTTCAGTAAGCCAGTGACTTCATCCAGTTCTAGAAAAAAGTCCTTTCTCTCCGCTGCCTGCAGGTTGGTCATGGTTCTGGCTGAATAGGGACATTTCACCTCAATGATGAGGTCATCGGCCACCATCCCATCTGGAGAGCCACCGAACAGGCCGCTGTCAGACAGGAACACTCCCTTCTCCTGGATTGTCACACCAGTGCGCTCCATGTATTCCTGCTTTGCCTTTGGCTCATGGAGGATTCCCCAATCACAAGCCTGGGGGCAAGGAAGCCAAAAGGTGTAATCTTGAAGACTATCCCTACATTCCGTATTGCATACATCCATACAAAACGACACAAAAGTGGTGACTTTGTATTCTACAAAATTTAACTGGATGTAGTATGCATTCCTATACTCTAGGCATAAATTATGTATATATTCATGTTTTTATTTAGTCTTTTCAAATACATACAATTATATGTATAGTATGGAGGTACAGTGGGTCCCATTTAGAAGTGGCCACTTCATTCACGCATTCTGTGATTCACGCAGCTGTGTGAAATGTATTACAACTTATAACGTATTACAACTTACAGTATAATTTATTACAATTTATAATGTACAACCTACAACGTACACTGCAAAAAGGGATTTACAAGAAAGTAAAAAAGCCTTGTTTCTTGAAATGTTTTCTTATTTTTGTTCTAAAAAGAAATTTTTTTCTTAACAAGCAAGCTTTGCACAAGAAAATTAAGCTTATTCTAAGAACATATCTAGTTTTAAGAATTCTAGCCAAGCAACTTTTGCTCACCCCATTGGCAGATTTTGGTCACATAAATAAAAGATCATTATAGGCCCTGTGAGAATCACGCGTGAAACCGGACAATTCCAAGTGGTACCCACTGTATGCTTCAAATAAAATCACTTTGTGCCCACCACTTACATGAGATCCTTGTTTGAGGTTGTATTGGCCCAGCAGGGTTTTGAACAAGGAAGGAGGGTAAAGCCGCGTTCACACCGGTCAGCGTGTCCAGGCGTCAAATCGCTCAAACGGACGAAAGTCGACGCTTTAAAATTAAAACCCAGCTGCTTGCACACTTGTGGTCTGCGTCGGCGCGTCGGGGCATCAGCGCGTCACGTCATTACGTCAGCGTGCGGGCGTGGATTTGTCTGTTGCTAGTTGTTTACAACATGGCGGATCTTGTCGGATCAGCAGCGCGTCTTCAACTACCGGCTCTCCCGCGCCCGGCTGGTGGTGGAAGATGCATTCGGGATCTGGTCTGCACAGTGGAGAATGTTTCACCGCAGACTGGAAGTCAACCCCGAAGTTGTGGAGAAGTGTGTGAAGGCGACGTGTGTTCTCCACAACTTCATGCGGGTTTCTGGAGATGGCCAGGTACCTGCAGTGAGGGGAGCTGCCGCTGCTCATGGAGAGAGACCACTTCCAGCTGTGGGGCGAATCGGAGCCAACAACGCAACCAGAGAGGCAGTGGAGACCAGAGAAGTTTTCATGGCCCACTTCAGTGAGGAGGGGGCAGTGCCATGGCAGCCGGCAGAATAGTCATGTCCATACAGGACTGACCCAAAACGGCTCTTTTAAGAGCCACCCAGTAAAAAAATTAAGAGCAAAACTTTCTGAAAATTTCCACATCTATATTTACTATATTATATTTTAGTAATTTGTTTTTCTCTATACATTCATATATACATTCACAAATCCCTTTCATTTATGGATTATTGTTTGTTCTGTACCTATATACTTTTGACCTGTTCACCTGTACCTCTCGTTTCCAGGTAATGACTGACAGACTGCTCTGCTTTCTCCCACAAACTCGTCTATGGATATGGTGAAATCAATCAAATAAACTCAAATAGTTCTTGCTTTTGTACTTCTGTGGTATTTTATATAGTCAATAAAAAGGTATATTTCATTAAGGTAATTATTAGCTGTTATTAAAAACAATATTTTCACCCAAATGGCATTACATAGGACAGTAGAATTAAATTAAGGAAAGTAGCTGACCAAAATGTTACATATAAAAATATTTAATATAAAAAAATACATACAACATATATACATATAATAAACAAACAATAAAATAAAGAACAGGAAGAGAAAGGACCTTATTTGGAGGAAGTGCAGTGGAAGACAGGAGGGACACAGAAAGGAGTCTCCTTCCTCCCCTGAAAAAGGTGTCAGCCCGATCAGTAAAACTACTGAGTATTGTCCAAATGGGTCAAATTGTTCATTCTTTCAAAAATCAGTCTATGAATGTCAAATTTTAGGATGTCTCTTTCTAGAGGTGACAACCTTTTCAGGAGAGGATGAAGAGAGAGAAGGAAGTGCATGTCATCATCTGCAGGAGGAGCAGGAGCTGGTTCAGGCCGGGCCTTGAGCGCATCAAGCAGCTTTTGCTGGAACTCTGTTGGCACTGACAAGTCCTGCTGCCTCCGCCTTCGTTTTCTTGGAGGGCCTGTGAAAAAACAGTAGAAAAATGTGTTAAAAATGCTTACAATTATGTTGAACAAATATACAAATTAGATAAAATTATAAGCAACATTTTAAGTCTGTATGAAAGGCTGAGTGTGAATTCCAGGGTATACACAGACATTTCAGAAAGTACAAAAAGTAATTCGCCAAGTGTCTGGGAACCCAAAGAAACAGATTGACATCTTTGAATAAAACCTACATTCCCAACCTTTCCAAACAGCACTACACACCTGCAGGTGCTGGAGCAGAGGAAGGGCCAGGCTGGTCAGAAGCAGAAAAGGAAGGGCCAGGGGACTCTGGTTCAGCCATGTCACCTGCCTCCATGTTAGCTGGATCTGTCAAGACAGAAAGGAATATTATTGACCCTCCTGTTTATTATGCTTTATACCAAGATCATAAATACTTCTACTGCTAGCACTAATAATAAATAGCAAAACTTTGTAGTAGCAAAATGATGTAGGTTTCAGCTTTACAATAATTATTTTCATGTTTCTGAGCACGTTTTTGTGTGTGTTTGTGTGCCACTATGTCTGGGTTTTCTTCTCAAAATCACCAACCTTCTGCCTCTAACCGCCCTGCTGCTTCTTCTTCTGGCTCCTCTGGGTGGTCATACCCCTCCGCCTGCTCCTCCTCGACCCCCATGTTGCTCGATGTTTCGCGGGGGGCGATGAAGGGTTCGAGGAAGGACAGGACAGAGAGGTACTTCCATTTCTGCACTTTCCCTCCTTCTGCTCCGCTCTTCCTTCTCTCTTTCTCCTTTCTGCTCTGCCTGACATATGTGTCCCTCAATGTCTTCCACCGTTTTTTGCAGATCTCGTCTAAATACACAATGGGAAACTGGTAATGCGTATTTAGTACCGTAGTTGCCCTAACCGCTTTTGGCTAGCGTAGCGTTAGCTAACATAACAAGAAAGTTAAAAGAAAAAATATTTTTTTCTATGTTTAACTGCTTACCTGGCACTCCAATATCCTCCGATATCTTCCTCCAAATCAGATCCGATCTCTTCCTGTCTTTGTAAAAAGACGAAGACGGGTCATACAGTTCACAGACATTACATACAGCGACGATCAGTTTGTCCTCCATCTTGAATAAAAAATTTGCCGATTCCCCAATGGAAGGAGTTACCACGTCAGTACAACGAGTCGCTCTGATTGGTTGACGCCGCGCGTCTGCTGCCCGAAAGTTCAATTTTCCCAACTTGAGCAGCAGACGCCCCGACAGTCCGGGCATCAGCTGCGTGGACGCGCTGATGCCAGCTGCGCCGACGCGCGCGACTTGCTGCTTGGCGCCCACTAGATGCGTAGATCCCATAGACTTGCATGTAATCTAGCTGCCCTGCTGCTTGGACGCGCTGACCGGTGTGAACGCGGCTTAAGAGTTCCGCTTCACTGCTGCCAACACCAAACCGAAGTTGCTGGATGTAATTCTCTTCTTGCGATATGCCATCCTGTTAAGAGAAGAGGTTAACAATTAACCTCAAGCCAGTTGCTACACAGGTGCATTTTGTCCATGTAGCACAGAGAGATGTTTCTAGCACTAATGGAGAGAAAGCTAGTCAATACTGTACACCTGAAATCAATAGAGACTGTCGTTGTATGTATCATTACCATAAAGCATTCTTAGTTTGCCCGACTGTGGCTCTTCTCAATGGCTTTTTTCTCTTGTGGGGTGACAGCAAGCGATGAAAGCACATACAGAGCTTTGTCTTCTGCATTGCAATAACCTGGGCTGGTCACTACCCCATCAAAGGTCTTGATAGGAGCGGTCTAAATGTGAAGTAAAACATACAAGTATGATGAAATTAGACAGAAAATGTTGGTCAATGATGTTCAGTAAGACATGGACCACACAGTATAAACAAAATACATTCAAAGTGAGAACAGTTTAATGTCTGATTTGCAATGGTTTATATCTATAGGTATGTCAAATTGAATTTATAATCAGTGGAAAATAGAGTGTGGTGGGATAACGCAATCAAACTTAGCTAATTTGTAACTGATTTAATGTAGAGTACTTGTCATGTTTCTGATACAGCAGGATGTGACAAATCAAAAATACAAAGGACAGAAGTCAAACCTGATGTGTTTCTGGTGCCAAAATCCAACCCAGACCTGTAAAACGGCCCAGCTGTGCCAAGGAATTCAGTGTCCATTCTCTGTCCTCCTGGGTGACAGGTCGTTTTATTCCAGCTGAAATAATAGCATAAAAGGGTTAATAAAATACATTATAATGTTCTTACTTGAAACCATCTCCTATTTCACATGCTGTCAGTAGCAACATCATTAACACTAAAGCCAGACAGAGCTTAACTTTTAGTATCCACTAAAACTTAGGTTAGCATTGGTTAGGATCATGATTTCTCTGTAATAATAAAACTGCAATCAAGATTGATAACTCTGAATTAATGAATGTACTGACCTTGAGATGTGGAAGGTTCAATCACAGACACCCTCTTCGCAGTGACCTCATCTGTTTTGGGTGTTGGTCCCCTCTATCACACACACTCGACATCTGTGCGGTATAGGTTCTTTTCAGCCCAAATGAGCAAGGCTGCTACATGGTGACACTTGGCCGTCCCGATAGCACAAGAGCAGGTACTTGCCTTCACCTCCTGTCCCTCAACATGTACCTGAGTGAAAACAACTTTGCTATCTAACCCTCATTAAACCCTAAGACAGCTAAGGGACAATCCGCGACGCACAGCCTGTGTTTACATCAGCTAGCTTCCAACCCTAAATTCAGTACTGAACCTGTCTAGTTATGTTTTCATCATAAAGACCTGCTATGTTTATAAAATTTTTCTATATTTTGTTCGACCTGCTTCCATTTGTAATCCGGTTGTTACTACTGCTTCCAAAAAACTGCTGCTGAAACTGAAACACCAAGTAATATAGATAAATATAATAATAATATTGTTGTATTAGATTTTTTAACAAAAGATCCTCCTTTTAGTGTGTTCTCAACCAAAGTGACTTTAAAATCGTAAATCTATAAATTAATATGGATTCAAGTTAGAAAATACTCAAACTAATATCAGATCGTTGAAGTAAATGCAGTCAGAGGTCATTTTCATCTCTCACGTAAAAAAAAAGTTTGCTGTGAAAAAAACAGCATAATAAATCAAATAGACTAAAGAATATTTATTACAAAAATATTATTATTAATGATTATGGGAAATGAGTTCCTGCAAATATGCTTTTAAAAATGATGTAGGAATTTATTCTCCAGTGAATCACTGAGTCATGTTTCGTGTTTTACCTGCAGTCTGACAGAGAACTTCTTCTCGGACATTTTATGATATTTTACAAAATCCCCCCGGACATAATTTTATGCCCAGAAAGGAGGATATGTCCGGGCAAAAGAGGACGTGTGGTCACCCTACTACGCTGTTACCCTGAAAACAACTAAGCTTGCTAACCCTCAGCAAACCACAACACGGCTAAAAGACAGTCAGCAACGTCGTCCCGTGTTTACATTAACGTTAGCTAACCAACATCCTTACTTCCTCACCTCAACATTGTAGCTTTTTTTTTTTAATGGAGGCCTGGACTTTCCCTGATATACTTCCACCTGACAATGAAACTGATATAACCCTATTTGAATTATAGGAGTTAAGACCCTTCTGAACAGACTTTGGGAAGTCAGTAAAGTAGGCTGTCACTGTATAAAAGGTGACCGGTTCCTGTGCTGTAGCGGCTGTAGCCATTGTTGTTTACGTGTTCTAAAGCTGAATGGACACGGAAGTAATTCCTAGCGGTTTGTGACGTCACACTAGCCATTCCCATACATGTCAACCAAAAGGACACGCCCCTAATTATTCATAATTTCAAGATTAAATTATGTCTAAACAGATGAGTTAGAAAAAAATTCACCCCCCTCAGAGTTGTCATGACGGTAAATCTGACCTATTAAACCTAATATGGTTTTTTGAACCGGGCTGTAAACATGTTTATTTCTGCCGTGAAGTTGGCCTTTTTAACATGAGAGTCAATGGGAAATTGCTCCTTTCTGGAGCCAGCCCCCAGCGGATGAGGGGTGAACTGCAATTTTTGTTACTTCCGGGATGGCTTCAATTCTGAACGGCAGAGTTTGCCCCTTGGTCCAAATAGAGTTATAATGAACTTAAGTTACCTTTTGTTCTCCTCAGAAGCGCAGCTGTGCTGTTGCTAGGTAACAGCAAGGCTGCCAGCTGTGTGTGTGTGTGTGTGACATTTGTCAGCTGATGTCTCCCTTTGACGAAGCCAAAATCTGACTCAAAAATGGGGTCCGAACAAATTGTTGCTGTTCGAAAACCGTACATGGTATCTGAAAAATTCTCAAAGCGTCAGTGAGAGTTATGTTTCGTCTCAGATCATGGAAAAGTACAACTCTCTATCTCGTTCACAGTCCAAGAACGAACGAACGAAAGAGAGATGACTTGCAGCAAGGCTCAGCTTCAGAAAATCACAGAATCCTCCATGTTAAAGTTTGGGGAATCTTATAAGATCTGGTCAGAATTCTTCATCATCTGAGCGCTCTGAAGTGCCTAGAAAGAAAACGGTGAGACAGAGACATTTTGAAAGATCGTGTGAATGTCAAAATCTGTGGCCTTTACATGCCCTAAAATCATTTCAGTGGAGCAAAATATGTGATCGCGACGGCGAGTGAAAAAAATCATCTGGCTTCCAGCTCTGAGATAATCTCTCACTCTAACTTAAAGGAGCTGTATGTAAGATATGTATTTCAATTATTCATAAAATGGCCCTGATATGTCTCTAGACATTAAGAAAACATGTTCATTTCAAATACTTATATCACTGACAACAGTAGTACGGCCAGGATATTGTCGCTTAAAAAGTGAAGTTGCAGCCCTCAACTGATGTTGATGTTGTCATCATGTGTTTTGGCCTGAATTGCTACCCTCCACCTATCTACCAATCACGGAGTCAGTGGTGTTTCGGCATCGGGGTTGCCAGCTCTGCTCTAGTTACTACGGCTGCAGCTACAAAAGTGTTTCGAAAAAAATTGTCTAACGTTACCACACCTAAAAGACCTCGTTATCATTCAGAAATACGTTGCGACAAAGTCCGAAATAAAACAAGGATTTGTATTGGAGATGCCTTTGCAAGATAGAGACGGCTGAAAACAGAGAAGAATTTGAAGACGGACGCCAACGTTGCAAATTTTCTCCTGGACAGGTAAGATTAATCTATGTTTGGCTAACTTGTACTTCATGTAAATGGACATTTCAAATATTCATGACAGTCGAACAAAGTTATGCATGTTCGTGTAAAGTTACGTTAGCGCATATGGTGGAGGAGGGTCGTCGAATTGAAAAGGTAAGGAATTGTTTGGGAAATAAAAACCGCGAGTCGTCATTGCTAACATTAGCGATGCATTATAAGAGCCTGTTTCTCTGTCATTATAATTAAACATAATTAACAGAAAAACATTGTGTAGGACTCGTCACTTGCCATTGGAAGCTCCTTGTAGCAGCCTACGTTCCTGCTAGATCCTGCAGCCTATCTGGGAAGCTCGAGTCAGGGGGCTGCGAGAGGGGATACACCGCTCTACGGTAATTTGAAAACGATTGGCGTACTGGTTTTGGCCACAATCTTACTTACATATGGCTCCTTAAACGAGCGCTTCACTCTAAAAATTGAAATTTAGGGCAAACTGTGGATTGTCAGAGGCAAATTGTGAAAAAACCGTAACAGATATCAACATCCCGTCACTTCTGAACAGAGCAGAGATTTTCCTACAAACTGAAAGTTTAATGGAGTTTCTAAGTGAACGTGTGATGACACAGTAAATCCTCAAAACAGTGGATTTTTCTGATTTTTATTATGGCTTCGACCCCTAACTCCATTCATTCCTATGGGAATTTTGGGCGTGGTTTTTGGCTAATTACGTCGCCATGGGAACTCCAATCGCCAATAGAAGTAATAGCACACCTTTCGAGTTCGAGCCGTATGTTTTGATATATATATATTGTGGGGGTGCATGCTGCGGTACGACCCGCATTAACGGAGAAAATTTTAGAGTCCAGTTTCGAGGTGAAGAATAATAGGTGCCTGCCATGCATTGCTTCTCCCTGCATTGCAATGGCAGGCCCCAATTACCAAGCCAGTTTAATTAGAAACATGCATGCTGGGTTTTATTTTAACAAATATTTAAATTCGAGGCTTTATAGTAATTTCATCCAACAAATAAGAGATGTAGCTTATTGAGCATAAAAGCGCTTGTTTTTGTTTTGTAGTCCTCTGCTTGTCCTTTTATTCACTTATTTCCTTTTACGCCAACAGTTATGGTTTGCCTCAGGGATGACCAGAATAACCCTTCTCAATGGTTCAGCAATTAATTTCCCGATGTTTACTTTTAAAATACTTGATTACTATGGAACTAATTTACAAAGTTTGGTCTTAATCATCAGTTAGATACCAAAGGGGACAGGATTGGACAGAAGGAACAAATGTCAACATAGGAGTGGCTGACACATACCCACAGGTCTGGAAACTAGAGGTCATATAAAGCTGGTGTGTTTTCAAACTAAATTAAACACAAACAAAAAAATTATTATTAATTTATTAGTGGTCATAGATGGTCTTTTAAATGCTTTAGGCAAAATTAATCAAGAAATCTAAGCCAAAAGAAGCAAGGTGCTTAAGAGGGGAAATCTTTCAATGGCTCTGTACACGAGAATTACATTAAATTATATATTTTATTAAATATAGAGATCATATATCGACTGGGTGAATCACAATGTATTCAAAGGTTTAAAAATTTTTCAAAAGAATTTGACATGTACACTGGGGAAGAGGATCATTCTGGCTTTTGAACTGTTGCTGCTCAGAATGAAAAAGGAAAACAAATGATGGGGTTGAGCAGTACGTTAGTCACAACACACAACAGATGGTAGTATTTACAATGAGCTGAAAGTTGTATATCCAAGGTGTAAAAAGAGAATTACACAGATTAAAGCAATAAACTGAGTTGATCGCTGGAACAGTTGTGTCCCTGAATCCTGACGAGGGGTATATCATTAATTATACTGTACATACTATTGATTTTTCAGATAAATCGTACCTTTAAAAAAACCCAACAACCTTTAAGCAGGTATTAAACTTTTCTTTAAGCCAAGATATCTCTACTAAAACTGTTTTTTTTTTTGTGTTGATCTGACATAATATTCTAGTCAGAAAATCATCAGAATTAACAGGAGTAATCTCTAATAAAGATTTCTTACACCTATGTAAGAAGTGGAGTACTATAGCAAAAGCTGTAATGCTCAACTTGTGTTAGTAAATCTGTCGGGCTTCTTCTTGGTACTGAGAGACCAATTCTGAGCTCCACACTGCCAGACAGGACACGTGTAAAAAACAAAAAAAGAATTAACCGGAGTAAAGGTTTTAATACATCAGTCTGTGTGCAATTTATCCATACTATGTATTTTACTTAGTGAATTAAGCTACTGAAACAAATTAACTTTTGAATAATGTTTCAATTTAATGAATTTGACTGTACATACACTATACAAAATGACTCAACCTGTCTTTAAAATTTCCAAAATTATTTATTTTTGCCAAAGGCCAGAATGACGACAGACCTTCCTTTCAAGAGTTATTTGTACTACATCTGTCTACCTATGGTACAATTTCTGTGTATTATCAATTTGGGAAAGCCCAGATGATAATATTATAGCTCTTTTAGTTTCCGAGAGATTATTGCAAAAATATTTGAGTTAAATGGAGGCACAGCTCTAAGTCTGAGAACAAAATCCCATCATGTTGTGTGCATGTTTTCTGCACAAGGGACTAATGTACTCCACAAATTTAATTGCATCAGGGGAAAAAAGATTTTGTGCAAATATTGACACATCTCAAAACAGTGGCCAGGAAGTTAAAGCTTGGATGGAAAAAATATTTGTCAAATGAACAATGACCAAAAGCATACTGCCAATTAGCTACAGTAACTTAAGGACACCAAAGTCAATGTTGTGGTCTATCACAAAGTCCTGATCTCAGTCTCGTAGAAAGTCAGTGGGCAGCGCTGAAAAGGTGTGTGAAGAAACCTGACTAAGTAACCCGAACATTTTTAAGAAGAATGGGTCAAAATTACAGTACACCATTGGGAGTACCTTGTGGAAGGAGACCCAAAATGTCGTCCCTAGGTTATACAATTTAAAAGCCAATTCATTGTTACTCCAACATTATTACTAATAGAAATTATTTTGGTAATATTAACTCAGATAAAACAGGAAAAGTTCTGTTTAAAAGCCAGACAGTAAGGAAAAAAGTTGTTTGTCCGATTGTATAGTTTATGGAAATATTTTACTTCAACTGTAGAACCCAAGAATGTCAAGATTTGGATTATTTAAATTTCTTATGGTCTGTACATTGCTTCAAATCTCACTTGGTAACCAATACTTATGATTCAGCTGGCCTCTTTTTGCCAGCAAACCAGAGTATATTTAATTTAAAATTGAGGTTGCTGCTTTAATTAAACACAAGCACCCACAGTTAAGCATGAAGTGCATCAGTTTCATAGAAACCCGCTTCAGTAGTTGGTGAAAGTCGGCACTCAATTCCATTTACAGTGCAGTAAATCCTATTAGGGCAAGGAGCTTATTAACATTGAAATGCAATTAAAATTCAGAAAAAAAGATATAAAATTGCTGTGGAAATGTAGTTTTTTCAGAGTGGACTCATGGAATACATTGTTGATGTTCCCTTTTTTTTTAAACACAACAAAAAAGTCTTTAGTTAAAGGTGCCAGGATGTCTTAAAGAAAAGAAAGGAATAAGCTTGAATCCTTTTACACAGAGAGATGGGGATAATATCAGCATTTTGATTAGGCCATATTGTTTGTAACAACAACATTTGTCCTGTACTTGACTTTATATTACCTTTGACGGTTTGGACTGTTGTCCTTTAGGTTAAAAGTTGCTCCCAATCATTGCTGGTGCTTTATCTTTGTATGTTCTCCTCCATGTTCTTCTCTAGGTTGCCCAGGTCCTCAGGCATTGAAAAAACAAAACTTGTTTTTTTATAACTTATTTGCCCCTTTGTGAGTGTTTGGTTGTTTGTTTCTGACAGGGGCTGGTGTTGTGTTTAGGGTCTTTCTTTTTGCCTATTAGCTGCTGGGATAGTCTCCAGCCCTCTTATTACTATTATTACTACTTCTAGTACTACTATCAAAAAGGCCCACAGTAAGGGTTGGGTTAGGAAGCAAATCCAGTGGCATGACATTATTGTACTAAATCATCAGAGCAGAAAAAACAAGTTGCTTAGAACCAAGATGCCACAGTTAATTCCCTGGACGACTGTTTGTATTTTTGCTGGAATGAAACAGATGAAACTGAGAGAGAAATGGGGACGGAGGAATAAAGGAAATTAGTAACGTAATCCACAGCAGGATCAGAAGAGCACGATTGGATTATATGTTGTTGCATCACAGCAAATGAAAGATGTTTGAGATCAAAGGCAGTGATTTTCACTGGGAGAATATGGAGATGCATTATTGAAGATTGAACAAAGCACGTGTGTGTGTGTTCTTGTAAGAGAGGGCCGTATTTGATGTCATAACTTGGGAAATGTAGCCTCCTCTATTCAGTGGAGCTGTGTAACCTAAGATAGGCCTCTCATTGTGTCTTTATTTGTTTGATTTCAAAGCAGGGACCAACAATTAAGCCAATCTGGAAATGGGATCAGGCTGTGACTGACGATAATTACCTGCTGTCTACACCATTAAAGATTTAATGTAATTTCAGATAGACTTTCCTGGGAGGGGGTAAAAGGCCCTGATGGTGATGGAAAATAGAGAAAGTATGCAGGGGCAAAGGTTGTGATGTGTATGTAGTATATAAATATATATGTATGTTTATAAACTCAGCAAAAAAAGAAACGCCCCTTTTTCAGGACTGTGTATTTCAACAATAATGTTGTAAAAATCCAAATAACTTTACAGATCTTCATTATAAAGGGTTTAAACAATGTTTGTCATGCATGTTCAATTAACCATAATCAATTAATTAACATGCACCTGTGGAATGGTCGTTAAGACCTTCACAGCTTACAGAAAGTAGGCATTTAAGGTCACAGTTCTAAAAACGCAGGACACAAAAGAGACTTGTCAACCGACTGTGAAAAACACCCAAAGAAAGATGCCCAGGGTCCCTGCTCATCTGCGTGAAGGTGCATTAGGCATGCTGCAGGGAGGCATGAGGACTGCTGATGTTGCTAGGGCAATAAATTGCCATGTCCGCACTGTGAGACACCTAAGACAGCGCTACAGGGAGGCAGGAAGGACAGCTGATCATCCTCGCAGTGGAAGACCACGTGTAACAACACCTTCACAGGATCGGTACATCCGAATATCACACCTGCGTGACAGGTACAGGATGGCCACAACAACTGCCCGAGTCACACCAGGAACACACAATCCCTCACATCACCATCGGACTGAGCTTGTTGTCATTGCAGGCAATCTCAATGCCTTGTGGTACAGGGAAGAGATCCTCCTCCCTCATGTGGTACCCTTTATGCATGCTCATCCGGACATGATCCTCCTGCAGGACAATGCCACCAGCCATACTGCTTGTTCTGTGTGTTAGTTTCTGGATGACAGAAATGTCAGTGTTCTGCCATGGCCAGCGAAGAGCCCGGATCTCAATCCCATTGAGCACGTCTGGGACCTGTTGGATCGCAGGGTGAGGGCTAGGGCCATTCCCCCCAGAAATGTCCAGGAACTTGCAAGTGCCTTGGTGGAAGAGTGGGGTAACATCTCACAGCAAGAACTGACAAATATGGTCCAGTCCATGAGGAGGAGCTGCACTGCAGTACTTCAAGCAGCTGGTGGCCACACCAGATACTGACTGGTACTTTTGATTTTGAGCCTCCTTTTATTCAAGGACACATTATTCTATTTCTGTTGGTCACATGTCTGTGAAACATTTTTAGTTTATGTCTTATGGTGTTGACTCTTTTAGTGTTCATACAAATATTTACACACATTAAGTTTACTGAAAGAAAAAACAGTTGAAAGTCAGAGGACGTTTCTTTTTTTTGCCGAGTATATATATGTGTGTATATATAGGTATTGAAGCTGATGTGTGTGGGGGGTTGTTTGCAAAAAAGAGACCAAGTTGCTATGTGGCTATATATACGGTATCCTCTTAATATAAGCTTAGTCGCCCTTCAAGACCTGTTCTGCCCTTGTTTTGATGATTTCGGACTGAATTTGCGGCAGAACCATCACCGATGGGGATCAGTCATGTGAAAAAAGCTGTCAAGTGTCTCTGTGTGGACTAACCACCACCATTCCCAACTGTTTCTTACATTATAAAACCCAGAGCAGGATTCATTTAACAAGAAAGCTCATTGAAGATTAAAACCATTCAAGTTAAGCTAAATAAGATCGTATAGCTGACTGTATAGAGCAGGGCACATTTGTGGTATAAAGATAACTAAGTTCTATTGATGCTTAGAATCTGAGTGAACAAAGGACCAGCTTTAAAGATAAAGAAGGTTTCTATAATATTTAATAGGTTAAAAAAATGTGTTACTGTCTTCATTTTCAGACTAAAGGCAGTTATATTTTGTAGCTGTTGAATAAAGCTCAGAATAGCACCAAGGCTGGGATCACAACTATGGACCAGAGTCCCTTTTGCAGAGAACAGCACCTAAATAATCTACCTTAACAGTACTGTTACCAAACAGCTGCTTATTTAGCAATAAAGGTACCCTCATACCAGCAGTGGGAAAGTTTCTGCTAATAGATTACAGCACCCACACCTGCTTGAAATCTTGTAAATTGCAAAATCCACCCAGTCTGAGAAACAAGTTTTGTATCAAATCAATCACAAATTGCACAAAAGTATTTATTTATTGCCAGAACTATAGTAAAAAGAGTGCTAAGGGAGCACATGCATCACAGCATTACAGTGGTACAGAGGCTCAAAATATGAATGCAAACAAGCAGGTGTGATGCAGCAGTATAGCAATGCAAATACCTACGCAGCCGTGCAGGTGCTTTAAACCTGGTGTAAAAAGAGAACCTGTTGGGAGTTTGCCTCAAAGCACCTGACTGAATTAGTCCTTAAGAAGCAATATTCACATTTTAGATTAAATAAAGACTAAAGGAATTTGTCACAATTCTCAGTCATATGAAGAGCTGATATTGGATATGCACTGATGCTCCTCAGTTAATCTGACTGAGACTGACAGTTTCTGCCAAGGAAACATCTAAAGGAAAGTTGTCCCAAGTTTTTAAGTCATCCCTACCAAGCAAGTTCGAGGCAGATTTTTAAAATATGTTCCTGTTCTTATCTTAATGCATTTAAATAGGAACTGTTGGCCCTCCTTCTGAGCTATATTGTCCAAAAAAAGTCTAACCCTGAGACATGTTCTCTTGAGCGACAAACCTAAAGTACCCTTGTGATAACCTCATCTTCCATCCTGATTGTGACAAATATGAGGGACTAGTTGGTATTCTGTGGGCATGTGAGCACGCTGACACTAATATTCCGCTTAGGTACCTTAGCACAGCTAACTGGAGTCTGTATACCCTCTTTATTAAAGTTATTTATTGTTTCTACTTAGTTTTTTTGTACACAGTTTTGGCACTCCTGTGCAACAACACCTTATGATAATAAAAATAACTGAACAAGAGTAGAAAGCATCTTTTAAATAAAAAGAGTCCACCGATAATATTTTGTACGCCATATGTCATTATCTAACTGAATATAGAAAGTAAATGTTACTCAAATAAAGACTGATGCTCAATCAAGCAGCAAACACAAATATGGTGTTATTATGAGAAATTTGAAGTCTCATGAGTGCTACAATAACCCAACAGTCTGATATCACCTTTCTTGTCCCAGCATGTTAAGGCAAAAAAAGAGGCCACTGAAAAACTCAAAGCAGAAGGGGGTAGAAAAGGGACACAGTGAAGTAAGACCTCCATTGTTATTTCTGCAATTAATCATATCCTGCAAGTGTTTGCACAGTGTGAAGAACAAATGTAAAATTATCCAGACACCATACCAAGTTGAGGTTTACTTGGCTGCAAGCTTTTTTGGTGTAGGCTTGATTGAAATGTATCACAAGGGTATTGACTGGGTATGAGTTTTGCTTGATGAATGAGGTTAAGACATGGCACCTAATTTTCCAAGGGTGAACAATATTTGAAGCAGGCACCTTAATATATCATACAATGAGCTATGACTAATATTATTGACAAAAGCAATATGACTTGCGAAACATATTACTTGCCTGACTGTTCTTTTAAGAAAATAGTTTCAGTGATGTAGAAAAAACATTAGAATCCAGTTATACTTGTCTTGGAAAATATGGCAGATTAAATGCATTCTCTTGATGTCACGCCTTGTGAGATATTTTGTTCTTATTAAAGCACCTTCCATTATTACCGTACCTGTGATCATTGTGTGCACATCTGGTATGGCCCTGCTGTATATCATATTTCAGCCTATTTGTGTAATGCACCGTTTGGCCAGTGATGATTACTGAGGATTACACTGAGCTGATAGCTCCTGATGTGCTCTGTGCCTGCATGGCACACTTCCGTCCTGAAAAGCCTGTGATAACTTAAGAAGCTGCTTGGGTGAGCACATTGTGAGCACAGGTTTGTTTGGATGTTTTCCACTTTGTGAAAGCCAAACAGGTTTCAGTGGTGCTTAATACAACAAAATTCCTCTCTGGGGAGTGTACATCCCGTTAACAAGGAAACACAAAGTCCTAAAGGCTTTCTGTCTGCACAGCTTTCACAGTAAACAAAAACAAACACTGTGCAAGGAAGCTGCACCTTCATAAAGCTAAAGATTTGGTATTTGTATTGTTGGAGAAGAAAGTGTCACGGCAACTTTCACTATTACATGGGTGATATTTCATGAATTTCTACTGGTTGTGAGTTTAATAGTGCTACAGTGCAATTCAAAAAATGTAACAAAAGTTGATTTGACCTTCCACACAAGATCAGTGTTTTACCCAAGTGTTACTCTAGGTGTTGCTGCATCAACTATACAGGATCTCAGGCTGTGTTTGAACTGTTTCATGTCCCTTGCATTGTGTGGGGTGCAATGCATTAATCATTTCTATACCAGATCAGAAACCTGAATCAAAATTGGAGTTAATTTAACTGAAAATTTCTAAATACTCTATTTTTGTAATACATTTTCCCCCAATTGGTATGTATGTGTCAAGTGACAGTTAAGATCTGTGCATTTACTAAAAGCCACACATGGGATTAATAGTCTCTGTGTTTGCATATTTATTGATATCTGAACAATAAACTATAAGAAAACCTCAGTCTGCGTGTTGCTGTTTTAAACAACCTGTCAATAAATGGGTATAAAGGTGATATAAATTACCTTGAACCTTTCTTGATATAAAAAAGGATGTCACAGAAACACAGCTTTAAATATACAGGACACATGAGACATACATAGGACTGAATCCAAAATATTATAAAAATAAATATCTTTAATAGTTTATCTGATCTTCTCTTTCAAACACTTGCTGTGTATTTTACAGACACATTAAGGATGGCATGATTCTATAAATTAGATTGACGTATGTAACATTAAGCACACATATGACAAAGAAAATAATTAATGAAACAGTTGTATTTATTCTCTATGATAAATGTTTAGCTATATATATATATATATATATATATATATATATAACTGACTACATGTAAGTTTCACTTTTGGAAGTTACTTTTAACTTAACTTTTGTAGTTACTCATATGGGGCTCAGACAAGAAAAAAATATTTTAAAAACCCTACAGAAACTCCAGCTTTTTTTCAGGGGTCTTTTCAACATGCATGACATAGAACTCATTACAGGCCAAAACAACTGATCTAGAGCTAAACAATGAGCCTGAATTTTATGAGAAAGCTTGTCAGGGGCCTCTTTGTAGGTTTTAAAAATGCACAAATCAAGCATGCATGCAAACAATGAGTCTGTTTCATAACATCTAGGTTAAGAAATTAGATTTTTGCTTCGTAAATATACCAGGACATTTTCTTAAAAAAATAAATATAAAAAAATTTATCTAATTTCCACTGACAACCACATTGGATGAATATTTTTTTAACTAATTCAAGAAAATGGACCCCCTGTGCTGATATGTGTCTATTTTCAAAACCAGTGCAAAAGTGTTACATAAAATTGTAAAACAGTTTTTACAATATTTACAAAGAAACTCTGTAGTCTCAGTCTTTCTTGTTGCTTTGCTACAATGCCATTATTACTTTCTTGCCATTAATTGTCTGATGTGTCACATTTGAATTCATTGAAAAGAATCATGAATACAATGGATCATGTAGTGAATGACAAAATAACTTTTTCTTTACTTTGCCCCTTTCCACCTGGGCATATTGCAGTTATAACAAAAAGTGATCAAAGTAAAAACAGAAACTTAATGTAAGAGCTGTACTTCTTACAGTTGTATTTGTAAACATTCATGTAAACAGTGGTAGTTTTTGGATACCCGCAAAACTGATGATCAGATGTTGGACATCTGTTTTCTGTTCAAAACGTGTGTTGAGCCGTTTTTCATTTTTAAAGGTACTTCCACTTCTGAGCTTTTCTTCCTTATCTTTTTAAACCTCTTGCAGCATATATATGATATTAATAAAACAACCAGGGAAAACAACCCCAGACATGCCACTGAAAGAGCGATGAGGACAGGCCGACAGGGAAACAGCTCATACCTCTCAGGCCCATCTGTCATCTGACCAATGTACCAGGGCTTTTCTTCAACTTCTATGTCAACGTCTCTGGTCAGCAGACTTTGGATGTAACTCTCATTACTCACTGTTTCATTGACAAAGAAGTTAACCATGACCGTTGAGTAAAGCGGTTCAGGTTGGCCATGATCACTAACTTTCACCAGAAGGCTGTAAAGCCCCCTGTTGCTGAGCTCTCTCTTTAATGTTATGTTTCCTGTTTCTGGGTCAATAGCAAATGACCCTGGCTCACCACCCTTCCTTTTGATGATACTGTAGGCAATCACAGCATTCATCCCTGTATCTTTGTCCACTGCATAAACTTCTGCTATTGATGTTCCAGGTGTTGTATTGGGTAGCACTAGCATGTAAGACTGGTTGGACTGAGGGAAGAGGACAATTGGTGGATTGTCATTAACATCCAACAAGAGCACAGTCACCATAGTAACAGAGGAGAGAGCTGGCACCCCACCATCAGCTGCCTCAATCCACAGCTGGTATGTTCCTTGCTGCTCACGGTCCAGGGATGTCTTCGCCCTCAGTGCACCTCGGCCAGTGTCTATCATGAAGATGTCACTACCGTTGAGGATGGACAGGGCTACCCACCCATTCTTACCAGCGTCAGCATCTGTCACAGAGAGGACACCAATTTCCCCGTACCCAGGAAAGTTTTCCGGCACAAAGAAGGTAAAATCCTTATTAATGAAACGTGGACTGTTGTCGTTGCGGTCCAGTACAGTCACCACCACCGTAGCAATAGACTCCCTCTTGGGTGTCCCCTGATCTACTGCTCTAACTATGAACCGATATTTTTCTTTTTCCTCCCTGTCAAGAGATGTAGCAACAGTCAGAACCCCTGTGAGACGATCCACAACAAAAGTCCCAGGAGTATCGCCTCCTAAGATGTAGATGATCTCCCCTCGTCTTTCACTGTCAGGGTCTGAGGCTTGGAGTTGGGTTAGGAAGGTGTTTGGCGAATTATTTTCCTCAATTGATATTTCCACCAAAGACTGTTGAAAAACTGGTGCATTGTCATTCTCATCCAAAACCTGCACCTTCAGGAAGGTCTTTATTACTAGACCTTGTGTATTGTTAGCAACCAAAATTAGGTAATATTCCTGTGTCCTCTCATAGTCCAAAGTCTCTGTAGTTTCTAGTAAGTACTCATTCTCTAACTGCTGATATGGGACAAGTCTAAAGGGACCAGACACTTCCAAATAACAATCCACCCTTTGGCTTTTGTCCATGTTTTTGATGGTAAAAAATGCTATTGGAGAAAAAGCTGGCTCAGACTCCTTTAATGTCACCACTCCATCCTTTTCGGGTGCAATGTATCGAGGTATGACAGCAGGGGGTCCTATAACCACTTTGATGACATAGACAGTTACACTTGCAACAGCAGGGATACAGCCAGGTCCATTGGCTAAAACAGTCAGTTTGTAGAATGTGGCTGTGACAGAGTCTATTTTCCTGGCTAGTTTGATCCCCCCTGTAATTTTGTCCAAATGGAACAAGCTCCTGGTGTCCCTTGGCACACGTTCACTGTAAGCATAGCTGATCTGAGCATTAGCACCAAGGTCAGGGTCAAAAGCATGCAAACGTGCCAACTGTGCCCCTTTGCTAGTATTCCCATGCAGAGTGACATTAATTTGTGACTCTGTAAATTTAGGGCAGTTGTCATTTACATCTGTGATGGCAATTTTTAAAGTAGCCGCTCCAAGTAGGGGAGGGGTCCCTCCGTCTTCTGCAATGATATCTGTAACATATTCAGCTTGCTTCTCTCTATCTAAAAAGTCTGTCACAATGAGGAATGGTGTCAGCTCACCTCCATCATTCTCCTCAACATCCAGAGTGAACACACCAAAGTCGTTAACCAACCAGTAGGTTTGCACTCCATAAATCCCCAGGTCCCGGTCAACAGCAGACTGCTCCACCACAAAACGGGCATTTATTGGCGTGTTTTCTGGGACAAACATGTAGATTTCATCGGTGGGGAACTTTGGCCTGTTGTCGTTCACGTCCTCAATTAAAAGCTTTACTTTGACAAGCTGAAAGTACTGCTGAGGCAACACGAACACGTCCAGTGAAAGAAAGCATCCCTGCTCCTCTGAGCTGTAAGGACAGAGGGTCTCCCTGTCAATCTCAGCAGCGGATGTGTAAAGCTCCCCAGTAGTATTATTTATGTTCACATACTGCTCACTGACCTTCTTTTGAGTGAGACTGAATAAAAAGGGGGGCTCAACTGTGAAATCCAAATGCAAGTCCACTCCAATAGCCCCGATGAAAGTCCCCTTGGGTAATCCTTCCTTTATCTTATAGATTAGCTCTTTTGCTTGACTGAAATTTGCCAGACAAGAGAGGGGGGTGGTGTACAGCATGAGGATGTAGAAACCCTGGAATAAAATAAAAAGAAATGTATCCGTTTGACAGAAAAGTAGAAGAAAACTGTGATTTTGGTGAAATTAGGAATTTATAGTTTGGTCTTTATGAAATGATATTTTTATGTTATATTTAGGTTTAGCACTTGTCAAATCTGAGTGATCTAATTATTACAAGCATCAGTTAGGAAAGTAAATGTAAGCCATGACTTAGAATTACATTTGCTAAGAGTTTTCTATGAAACAAGTTACGAAAAAAAAAAAAAATCATAACAAGGGAAATAAAACTTATGTCTCCATGCTGAGCATACAAAAACTCACTTTTTTTACATCACAACAAAACAGATTTTTAGTTGGGTTGCAGTGACTTTTGTCTAAAACAATTGAAATGATCTTAAAGCTTACCCATATTCTTTCTCTTTTGCTGGGGTGTCTGCTCCTGAACATGTTTATGTCCTCGTTCAGCACTTTCCACTTACAGCAGGAAGAGTGGCAGCTTAACTAACTCAGGCATTTTGAGCTTTGAGCTGAGCAGATCTCTGCCGAGTGCTACGCCTTAGTTCTCTCTGACTTGAACAAGTCATTCATCTCAGTGCTGGCTCAGGACACTCCCACCACATGCAAATTAGTTCCTTGTAATAACCAATGAGAGGCGATAACCAGTGGGAAATCTTGACATGACAGATTCCTCTTTTGTACATCTTGTCAAAGAGCACTGGCGCATACCTGTACTTTTCACAAGCAGCAATGTTGTCATAAGGAGCTGCATACCTTGTATTCCTGAGGCAGAGTGAAAGCATATAATTATCAGCAGGGCTTATGATGGCACGAGAGACCGGGCAAGACAGGAAATAGAGAGCCAAGAGATTATTTTAAATCCAGCAGTAGTTAAAAATATCATAGTTAGAAAAACGAATGTGTTTAAGATACCACAATAGGCGTTTGATTTTCTAAAAAACAGCTTCTGATAACTTTAATGTTATTCTTTCTATATATGCATAGTAAAAAGAGGGAAGGATATTAAAGGTGTGTTACAATGATTATGATTAATTTACATGTGCCATCTTCTGTTACATATCGTATGCCTGCAAGCAAAACAAAAAGACAGACATTATCACAAAGCCAGCAGTGAGGAGGATGTGGCATCATAAGTGCTTGTGTGGTCTCACTCTGGATTGAGCCTCTAACTAAATCAAGCCCCTAATCCCCATGTGTTCTAAATGCCGGGCCAGCTGTTTGGTTGGATTGGAAGCATACTGCTCAGAGAAATTTAGTGATTGAAGTTCTCTAGACAAGGGCGGATTGGAACTGTAAATCACACTTATTTTGTCTCACAGTGGGCTAAATATCTTCCACCATTACCCATAAAAAGAGGCCTGTACAGAAATCTATCTACATGTTGCATCTCTCCTATATCTATTACTGAGCTTGCAGACAGATACAGAATACACAGCACACTACTGCTACAGAGGTAAGAGTATATTAAATGGGATTGCCTGACAAATGCATCTCTCATCCTGCATCTAGAAACTTGTTGGCCCATGCAGTTAGCCAAGACATATTTCTGCAAAGCAAGACTTAAGGCAGGGAAGGCCAGGGGGCCTCAAAGCGTGGGAAAGCTGCAAATCAGTCAGAGTTTGAATTTAAATTCAGAGTACCTAAAGTGTGCTTACTAAAAAAAACAATGTTACAGGCTGCTTGTCAGGTTACCTTTCCTGGGTTTTGTAGTCATTTATAAACATTTACATAAACATTTAGGGTCTCTGAAAGAGAACATTTCAGGTTTCAGATTTTACAGTTGCAACCAGTTGTCAAGTTTTAGGACATAAAATTCAGATTATGAACAATTTATACAACAGTTAGTTTCGACCAAGTAATTTGATTGGACAAGAGATATTCCATGAGTGCTGATATTAGAGTACAACAGAACGGGGACTTTTTTCAGGCATTATCACTCCGCTGTACAGGCGTTCTAACCAACTGTTAATTTTTTTAATTACATCAGTTAACTCTCTTAGATTGTGGCAAACTTCGCACAGCAAAGATGGACATATTTCCACACATGACTTTTGATCTAAATTATGAACGGTCATCAAACTATGAGGAGGCCGAAGGGAAGGAAAGATGCCTGGATATATCCGCATAAACCAGGTGTGCTGATGTGATGTCAGCCAACCTCGACAAATTGGACTAGAGCAAAAATGAAGCTAACACTATACGGCAGACAACCTGGGCCCTGAACCGCCTTCAGACTTGGCTCAATCTCAAAAATATCCAGGTCAACTTTAAGGTAGTTAGGAAGACCGAGCTGAACACAGTGTTGACGCAGTTTTATGGATTGATCCGGACAACTAAAGGGGAGCTCTACAGCATCAGTAGCCACCTTGGACTTTGGGCTGGATTAAATCGTTATTTCAACGAACCTCTGGTTAGCTGTTCATGGACTTTAATGCAGGACTCAGAGTTTATACCAGCTAAAAATGTTTTCAAAGGAGTTGTCAAAGAAAAAGGAAGGGCAGGGAAGGGAAGGACAAAACAACACACCATCCCCCAATCTCACCTGAAGACCAGCGCATCTTAAAATATTCTGCAGCTCTGAGTCCAGACAATCTGAAAAGCTTGCTGAACAAGGTCTGGTATGATATTCAGTTGTACATTGGACACAGGGGCAAAGACGGGAATTGAGATCTCAAACCTGACTCATTCATCCTTAAATGTGACAAGAATGGAGCATGATATTTCAACATGACGTTCAACGAAGAAACAAAAAAATCATAAAGATCCACTGGAGAGAGACAGAAAAAAACCGGAGGGGCACCATGTATAAGAAGCGAGGAATTGCTGCGACCTCGTGACCGAATCACACCAGTGCTGATATTTGGCACAACAGCACTGCCTCTCGTGTGATATTGCTTAATTAATACACAAAACAAGGCTTTAAATAAGGATGTAGAAACAAGTTTTTTCCTCTTCATTGCTTGGTCACACCAGCAAGAATTTTGCAGAACGATTGAAAATAACTCCTCATACTGATTAGTAACACAGTACAATATCCAGTTATTGGTTATCTCTTTTTGATTTTTAGCTATTTTAGGAGCTTAGTTGTTTGATAGTTTCTTTTATTGTATCTGTTTTTATTGTCTTAATGTGTATGTTTTTATGGTTTTTATTGTAGTTTTATGTGCATCAATTGATGAGGTTTTTTCTAAGTGTAATTTGATATCAATTCTTTTTTACATCCTTATGGTGGTGACTTTCTGAAATTTACAATGGAAATAAAGTAGCCTACTACTGATTGCAGCAGAACACAGCAACACCAAGCTCTCTGATGATAAGCAACTGATGCCCGGAAATGATAAATTATGGATAACAAAGTAGATTAAGCTTACATGGTTCATGATTTAATTAAGAAACATAAGTAGTGGAAGTCAAAGATGATGACCAATACAAGCCAAGAATAGAAATGAAAAAGCAATGACATAAAACTCTTGTTTTACTACAAGACTTGTGTGATAAGTATAATATAATCAACAAGGGAATAAACAATCTAAAACAGGGTTACTGTTTTAATTGGGCCTGGAGGTGGGGCACGTTGGCGAGTGCCTGACGGCCGGGCCTTTTCCCATGGGACCCAGCCAGGCTCAGTCCGAAGAGGTGACATGGGCCCCCCTTCCCATGGGCTCACCACATGTGGGAGGCGCGAAATAAGTTAGGTGCTGTGTGAGTTGGGTGGTAGCCGAAGGTGGTCCAATCCTCGGCTATAGAACCTGGCTCTCGGGACCTTGAATGCCACCTCTGTAGTGGGGAAGGGGCGTGAGCTGGTGTGCGAGGTTGAGAGGTTCCAACTGGATATCGTCTGACTCACCTGGAAGCACGGCTCTGGCTCTGGAACCTGTCGCCTCAAGAGGGGCTGGACACTTTTCTACTCTGGAGTTGCCCCCACTGAGAGGTGCAGAGCATAGGTGGGCATACTTGTTCCCCCCCGTCTTGGTGCCTGTACGTTGGGGTTTACCCCGGTGAACGAGAGGGTAGCCTCCCTCCGCCTACGGGTGGGGGGACGGATCCTGATTGTTTTTTGCATTTATACACCAATATATGACAGGTGGAAGATGGAATCAAGCACTGATAAAAAAAAACAATAGCTTACTTGTCGTGTGTGCTGCCAGTCAAATGAACCTTTCCTCCTCCTCCTCCTCCTGATGGGTAATGTGATGGTGACGCAAGCGCAGAATGCAGCGCTGAACTAGTGTTTTTGGTTAAGTTACAATTGGGTTCTATTTGTTAATAAAATAAACACATAATAGGTATTCTGGTTAAAATAAATCCTTTTTTTAATTTCAGTCTTTAACATATACATTTAGCCATAATTTAGATTATTTTATTGGCTACTCTTCAGTGTTCCAAAAAATCTGTTTTATTTCAGTGTAATGGTCTGTATTACAACTGGCGACCTGTCCAGGGTGTACCCTGCCTCTTGCCTCGTGACTGCTGGAGATAGGCACCAGCCCCCTCGCAACCCTGCAATGGATAGATGGGTACAGGAAATGGATGGATGGATGGTCTGTATTACAGCGATTCTGAAGAAGCCTCTGACTGAAGGTACTATTTGTAAAAGTTAAGGCCCTAATGGAACGTTCACACCGGTCAGCGCGTCCAGGCGTCAAATCGCTCAAACGGACAAAAGTCGATGCTTTAAAATTAAAACCCAGCTGCTTGCACACTTTGTAGTCTGCGTCGGCGCGTCAGCGCATCACGTCATTACGTAAGCTTGCGGGCGTGGATTTGTCTGTTGCTAGTTGTTTACAACATGATGGATCATGTCGAGTGGTTTGGGTTTATTTAATTAATGAAGTCACACAAGCCAGACAACGTCGTCTAAACACATGAGAAAGTTAAAAGAAAAATATTTAACTGCTTACCTGGCACTCCAATATCCTCCGATATCTTCCTCCAAATAAGAACAGATCTCTTCCTGTCTTTGTGAAAAGACGAAGACGGTTCATACAATTCACGAAAATTACACGAATTGTTGATTAGTTGATCCTCCATCTCGAATGAATGACTTGCCGATCCACACATGGAACGAGTAACTACGTCAGTATAACGAGTCGCTCTGATTGGTTGACGCCCCGCGTTTGCTGCCCGAACGTTCAGTTTTCCCAACTTCACGCAGCAGCTGCTCCGACGGTCCGTCAACTCATCCGAGCAGCAGCCGCGTGGACGCGCTGATGCCAGCTGCGCTGATGCCAGCTGCGCCGATGCGCGCGACTTGCTGCGGGGTAGCTTGGCGCCCACTTTATGCGTAGATACCATAGACTTGCATGTAATCTACAGTTGTGTTCAAAACTATTCAACCCCCACTGAAATTGAGTGTTTTGGCCAGTTTGACATTGATTTTGATCATTTCAGTCATCTTGTTTACAATTAAATCAAAGAGGCACTTGTAAGTCAGACAAATATAACATAACATTTATAATGAAATAACCACAAATGTCTTTTCGGCGCTCACATCCTTATCAGTTTCATTTAACCCCCAAGTGACATTCATTCTTAGTACTTAGTACAACATCCTTTTCCAGTTATAACAGCTTTTAAACGTGAAGCATAGCTTGACACAAGTGTCTTGCAGCGATCTACGGGTATCTTAGCCCATTCTTCATGGGCAAAAGCCTCTAGTTTAGTCACATTCTTAGGCTTGCGCGCTGCAACTGCTTTCCACCAGAGGTTCTCAATCAGATTTAAGTCTGGTGACTGCGATGGCCATTCCAAAATGTTCCAGCCTTTAATCTGCAACCATGCTCTAGTGGACTTGGAGGTATGCTTGGGAACATTGTCCTATTGAAAGGTCCAACGTCTCCCAAGCCTCAGGTTTGTGACGGACTGCATCAAATTTTCTTCCAATATCTCCTGGTACTGAAGATAATTCATGGTACCTTGCACACGCTGAAGCTTCCCTGTCCCTGCAGTAGCAAAACAGCCCCCACCATGCTTCACAGTAGGCAAGGTGTTCTTTTCTTCATAAGCCTTGTTCTTCCTCCTCCAAACATAGCGTTGATCCATGGGCCCAAACAGTTCTAATTTTGTTTCATCAGTCCACAGTACACTATCCCAAAACTTTTGTGGTTTGTCCACATTACTTTTGGCATACTGCAGTCGACTCTTCTTATTTGTTGGAGACAGCAAGGGGGTGCGCCTGGGAGTTCTGGCATGGAGGCCTTCATTACGCACTGTGCGCCTTATTGTCTGAGCTGAAACTTCAGTACCCGCATCTGACAAATCTTTTTTCAGTTTCCCAGCAGTCACACGGGGACTTTTCTCCACTTTGCGCTTCAGGTAGCGCACAGCAGTCGAAGTCAGCATCTTCTTTCTGCCACGACCAGGTAGTGTTTCAGCAGTGCCCTTATAAAGTCCTTATAAGATTTCATTCTGAACACAATTACAAATGTAGACTGAATTCCCTAAAACCCTTTACAGCATTGGGGGTTGAATAATTTTGCGCTGACCGGTGTGAATGCACCATAAGATGTGCTCTATGTGTTTCCTTGCCGGACAGCAATTGAAAGTAGGAAAGTGATAGATTTCATTAAAAAGAAGCACATATTTGAAACTGAACAGGATGTCAACTACAAACAGCAGAATTTAAAATGTTTGAACATTTACATCCACAGAGTATGAGACAAACATTAAAATTATTTTTTTATTGTTTTGAAGTCAATTAGTTGCATGTTCTTAATAAAAGGAACTGTAGCATAGTGATGCCCAAGATGCAACTTTTTCTCCTCTCCAGGTCATGCAAGATGTCATGTCCAGTACACTGGGTTGAAGCAGATTATCTTTGTTCACTCCACATACTCAGAAAAGAGACCATAAAGAAACATTCACAAGCATTCTTTATTCCTACAGGACTGTGGAATAATAGGTTCTAGGACAATTTGATGTCACAGTACAATAAACTGCTGTCCTTTTTGTTGATGTGATTCAGGATGTAATGCTTTATGAATCCTTGTCCCATAAGACAGTTTTCATGTGGGAATTTGCTGTTTTGATTGATCAGAAACTTTAGATGACTTGATCTCCTTGTCTGGAAAAACAGGTCTCCCATTTGATAAGAATAGATGAGGTGGACTTAATACTTAATACTCTGCCCTCATCTATGACACATATCCAGTTTGGGGGTGTTGACTGACTGGTTTAGTGTACCTGACATGGTATGGGCTCAAGGCTTCGACTAGAACACATGCCATCTCTGGGAACTCCTGATCAGTTGGTCCAGAAAGGATTCTTGGAAAATCTACAATTTCTTTGTGCCAGTCCAGTTTGCTTACCATTCCTGCCATTGAGAAGACAGAAAGCCTTTCCTTCCTTAGCATTTTGATGTGGCAAGATTTCAATAAAACAACCCCCCCCCCGTTTTTGCTGATAGCCGTCACACACCAAGTGCAGCTTGAAGTGTCGACACCTGTGCTGAGAACTGTAACCAGCCCATGAGAGATAAATTAAGGCAGACGAAAAGGAATATGTGCCAATATTGACTATCTTAGAGAGACAGAAGTGAGGTGCCAGAGCTTGCTGTCAGAGTGTAACCCCTAGACAGAGGAGATGATGACCTCTTTGGCCACCCAGGTGGGATTCTTTATCATATTGGCCACAGGGAGACTTAAGGATAAAAGAATTCCACTGGGATGGAACTGAAACAATATTTTCTGCCTGTCCTCTGGCCCTGATTTCTTTGAGAGATAGCTCGACATAAGATGAGACTATTCCAACCAGGGTCTTTTTATAAACGTTTTTTTTTTAAATCACATTAAATTCATTAAATGATAAGGTGATGAAAGTGTACTCATTCATCTCATACTGACAATTGAATTGTGTAATAAATGCAAATTGAAAGAAACACATGGAGCTGATTTGCTTAATTGAACTTTAGTGTTATTTAAAATAGTGCTCATATAGACACCATTAACAGTTCTCTGTGATTCTGTTTATTATAAAATTATGTCCTGTAAATATATGTATTTTTTTAAAAGCTAGAGGATAAATAAATAAATAATACAACTGAAGGTCACATGAGGAAAAAAGCCAAAGCCAAGAGGCAGTATTGCTCTGGTTTAATTACATTATTTGTAGCTATGAGTCTCTGTGAGATGAGACTGTGTAATCTTTGTGCAGATTTTCAACCAGATGTCTGGTTAGTGTCTCGGTCTTTGCATTTAATCAAAGAGCTCATAAGCTATGTTGATAACTCCATGACTTCATGTTAAGTGAGATGGACTTCACCACACCACAGTGTTGGGACTTTAGTGTTGAATCAGTCTTTAATTATAAAACAAAAACTTGCAGCCACAAGAGCTTAATAACTAAAAGCTCTGCTCTCCATTTTTCTTTCCTGCTTTCCAGTGTTGGCTGTCTTGCCTGTTATGTGGGTCTAAACGTGGAAATGGAGAGACTGTGATACATCCAGTTTCATTACATCTTTCAAGTATGTGTGTTTCTTTTGAAGCGCTCCTGTTCTAAATAATGCATGCATTCTGGGGTCAATGGTGTAAAATTCTCTGTGATCTGCTGTATCATTATTGGGTATATTACTTTCCTATGACATTTCATATGACTCGTCAGTAGGCCAAGTCAATGTGGACGAATCTAATCAGTCCACATATTTTCATTATGACATAGTCAAGATTTTTCCTCAAGAGTTAGCTCTATGGTTCCATTAACTCTGTGATACCTGGATGCAAACAGGTGCATCTCAATATATTAGAAACTACTTAAACGGTAAATTAATCTGAGTAAATCACTTCAAAAAGTTAAACTTAAAATATTAAATAGACTCATAACAGAGAATGAGCACTATTTTTCGCATAGCTGCTGAAGGGGTTCAAAGATACTCATTTGAATCAAAATGTATGGTCTAACACAGCACCGCTGTTTGGAGGTACTTTCCCAGGCAGACGGACAAGAAAAAAGGAAATGCCGAAGGATGCCACATGCTAGCTGCCCAATGAGCTAATGCTACAACACTTACATTTGAGAGCAACTTCAGGAGGTCAGTAAAGCTCCTGAATCTGCAGCAGTGACATAGTAAACCTCTCAGTCAACATTAGCTAATGCTATCTCAGAGTAAAATGTATTTTTATCAACATCAAATTGACAGGCAGATGGAAGCACACAGTGGCACACCAAAGATAAGCAGTTATAATAAAATAAAAAACTGCACAACTGACAAAAAGGTAGACACTTCTGTAAAAGTTAATAGAATAGAATACAATAGAAATATCGTTTTATGTTTAAAAAAAACAAGAGACTATACAGTAAGGGGCATAACTTACAACATAAATGAATACAGTCCTTTTTTTTGCCAAACAGGGATGTGACATTTTTAAATTTGATATTTTTTATATATTACGCCCTAATTAAGGAGGTTAAAATGTTGTAATTTTGTAATTAAACATTTTTTTGCTCTTAGCTAGTAAGAACCCTGTGCCTTCAAAAAAGCCTGCAGTCTTTATCAAGATTGTTTAATCCAAAACATAGACACGCTATACCATATCTGTATTAAAAACTTTTTAAAAAATCTAATTTTGCGTTTTTGTTAAGGGAAAGCCATAATGAGCAGAATTAACAAAACTAAATGCTTGGAATAGATTTGTGTGTAATGAATGTGAGTATCATGTTTGAACTGAATCACATTTTTTATGATATTTAGATTTATTGAAAAGATCTTGTAAACAGTATGATCAAAAAAATACATATAGATTAAATCTTAAAATTGACCCTTGGCACAAACCTAGCAGCTGTAATCTTCTGATATGTTTTGAAACAAACTAAATGTTTGACACCAGCTGTCATGTTATTCAAACAGATTAACAGATTTTAAAGCTAACTAAAACGAGACAGTTCCCCCATTAGAAGCAGAAGATTTTCTGTCGTTCTACTTCCTATTTAAACTTGAGGGGCAACATGATCCTGCCCTTTTGTCTTTGATAAAGCATGTACTTCTGTTGTGGTGATTTAAACTGCACTAGTTCTTGCTCTGTCACTGCCATCTACTGGTTGGATTACCATAAAAAACAGAAATACACAATCAATTATGTTTCAATCATTACTTGCACAGACCATAACCCCTTTGAGGGTCTGCTTCAAGTGAGGCCAGGAAATGGATTTTGGGATCAAATTAGAAGTTTTGAAATATTGATCCTTTCCCTATTGCATCTTAACACGGCTACATATATTAGGAGTTAAATCCAAAGGGTCAAAACCTAACAAGCAGATTATGTTATTTTTTTGTAGAGACCCAGTTTTCTCAAACTAGCAAAACTATAATGGTGAAGTGCTTTTAAATGTTGCTGTGGCTTGCCTTTATAGGACCTAGTTTGGTGGAAAATTGAGCTGTTCAAATATGATAACATACTAGCTGAACCCCAAATGGCCCATTTATCTTAGGCAAAAAAAGAAAAAAAACTAACTGCTCTCCCTGTTTCATTCACCTCACACTTCCCCTGCTGCTGCTCCTCACCTTCACTCTTTGCTCCCACAGTTTCCTTCCTTTATGCTCTTGTAAGCTGCTGAAGACGCATCTTTGCACAAATGTGTGAAAGCTCATCCAGAGCTGTAGGACAGAAAAAGGGTAAGACTACGAAATAACACTGAAACCTTGAGAGCTTGCATTTGATAGGCAGACAGATACAGAGACAAAAGATGTAAAGTGTTAATCCACCCAGTTGTGTGAATGTGCCTTTGTGCTCCTGCAGGTGCAGGCAGGATACATTATTGAGAACAGGTGCTGTGGTAGAATGTATGTCCCTCACAGCTGCAGCCAAGGAGATTACTAGCCAGGCTTCCTTGTAATGAAGTTTCTATCGATTGGCCCACCACTGGTTCTTGTTTTTGCCTGCTAACAGTGTGACTTTTTCAGAGCCTCAGTTCGAGGTTTTTAAGTACATCATTTAGGGTATAAAATTTAGTTTTTGGTAAGAGTTCGATTTGTTGATGGTAAATAATTGCTTGGTGACTTCTTATACATCCATATCTCAAATTCTTGTCCTTTTTTGCTTCATTTGGGAGAGAAAAATCAAGCCTTGCTCTCGAATTAATCTCTATGTAATACTCCACTTCCACCATCGTTTTTCATCTGTTGTGTTACAGTTACAGCTAAAAGACGTGAGAACTGTGATGACACTTAATTAGTTTTAGCCCAAAACATTTGACAGCTGAAATAATTTATTATTAGCATGTCTTAGAGCCACTGTCAACATTTTAGAAATATGCATGTATGTGTATATTTTCATCAGACATATATGAAGATTGTGTTAGTGCAAACAAAATAAAATATTTTACAATCCATTAAGAAGTGTGAATAATAAAAGATAAAAAACAATTACACACACCACAGATTTGAAGGCCCTTCTGTGAATACACTCATCTCAAATATCAATTTGCACAGCAGTAATTATTTTTTGTTTTCCCTTATGATCATGCACCAGGATTTCTAAAGAGGTCTACTTAAATAGAGAAGGAAATGGGAAAATGAACCATCTGAGTGTAAAGCATAACTGATTGGTTTGGCTGTAGTACAAATACAATTAAAACAATGCATCCTTCTTTAATGGCTTAGGTTGCAAGCCGTTATGATTTTAAACAAAAAAAATAAAGAAAAGCTTTAAAAAAATAAAGAAAGGTTCAGTACTTAGATATTTGTACATTAGCAAATATCTATACAAAAAATGTGACAAAATATGAACAAACTATTGTTAGGAATTATCAGATTAATGATTTAGACCAGGGGATACACTTTATAATTTATACCTACAGTTGCTCTCAAAGGTCCACACAGTTCTGTTAAAATGCCTGCTTTTTTCACATATTATATATAACATTTATTTTGTATAAATCATATGAAAAACAAATGCATTTCTTAAAAGGAAAACTAAATGTAATAACAAAGGTTGTTTATGTGTGGTCACTCTTAAAGTAACACTGTCTTGTGCCTTTTGATTCAGTTTTAGACTATCAACATCACCCATCTTGACTTGTTAATATTATCTGTAGTTCTGGACTTGGTTGTTCTGAAACTTTAATTTTGGTCTAATAAAAACATTTCTTTGTAGATTTGGATGTTATGGCACGTTCACACCGGTCAGCGCGTCCAGGCAGCAGGGCAGCTAGATTACATGCAAGTCTATGGTATCTACGCATCTAGTGGGCGCCAAGCTGCCCCGCAGCAAGTCGCGCGCATCGGCGCAGCTGGCATCAGTGCGTCCACACGGCTGCTGCTCGGATGAGTTGACGGACCGTTGGAGCAGCTGCTGTGTGAAGTTGGGAAAACTGAACTTTCGGGCAGCAAACGGGGGGCGTCAACCAATCAGAGCGACTCGTTGTACTGACGTAGTTACTCCTTCCATGGGTGGATCAGCAAGTTTTTCATTCATGATGGAGGATCAACTAAGCGTCGCTGTGTGTAATGTTCGTGAATTGTATGACCCGTCTTCGTCTTTTTACAAAGACAGGAAGAGATCGGAGGATATTTGAGTGCCAGGTAAGCAGTTAAATATTTTTCTTTTAACTTTATGTGTTTAGACGACGTTGTCTGGCTTGTGTGGCTTCATTAATTAAATAAACCCAAGCCACTCGACATGATCCGCCATGTTTTAAACAACTAGCAACAGACAAATCCACGCCCGCACGATGACGTAATGACGTGATGCAGACTACAAAGTGTGCAAGCAGCTGAGTTTTAATTTTAAAGCGTCGACTTTCGTCCGTTTGAGCGATTTGACGCCTGGACACGCTGACCGGTGTGAACGTGCCATTAGACTCACCGTGATGCTGAAAAATAAATTCATTAATATCATTAATAGCTTTTTATCAGACATCTTAAGGTGATATGCTCAAATGGTTCTGAATTTGTAACTGTTCATACTTTAATCCATTTCCCAAAAAAACACAGTTCGGTTTAAAGAAAAGTAAGCCCAATTTATGATGCTGTCTCCTCTACAGTATGTTTCACTGTGGTTACAGTATTCTTTTAGTAATATTCAGTGGGGGGGTTTTCTGTCAAACCTACCTCATGGAATTTCAGCTTTGGTTTCATCAGAACATGACACATTCCTTTAAACTAAAACGTATAGCAAAACTATTAGATTGCTGTTACATGTAGAGATAGTGCTAGAAAAAATTTCTTGCAGCTCCTCTGTTGATCTTGGCAGCCTCCATGACCATTTTGTCTTGTATGAACATCCATTTTAGAGAAATCTCCTATTTTAGTCTCATGAAGCTTTGATATCCCACATCATGAAGACCTCGGAGTGACTCCTTGTCCGTTGAATGAAACTGCAGGTAGCTAAGTAAGTAGACCCCCTCCAGTTTGCCTACCAGGAACACTAAGGACTTGAAGACACAGTTCTTTACATGCTGCACCAGTTATACACCTACCTGGATGTGCCCGGTTCTTTTGTCAGGATCATATTCTTTGACTTCTCCAGCGCTTTTAACTCCATAAAGCCTCCTATACTGAGAGACAAACTCATGGGTATGGGAGAAGCCCCCTCCCTGATATCCTGGATTATAGACTATTTACCATCCAGATCTCAATACGTCACGGTGGGGAGATGTGCTTCTGGGACACTGGAATGCAGCACTGGGGTCCCACAGGGGACTGTTTTGACTCCCTTTTTGTTCACTTTCTACACATCAGACTTCAGATACAACTCAAGAGTCCTGCCACATCCAGATGTATTTAGATAATACAGCTGTTGTGGCGTGTGTGAGAGGTGGACAGGAGGGGGAGTACAGGGACCTGGTGGAAACCTTCACTGATTGAAGCAAAAGAAATGTCTTCTCCTGAACACCACCAAGACTAAGGAGCTGATAGTGGACTTCAAGAGATCTAAACCACCAAGACAGCCAGTCTGCGTTGATGGGGAGGAAATAGAAACTGTGGAGTCCTACAGATAGCTGGGGGTGGTTCTGGACCAGAAACGAGTGGACCACCAACACAAAAGCAGCATACAGGAACAGTGAGAGTCACCTTTTCTTCCTAAGGTCCTTCAATTCTGTAGTGACATGCTGGAGATGTTCTAGCAAATGGTCATCCAAAGTGTGCTTCTGTATGCTGTTGTCTGCTGAGGAAGTAGCACTGTGGACAAAGACTGCAGACATCTGGTCAAAAAGGCCAGTTCTGTGCTGGGTCGGGGGTTGGACCCTGTAAGAATTGTGGTGGAGAGGCAGATGAGAAGGAAGCAGCAGGGTATTCTGGCTAATACTAAACATTGCCTCCATGATGTCCTGACCAGCCAGAGAAACAGCTGCAGTGAAAGGTTGATCTCTCTGAGATCATTTGTCCCTGCAGCCATAAGACTGTTCAACAGCGACATCCAACATGTATCTTAAATAATTTGTTTAGTTTTAATCTAATCTATCTGTCTGTCTGTCTGTCTTTTACATTTCTTCTTATAATAGATTTGTTTATCAGTTGCATTGTACAGTATATATCTCACATTATAGATGGAAATGTGTTATTGTATTAGACTTTTACATCACAAAAAAGTAGTGACATGACTAATTCACAGGAAATGCAATGTTATTTAAAACTTGCTCGAAAATTATTGGTACTTCAAGCAATATTCAGTGTACAAACAAACACCCCAAAACACCATGTGGGGCTTGATGTTGTAACCTGACACTGCGCTGAAGGACTCGCCTGAAAGCAGTAGCCTAGCTGATGTGCAGAGAGGATGACTATCTATTTAAACACGATGATTCATTTTGTATTTTCGATAATACAGTGCCAAATAGCCACACACATATAGCCTTGTTTACTTGAAGAGCAAACATCACAATGGTAAAACAATGCTACTTCAGTCACTGACTTTAGAAGTGTATGCCCAATATGCTGCCTGAATCTCTCTCAAAAAAACAAAACAGTATGCTGAGTTGACAGAAAATATCCCGAAAACCAGTGGGCAGAGGTTAGAGGCTAACTGCAAACCTGGCCCAAACTAACTAGAAGGTGACAGTAGTGCATATGGCATTGTGTTACAGAAGTGCTGAATGCACAACATGTGGAACCTTGGACAAGCCTTGATATTCCACTGAAGGACCACAGTCCACTGCTGTCAGCGAAGAGCAGAAAACTGTGATTTCTGTGGTCTTTCTCAAAAGAAACACTATTAAACAACTAACGGAAGTAAAGACACAATAAGCAGAACATGAAGGGGAATTTGTTTTAAAGATATGTTAACGTAAATATAGTGTTAGGAGAAAAAATCTTGTATAAGTATATAAGTATTTAATACGGCAACATTTTTCCCATGCCCTGTCAACACGGGAATGTTTTTTCTTCTTCTTTTAAACAGGTTGTTGGTTTCAAAAACTCCCATGTTCACCTAGGACCATTCCCAGAAATGTTTTCATCCACATGGAAGGTTCAAGTTTATCTGTCCCATTGGTAAATTTGCTTTACAGAAAAATGATAGCATTTGACACCTTTTAACAAAGCACACACACCCTATAACAAACAAATATTGGTAATAATAAGACAAGTGATTAAAACATTATAAATAAGCAATGACAGCTGGGACAAAGCTGTTTTTATAACACTTTGCCCTACATCTTGGGACCAAAACCCCCCGTCCAGAAGGAAGAAGCTTAAATTCACCCCGCAGAGAATGGGAGTAATTATTAAGAGTTGATCAAGCCATCCTCTGTATCTGTTTAATTTACAGGGAGAGTAGATAGGGCTGTGACTCATAAATCAGACAACTGGAACATCTTATTATCTGATTTATTCAGTTTTTCTCTTTGACAGAGATCTGCCCCAACCATACCATAAAACAAAAGGATAAAACAGACACAATAAAAAATAAATAAATAATTATCCGTTCAACATGTAAACGAGCAGGTTTCCTAAGACAGTAATGGCGCTGGTGACCCTTTTTGCAGACAGATTTGCAGTTCTCATCAAAGCTCAATTTTTAATTAATTATGGTCCCACATCATATTTATATGATTGCACTTGCTCTATTTTCTGATCTTTAACACAAAGAACTGCCCAAAACACAATTTTTACTCCCCCAGACCTGTAGGTGACGCTAAACATGGAGTATGGGACACGCACTTTTAATGAGGTTCTGCAGCAGCGGTTGTTATGTATAAAGCTAATGACACATTTGGGGTTATAGGTCAGGTTAGAGCCTGAGCTAACATGAAAGACTCGTTTTCACTGTCCAAATTAATACACGAGGGCGAAATTTCACTCTAGAGCCCATTAAAAAAATTAAACATTTATGGTCTCCTAAAAGGCAGTTTCTGTGTGGATGCAGGGCACAGACAACTAAAAACTTTCCCATTTTAGAAAAAAACTTTCGTGTTTGGATGGGGCCTTAGTAAATAAGTTTTTAATGGTCCTATAGACATGACATTTGCACAAAATGACTGTCACAAACAAAGTAATTAGGAAACGAAGAAGATCAACACAAATTTGTCCATTCATTAATGTGCGTAATACCTATTCCCTGTGACATTTGTCTTCATTACACATCATTTATGTATTCATTTGCTTAAATTTGTTGTATGTGTGAATTTATGACATTTATTTTGAATTTTGTTTCAAATATTTTTATCGAGAATGACAATTTACATTTAACTTTATCTATAGGTTGACATTGCTTCATTTTATTTGTTTTATAACAACAACAAAACATGTAACAAACATCCTGGACAGTATACACAAATGAGGGGAAGGAAGGAAGGAAGGAAGGAAGGAAGGAAGGAAGGAAGGAAGGAAGGAAGGAAGGAAGGAAGGAAGGAAGGAAGGAAGGAAGGAAGGAAGGAAGGAAGGAAGGAAGGAAGGAAGGAAGGAAGGAAGGAAGGAAGGAAGGAAGGACCCAGCAGGTGCTATCTCATGTGCCTGACCATATCATCTCTCAGTTGTCCATAGATCCCAAGTATGTAATGAGTGGCTTCTAGATTTGTTCAAAGTCCTCCAGCCTATCATTTGCAATATATCAGATCCTTTACAGATGAAGAGTGTCAGTCATTACTGAAATCCAAGGAAGGTATTTATTTCCCTTTTCTAACATGAGAATCAGTCTCTTTGCGCACAATAAACCATAAGATTAGAGACAGGATTGTGCACTCATGACTTTCTGAGATTGATCGACCAAGAAATATCCAGACAGGATCAAAGTCTAGATGGACATTAGGCACATTTCCACTATAGAAACTTCAGGGTAATTTTACTGGATCTTCCCGGTGTCTCCACTACACGGGACCTAGCTGACAGGGCTATTTTCAGAGCCATTTCAGGAACCAACAGAGTACCAGTCTGGGGGTATGTACTCGGAAATGGACCCGTAGAGTCGCTGGGTGGGAAATGTGGTTAAGTCACGCTAATTGGTGGTAATTCAGAGGGACGTGGCCAAACAACTGGCTTTGTAAATATAGGATGAGTTACTAGCGAAGCAGTTTATAACAACATAGCAATCAGAAACACTGCAACAAGCCCTGCTTCTTCCATGTTGATTTCTTGTTATTTCTGCTGCTCTGGATGCCTTTTGGCTCGCTACTCACTGCTGAAACAGTTTTGATATGCGGATGTCTAATCTGATTCATTAAAGCAGCAATTTTTGTATGGAGACACGGCAGCTGAGAGAAGCGGGCCGACAGATTACCCCACCAGAAAAAGTTCTGGTTAAATTACCCTCAATAGTATTTAAAAAAAGAACCACAGATGCCCCGAAATTTCGCAATTTAGTACACATCTCGAAGCTTTGTACTATTACGGCTTAGCCGTTTTGACACTTTTTGCAAATAGGTGAAATCTCAGGGAATATTCGATGTAACCTAGTTTTAGAGTAATGCAACCTTTGCAGGATTTTAAACTGGATTAATGCCTGCCATTACTAGAACATAGATTAATACAGCATAACCCCTTGTTGCAGATATTATTGTGAATTTCTGATCCTAGTTCTTATTCCAAGGTAGCTTATTGCAAATAGGTGAAATCTCAGGGAATATCTGATGTAACCTAGCTTTAGAGTAACACAACCTATGCAGGATTTTAAACTGGATTAATGTCTGGCATTAATGGAACATAGATTAATACAACATAACCCCTTGTTGCAGATATTGTAAATTTCTGATCCTAGACCTTTTTCCAAGGTAGCTTTAATTTTACTTATATAATGCTGTTGGAGTAATTGCAGTATCTCATAGATGAAAGCAATTACATGTTTTTCTGTCAAACAGTCCTTGACAGAAAAACATGTAATTGCTTTCATCATTATTTCATCATTATCAAGCTTATCCGGAAATGCAGACTTCCTTACGGAAAAGAATCATGGGCTTGAACATGTTCTTCACATAAGATCACGTGTCATCCCATGTGGTAAATGGTAAATGGTTTTACATGGGTTTCACATTTTTCTCACATGTAATCACATAGACTTCACATGGGCTTCACATGTATTTTCCCATTGGTTTCACACATATTTTCACATGTAGAACCTAACATGTTTTACATGTGGTTTACATATTATCACATGGGTTTCACAGTTAATTACTGATTTTGCAAGTTTTCCCACTTAGAAATTATGGAGAGGTCTGAAATTCACATTGATAGGTGTATTTCCACTGTGAGAGACAGCATTAAAAAAAATCCAGGAAATCACATTGTCTGATTTTTAAAGAATTTATTTGTATTTTATATACATATATATATTTATATACATATACATATTATATATATTTATATACACAAGTATTTGAACATCTGAGAAAATCAGTGTTAATATTTGGTACCGAAGCCTTTGTTTGCAAATAAAGAGGTCAAACGTTTCCTGTAGTCCTTGACCAGGTTTGCATACACAGCAACAGGGATTTTGGCCCACTTCTCCACACAGACCTTCTCTAGATCGGTCAGGTTTTGGCGCAGTCGCTGAGCAACATGTTTCAGCTCCCTTCAAAGATTTTCTATTTGATTTAGGTTTGGAGACTGGCTAGGCCACTCCAAAACCTTGATATACTTCTTACAGAGCAACTCCTTGGTTATCCTAGCTGTGTGCTTCGGGTCATTGTCATGTTGGAAGACCCAGCCAAACCCATCTTCAATGATCTGACTGAGGGAAGGAGGTTGTTGATCAAAATCTCACAATACATGGTCCCATTCATCCTTTCCTTAATACAGTGCAGTCTTCCTATCCCCTTCGCAAAAAGCACCCCCAAAGCATGGTGTTTCCACCCCCATGTTTCACAGTAGGGATGGTGTTCTTGGGATGCAACTCTTCCTTCTTTTTCAAAAAGTTCTATTTTGGTCTCATCTGACCATATGACTTTCTCCCATGCCTCTTCTGGATCATCCAGATGGTCATTGGCAAACTTCAGACGGGCCTGGACATGTGATGACTTGTTCCACTGACTGTAACCTTTGAAACTATGCTCCCAGCTCTCTTCATGTCATTGATCAGCTCCTCACATGTTCTGGGGTGATTCCTCACCGTTCTTATAAACAGTGATACCCCACGAGGTGAGATCTTGCATGGAGCCCCAGTCTGAGGGAGACTGACAACCATCTTTAGCCTTTTCCATTTTCTAGCAATTGCTCCAAAAGTTGATCTATTTTCACCAAGCTGTTTGCCAATTGCCCCGTAGCCATGTGGAGGTCTACAATTTTGTCTCTGGTGTTATTCAACAGGTCTTTGTTCTTGCCTACGGTAGGAGTTGAAGTTTGACTCACTGTGGTGTGGACAGGTGTCTTTAACGAGCTCAGACAGGTACTACTAATTTAGATTAATATTTTGTACTTTTTTAAAATGTATTTATTTATTTAAATTAGGACAATGCATATCAATCAACATGTCAGCAAAGCTTCAATGTAAATATGCTGGAGTTAGCACAGCAGCTCATTTTCATCCGTTGTCCTACGGCAGGAAAAATCGACAAACTTAGACAATATCTATCATAATAAAGGATATGAAAAAGAATTCATACAGAAATATCAAGGACAAGATACATATAGCCAACATACATACAGCATCAAAGATGCCCCCTACACTCCCAGAAAAAGGGGACAGACTACCTGTGTGCGCATGTTTGGTTGGTTTTTAACCAAACTTTCAGGGCCCTTTTAAAAGAAAAATAAGTGCCACAGTTCCCAACTTGGGCTGGCAGTGTGTTCCATGACCGTGAGCCTCTGATTGACAATACAATTTCACCATATTTAGTCCTGCGCCGTTGGACATTACAGTCGCCTCTGGACTATGCCCCGGTATTTACTCGATTGCTAGATTTTTTACTTATAAAGTCTACCAGTGGACGAGGAGCAAGCCCATTTAAAACTTTAAAAATGAGGCAACCATCCATGAATATTTGATAGCTATCAAGATCAAGAATATTGTGCTTACTTAAAATGTTCAGTAATGATACTGTAAGGGCTTTTTGTCCAATATCCAGTGTTTTCTTAAATAGAGATTTTAGTGGTTTCAGAACCGCTTCTGATGTGTAAGACCATGTCGTGTAACAGTAGCTTATGTGGCTGAATATCATGCCGTGCATATATGTCTTGGCTGACTGTAATGTCAAAGAAGGTCTTATATGTTTGAAGTTTGACAAGTTAAATATGATTGTATGGGAGATTGTGGCACTAGATAGGGATGTACATTGAGCCCTCTACTGTTGGAGTTGAGGTTGACTTTGTAAAGGCTGAGTAACAGGTCTTTGAGAGCCAGAACTCTTGTTGATTGCCAGGTGTTCAAATACTTATGTGCAGCAATAAAATTCAAATAAATTCTTTAAAAAAAAAGAAAATGTGATATCCTGAATTAAAAATAAATGCTGTCTCTCAGTGAAAATTCACATTGTATGTGCATTTCAGACCCCTCCATAATTTCTAAGTGGCAAAACTTGCAAAATCGCAGGGTGTTCAAATACTTATGTTCCTCACTGTAGGCAATGTACTACGGCAATATGTACTACATATTAGCTGGAAAATAATAGCTCTTAAAATCTGGCAAGGTCAGACTGGCGGTTTACAAAGGAGGAATTTTTTTCTTCCTGTGACTTTTATAATTTCAGATAAACGGGATAAGCACAGAATCTAGTTTCATAAAAAAGGATGCCTTCAGACGAAGAGATATTTTGAAACAGGTATAGGAGCTTGGAGAGACAGATCATCTTAATAGCGTTTACTCGGCCTATTAAAGAAAGTGGGAGTGACTTCCAAAATTCAATCTTACTTTTAAATTTATCTAGAATCCTCATAATATTGGCTTCATATACTTAAATGTTTTTGTGACTTCAATCCCTAAATGTGTTAATTTTTCTACTGCTATTTTGCATGTGGTTAAGTGCATTAAGCTTGTCACATTTAATAGGCATCAGTTCACTCTTGTATTACTTCCAACACTTTGGGGATTGAGTCTAGTGGTCTAGTTATGAAAAACCGAATATCAATCGCAAATAATACAATCTTATTGAATGGATAGCCTGTATTATAACCATGTATCCCTTCATGTGTCCAAATTGTTTGTGGTAACGGCTACAGTGCAAGAGAAAACAGTAGAGGGCTCAATGCACATCCTTATCTAGTGCCACAAAATAATTTAAATGGTTCCGAAAGGATTTTATTTGTGAGTATCCTGGCGAAGGGATCATTATATAGCAATTGGATCCAGGCGATAAATTTAGATCCAAACCCGAACTTCCTTAGTACTGCATACAGATACGACAATTTGACACAGTCTAAGGCCTTTTCTGCGTTGAGGGTTAGTATTAATAGATCTTGGTCTGGAACTCTAGCACAGTAGATTATATCAAAACGGTGTCTCAGATTTTGGGTTGCATTTCATGTTGGGATGAACCCAGTTTGATCTGAATGCACCAATTTACCTATAGAACGATTCGGCAAAATAACCGGAAGTCAAGCCACTGCTATTACTGCGGTGACCGCTTCTACTCGGGCAGCCATAGGCTACGATGGCTCACTGATCCCTTCAATACGATGTGGTCGTCTAAAAGGAGGTGAAAAATTTGCCCGACCCATCCAGAGTTCAGGTAATTTTGACCCTCGATCAGAGACCTGTAGTTGCCGTTCAATAAAATACTCTTGATTATCTAAAACAAAACACAAACTTGTGTTGAGGTTTTTTTTAAGTCACATACCCTGTCCATAATGATTAAATGTCACGGTTAGCTTGCTAACTTCTGGATGCCTAACGCATGCTATATGCGCAGTGTTTAAAGGTACAGTCTATTATCCTTCATTCCTCCATTCCTCCTATTAATCGTAATCGTGTTTATTGCTCAAAAAATGATTAATTCATAAATTAATATTCATATTCATTTAATATACCTTTATCAGTTTCTGGTGGCCACTGTCTAACATCATCAATCCAGGTATTCATCATACTGTCAATGTAGAGGATCGGTTTACAATGACAGCACAATGAATGAGTATGGACACTGGTCACTGCATCAATGGGGGCACCGCAGGATGGCGGCCTCCACAAATTGCTCGCCGAATCGGTCTATATGAGAACTTAGTCTATTGTCTAGAGATGTAGCCAGTATCTTCTGATCCAAATTTAATAGGGAAATTGATCTATAGGAGTTCTAGAGCTTTCCCTTTCTTTGGGATAATAGTCACAGTAGATTCGTTCAGAGACTGTGGAAGTCGGCCCTTGTCTATGGCCTTTTTAAACATTTTGAAAAGATATGGAGCTATCAAACCACTAAATGTCCGTCTTGTGAAACTCATTACACAGGCCGTCAGGGTCCGTACTTTTCCCATTTTTCAAGGAGCGAATAGGATTCGTCGGTTTGAAACAAGTTAATTCTGCATTTAACGATGATATGTAATTTTGTGCTAATGCAGGCAAGTTACATCTAAATAGAAATCTCTCCATGATTTCAGGTGGGGCAGAACAGTGGGATGCATAAAGTTGTTCGTAAAACTGTCTAAAGACACTATTTATAGGGTGACCATACGTCCTCTTTTGCCCGGACATGTCCTCCTTTGTGGCCATAAAATTATGTCCGGGAGGATTTTTTTAAATGTCATAAAATGTCCATGTTTACCCCCATATTGCACCTGGTTTACCTCACTTTAAAAGCAGCCACTGCCCACAAAACAAATGAGGAGCTGCGCTGCATGCTTGTAATGTGCCACTAAAATGCTGAAACGGAAGTGTAGTTTCACAGACGAATTGTAGAAAACATATCCAATGTTCAGTCATGGTTGATAGAGCTGTTTTTACCGGGGCAGTGGAGCTCAGGTGAGCAGCACACCTGAGCTAACACAATCTGAGCTGCTACAGCAGGTTAGGATTCATTTCGCGACAACACAGATTAATTATTATCCGATGTTCAAAGTTATCACGGACAATCATTTGACTCTGAGACGTTGCAGTAAAAAACAGTTTGACTTTGGATCAATATTTCATCTCTTCCCCAGTAATCAATCTGGACATATTTAGTATCAGTGGATTGCTCAGGATCTCAGGATTAAATGCTACTGTCATCGCTCTATCTGAAAAACTGAACGCAACAGATCTAGAAAACTGCAATCTTAACATTAAGTGATCTTGGGTAAAAATAGATCAAATAAAAAGGAGAATATTCCAAATTTAAACATTCTTTAGTCAATTTGATTTATTATGCTGGTTTTTCAAAGCAATCCCTCAAATTCATGTGAGAGATGGAAAAGGCATCTGACTGTATTTACCTCATCAATCTAATATTTGAGTAGTTTCTAACCTGAATCCATATTTTGGATTGTCACCTAACTCAAAATAAATCTGTTTGGCAAGCATGAATGTTCTGGAGATCTTCTCAGAAAGCAGTTTTGTTGAGTTTGAATTGCAAGGAAGATATATTCTACTGTGTAGATAAATTGACGGTTGTCTGGCATTTTCGGAATCTAACTTCTGTATTTCAGCGTCTAATTTTCTGATTTCAGAACTGTGAAGTTTTTTCTCTTAAGATTGAAATTAAATTACCCAATCTCTCACATATGGTTTAAAAGTCTCTCAAAGTAAAAGAGGTGAGACGTCGTCTTTATTATTTGTGTCAAAGAACACCTTAATCTGCTTCTCCAAATAATTACAGAATGATTTTCTTGTAAGTAGTTGAGGATCTAACCTCCAGGGTTATACCCCATGTCTAGTAAATTTTTTTTTTCAGGTCTAGTAATTTTAAAGAATTGGATATCGGGATGTGATCTGACACACCGTATATAACACCACTCTGGGAAGGCTTGTATGGAATTTCCAAGTCGAAATTTGATCGGAGGTAGCAGCACAATACTCTCTCATCGCCAACCCAGAAATCCCCATTTATTTTGAATTTCATGTCAATATGAATGTATTGGGACAACTATGGCGGTGACTGTAACTCAGTGGGAAATATTATTGTCTAGCAAAATGAAAGTTGGGGGTTCAATTCCTGCTTCCTCCTGTCTATGTCAATATGCCCCTGGGCCAGACACTTAACCCCAAGTTGCCTTTTGTTCTGCATATCTGTGTATGAATATTTGAGAGTGCATTTGTGCTCTGAGTGATCGGTATGACCAGAAAATAACTATATAAATTCAGTTAATTTACCATTCAGCCCATTTATTTACTGAGATAAACATTGATGTGGTTTATACTTGTTACCCTCTGTATATTATGAACATGGGTGTACTTGTCATCATTTACAATAATTCAAAATATGCTCACTTTTCCTATAGGGAAACCAAGATGATGTTTAATAGTGATTTTATGACACAAAGTTTAGAGTGAGGGCTGAAATCATCATAATTTACATGATGTAAATACTTTAGCTACAAAGAGACTGTATGATAGCCAAGGCTTTAACTCTGCTGCAACTTCGTCTCTGCAGATTAATTAAACTGGATTTTGGACAAAGTTTCTCCTTTTTTCATGTTTTTTCTGTCTTTGGATGATGGATCGAACTATAGCAAGAAGAAAGGGAGTCCAACACACACACACACACACACACACACACACGCACGCACAGACACGCACACACACACACACACACACACACACCCACACACACACACACACACACACACACACACACACACATCACCCCCCCCACACACACACACACCAGTCCATATTGCTATACCATACCTCTAAACCTCACCCCTAACCCTAAGAAAGGGGGTCCATATTAGGACCAGGCTTTGGTCCCTATAAGGTCCATCGGTCTTCAGAAGGTTAGCGAATATGCCAGAAAAGGTCCTAAATAGGGTAGCTATACAAGAACACACACACACACACACACTCATTTCAGCACCATGGGCAGCAATATGGCCAATGTGTCAGCAAGTGCTTATTGATTTACATTTAACCTGTTCCACCCCACATCCCCGCCGCCGGGTCACTGTGGGGGAAGGGCGGATAGAATGTCCGAATTTAGTTGACCTGTGGTCACTGATTGTTAAGCATGTTCTATCATTATAAACCTCAGAATCTTAGCTAAAGACTCATATAAATCTTTTTGTGACCTCCAAACCCAGAGAAAATAACAAGCAACTAAAAGAGCAGTTGTGCTATTTTGCGATTTTTACATGAACACATTCAACCGAACCTGTCGGTCACCCTGCCGAACAGAACCGAGCAAACTTTGCCTTCCATGAAAGCCAGCATCTCACAGATTCTAAAGCTGCAAGTTGCATCACGCTACGTGCAAATTTCAGCAAATGAGCAGTAAAATAAGCCCAAGAATACATACAGCATTTGAAAAAGAGCATAAATTTTTCCTTACCTTTTTTTTCCGTGCTGAAAAGAATAATCCATCTTGTTGCTGACCGTGATGCTGGTCAGTGTAGTGTTGCATCCTGCTATCCTCTGCTGGGTCTCACTAAGCTGAGGGTTCCAGCAACAATGAAGAGAGCACCTATGTAGAGCCCTGTTCTCTGTCTGTCTCTCTTTCTGGCTTTGTCTTACACACATCTCTCTTATCTATGCGCTCCTTACATTACTTAGATCTAGAACATACATTCAGATTAATAAAATAGTATTTTGGTATGTAAATCAGTGTTGTCTCCCCTCTTTGTCACTAGCAATGAGTCAGCCTAAGACAGCACCTATCATCTCATGGCTACTTCAAACAGTCGCAAAGCTCTAAACATTATACAAATTGGTTTCTTGACCATGGCAATGAATTTACTGTACACCATTGGCCTCCACAGTCACAGCATCTCAAGGCACCTTTGTGCCTGTTGTTGAATTGGAAATTGGGATCCTGGATGTGCAGCCGAAACACCTGTAGTAACTGTGTAATGTTATCATGTCAAGATGGAAAAGAATCTGCAAGACTGTAATAATCAGTTCTTCCAGTGCAGTGATTTGCAATGTTGCCTCACAGCAAGAATGGCCTGATCACTTGTCAAAGATCACCACAAGATCTGTACAATATATCATCTAAAAAGAAAAGAAAATTAATGGAAGGCTTCAGTACATGAAAGTTAGACATGTCATGTGCAAGGAGATACGCCTACACAGACAGAATATTTTTTAGGTTTGTGCATATAAGTATATTGATTGAACTGTTCTTTAGACTGGAGGACATGTTCCGTGACTTGAAAATGAATATATTTTAATTAAATTTGTCTTCTTACCTGCATAAATATAAAATTTGCTCAGCCACAGGAAATGCAGACATTTCAAAAATGTGTTTATATCTTTTTATGTTGAATTTTAATTCTCTTTTTTATATGCTGTGTCAAACCCACTTGGAACCAAGTTTTCACAAATTCTCAATAGCATTTAACTTTGATTTTTCACAAATAAACTACTTTGGCTGTATCTTAAGTAACTGGACTATTTGATAGTTTTCTACAAACTGAAAGACAGCTTCCCCTCTTTATTACCGAAAGGATGTTTTTAATACCAAATCATGTTACTGACTTGTTACCACTTTTATTCATAACTTACATGTATTTCAAGAGTATTTTCTCTGTTTTACTTTTCTTCTTTCCTGTCCCAACAATTTTTTACAAACTTAAAAAGCCCCCTTTTTCTTAAATAAACATTTTAATTGATCAATTTCTCAATTGCATACACTGTGAAAGTATACCAGGCCCAATTAAATGCAAGATTTATAGTTATTTTCTTTTACTGAAACTATAAAATTAATGCAATGACATACCATACTTAAGCTTACCGCTAAACTAGTGGTCTATGTTACAACCGAGAGTGTTAGCTGTTTAGTATTTTTGTGACTCATTCATGATTACTCACTTATCAGTTGAGTGAGGAAAAGCTCAATAGGGTATGTAAATGACCCAACAGTTAACTTATACTGAGTCTGAAAATGGCTTTTATGTGTCTGCAATAAAGGCAAACTCTTACAGTTGTTTGTGTTCCAAAACTGAGGCTTCTTTGGCAACTTCATTTGAAGCAGAAATGCATCACATGAGTTTCAAACACATTTGCAGAATCTAAATGAATGGAAATTACAATGATGTTATCTAGTTCTTTGTGCTGGCACACATAAGATAGGTACATTAGATAGATAATACCTATGTGGAAGTCTCACTATTCTGCACTTCTATTAATGTTAACTTATGAATAAAATTGCCAACATGCAAGGTTTCCTGACTAACATGGTACATAGTTGCTTTGATGATTACTTTTTTATGAATATTTAATTTTATTAATGTATTTGAAAATGTGAACTTTGAAGCTCCATTGAACAACTCCCAGTGATATTTTCTGACCCCAGAACCAGCTTTTAAAAACATCCATTCAGGACTCCAGGCACAGATGAACTTGACATCTATGGTTTTTGTGCAAATTCTCACAGGTCTATAGTGTTCAACAAGATTTTTTTATCCTTTAATTTATTTTTGCCATGCTTGACCTTAATGCAATGGACAACATTACTTAGCATTTGAAGCAAACCTATCTGCTTTTAAGTAATTAATTTAATAAAACAATCTTGTGGTTTCACTAACCGCGTGTGTGTGTGTGTGTGTGTGTGTGTGTGTGCGTGTGTGTGTGTGTGTGTGTGTGTTCTCAGCTGCTTTTGTTTAGGTTTTTATTCTAAGTTATGAATCTGCACGGCTTCTTTTAAATTTTAAATCATGCTTTTTATTCCTGTACTTTTGCTTTTTCTGCACCCTGCTGTAATGCTTTTGATGTTTTATGTAAAGCACTTTGAATTGTCCTGTAACATGAATTGTGCTATACAAATAAACTTCCCTTGCCTTCTTTAAAGAGAAGGTCCTTGCACTGACTTGTTAGCTGCTGTTCTTTGTTTCTGCTGTCATCACTATTTGATGTTTATGCAGAGGTGATGGTGGTATTCACTACTTTGTTATATGTTTTATGGTGTTCAATACAAAAATAAAATACATATGTTGGCTTTGATAATATATTTTAGATTTTCAGCATATCTATTTATCTATGAAAGAAAGACAGTGTATCTATCTATACACACATATAGGAGCCGTATATAACACACACATATATAAGGGCCGTGGGTGGGGGGGGGGGGCTACTGAGCCTCTCTGCCCCGGGGCCTATCAGCTGGTTAAGGTGGCCCTGCGTGTCGGCTAGTTCAAAGTCTGTCGTAACTCTATCTCTCTATGACGCTGCACTGGCAGAGCTGTTATTTGCGCATGCGCAGTGAAGTTTAACCGCGACACATGGCGATAAGTAGCGACTGTTATATACAGTCTATGGTAGCGACATGCATCAGTCTCAAACGGTAAGTACCACATTTCGCCATGTGTCGCGGTTGAACTTCACGGTGCATGCGCACATAACAGCTCTGCTAGTGAGGAGAAAATGTAAGCAGCCATACTATTGGCTGAAAACGAAGACATTGGTTAGCTGAAGAATCTGTCAATCAGAATCGTAAATTTGATTGACAGATTCATTAACCAATGGTGTCGTTTGTTGACCTGCAACGTTACAACAGTCTCAAAATTCACCACACAAAATTCTCTCACAAATACAGAGAGATTCGCAAATGAGAAGTGGTTCGTAAATGCACATTTAGCGATTCGTATGTTCTGTGAGTTTATATTTGAAGCTTCCCTCAAAGTTATATTTGTGAAACAGATTGTGTGCATTTGTGAATCCACGGAGTTCACCTTGACAACAGACTGGACTGGAGGCGCAACAGTGAAGCTGTCTACAAGAAGGGACAGAGCAGACTGTACTTCTTAAGGAAGCTTAGGTCCTTTAAGGTTTGCAGCAAGATGCTGCAGATCTTCTACAAGTCTGTTGTGGAGAGTGTAATCTCTTCAGCCGTCATCTGTTGGGGTAGTAGCATCAGAGCCAGGGATTTAAAAAGGCTAAACAACCTGATAAAGAAGGCTGGTTCTGTTCTTGGGACAACTGTGGAAAATCTGGAGATGATAATGCAAAGAAGGATTCTTCATAAAATCAAAAACATTATGGGCAACCCTGAGCATCCTCTTCATGAGACAGTCATACAACAACAGAGCGTCTTCAGTCGGAGGCTTCTTCAGTTTTGCTGCAATACAGACCGCTACAGAAAATCCTTCCTGCCCACAGCCATCATTATCTACAACAACTCCTTAAAGAATTAATTATATGAGCTATACCAACACTTAATTTCCCTCTGGGATCAATAAAGTATTTTTGAATTGAATTGAATTGAATTGAAACGGATCATGTGCATTTGTGAAACGGATCGTGTGCATTTGTGAAGTTATATTACAAGTGTTTCTTCGAAATTATATTTGTGAATGAGCATGTGAATTTGTGAAAAACCCTGCATGAGTTTATTCTTAATGAGACTGATCTGACCCCATAGTGTCTCTGATAAGAAGGAGGGCTTGTGTGGAAAGACAAAGAAGGGCTATCCGTCGCTGACCTTTATAAACTTTGTGATGTCATCACTGTACGATGGAAAACTAGGAATAAGGGGAAATGCAGTCTGTTCAGTCAGTTTTTGGAAAGATGAATCCCAACACCACTTACAGGAGTTTTCTCTTTTTCAAACCATTCTCTGTATACCCCAGAGATGACTGGTTGTGAAAATCATAGCTCAGCTGTTTATGAAATACTCAAGACTTGCCACCAACAACCATGCTGTGTTTAACATCCCTTAAAATGCCATTTTCCCCCAATGTAATGTTCTTGCTGAGCTTCAGCAAATTTTCTTCACCGCATATAGATGCTGAAATGCACTGCGTCACTGCCATACAATTGCTGATTTATTATGCTTTTAAAAAAGTTTGAAAAGTTTAAAAAATTGAATAGATGTATTTAATGCAGTAGCTATTCCATTTAAATTCAACATCTTAGAACCGTCCAACACCACCTGTGTTCTGGATTTGTTTCTCTTTAAAAATGAGGTGCCCAATGAAAGAAAAAGAAGAATGACTAAAGGTTACTTGAAATTATGACATGGACACTCTTTTATTAAATAAACGTGCATTAAAAATTTGCTCTTCAGTCAATAGAATTCCCCCCCCCCAGTTATTTTAAGAAGGAGTGATGCGACTTAGTGGTAAACATGGTCCTGTTAAAACCTGTGAAAAGGTCTGCCAACATTAAATTCAATGTGAGCAAATAACCACAGTCTTAATAACTCGATAAAAGACCTATTTCTAGGTTTTAAAGTTTCTGGCAAAGCAGTTAATTCAATTTGATCTAAATGTCAAAATAAATTTGATTCTACACTGATTGTGCCATTGTTATCCTCTACGCCCTGGAGAATCTCAAGGATATTTGTTGTTATTCAGAATTCTTTTATAGGGACAGTTATGGTATAATGTCATTTAAGGGTAGCACAAGGACAAGACAGGTTCAATCATAAAAATTTCACAAGGATGACATTTGAACTGGGCGTACTGTACAGCTCCAATAACCTAAAATGACAAACCAATCCCAGCTGTTCACTAATGCAACTGATGTGCAGTTATACATTATTGTAATGCTGTTGTGTTTTTATTGAAGTGACTTGAAGTGATAGTGTAAGGGAATGCTCTATGAGACAATGGAGTTGTTCAAGGTCATATCTGACAAGACATTACGAGCCAAGCTCATCTGACTCTGAAGAGGCAAAGAGCGGAATAAATACAATATTTTTCTATCTTCAGATCTTTGTTATCATACTGAGCAGGCTCCTGTAAGATACAATTTACTTTATATTTTAGATTACACTCTCTGGTTAGCATTAGTTGTATTTGCGCTGTATGCCTCTTTTTCATTCCCCATGCAGGAACATTGCACATCTGGATCACTGTGAAACAGCCAGCTATAAACAACATAATTCTATGCCAAAAAGCTCTCCAGGTGATGTATGTCCTTCTGCCCTCTGGAGAGTTACGAGTTGGAGGAAATGAAGGCAGAATGTGGATCCTCTGGTGTCCTTTTGATGGCATCTTTACTATCCATTTGTGACATTAGATGGAGAGCCCAAGGAAACTGCCAGGGAGAAGAGAAGACTCTACCTCTGTATCATACTGTGCGCATGTATAAGTGAATGTGGAGATAAAAAGAAATAATGAAGTCTGCAAAACAGTTGGTGGTGCTAGAGATATAGGCAAGTATAGCTAAAGAAGAATTGGACATGATGGGAAGAAAGATTGCACCAATTAAGTGGAGGGTTGGAGGCACATTTTCTCTCCCAGGGGTCAAGCTGTCAGTGTGACTTGCTGGCATTTGTTGTCCCAACTTTCCACTGTGACCTTACACTGAGCCAAGGGGAAACAAGAAACAAGCACACAGGCTTGTCATCAATATCACATCTGACACTATCTTGCTCTCACTATCACTCTCTCACTGTCTCTCTTTTTCTCCGGCAGATGCATGTCATCCCATCAGTTCACATAGTACACTCGCAACGCCAGACTGCCTTCTGAATGCCCCTTTTGTATCGCAAGCTTTAATCAGAAGTTTAAATGATGACTTCCTTCTATGCTCATGGTTGGATCATAAACAGCTTTAAAGCTAAACAAAAATACTTGACAATATGGCAAATGTGGGACACAGTTCAGACTTTTTTTCACTGCATTTCCCTTATTAAAAAGAATCCATATTATAGCTCATTCTGCTGGTCAATTGCAGCATAGATTTGTATTGATCTCTGAAGGAAAAAAAGAACTGTCAATTACATATAGCAGAGCCAACATAGAATATTAATCCCCTTTGAGATACATATTTTTATTCATTAGCTTAATGTAGAAAATTGACTAATACTTGCCAAAGAGTAAAGAGGTGGTTACCACCTCCATCTGCTTTGAAACACCTCTTTTTCTCTCTCACACACCCACTCACACATTCACATTTTAATCCCCTCATTGTTCCTCCTTTATTACCTTTTATTCATGTGAAACAAAAAAAGACCTCTACACGATGAATTTCCCAGAAACCTGTCTCAACTATCCTCCCTCTGTGAAATTGTCAGCATCGTTTACCCTGGCCATATTTTCTCACTTTGCTAATTTACCCACAAGGTGACAGGGTGCTGGGAAGCTCCTAAGTCCTCTGGCTCCAGATGTCTAGACCAGATGTCCTGTTATTTTTGGAAAGGGTCTGTGAATTTATTTTTATCGGTTACCTGCTCTTTGCACCTATACAAATGCTCACAATCCCTTTGGAGATGAGACCGTGTCTCCAACTTTCCCAAATATCTCCTGATTAAAAGTTTACTGCTAAAAACTATGTAAACCCCAATGTCATTCTTATACAATGTAAATTGGCCAAACTGTTTAAGTCTTTACACCCCATTAAACAGATGATAACCTGTCCGTGCCCTTCTCTGTACATGTCCGTCTATACAGTATGTTGTTCTTATGCAATACACAGTAAATCAACTTGGATCACAGCCTGCTGCCCAGTCCACAACCTTTTGATGAAAACAAGGTTATTTAGGATATACAATGTAAATGTGGATTATTCAGGTTAGGACTAAATAGTTTTTAAAAGAGTATCCCTTCATAAAAACAAAGCAGAAAAGAAAGAGTAACAGTTTTTGTATGGGCACTGGATGTTTTATTATAAACAGCATTTCAACTCAGAAGCTGACAATGTTTGTTTTCAAGATGGAATAACTGACATGAAAGTCCCCTGAATTCAAGATTTGAAGAGCCAAAGTTTTTTCAGGAACCCTGGCATCAAAATCCAAAATGGCCACCATGCCTTTAAAACCAATTGATACTTGTGGTAAAACACTGTTTACAAATCATTTATCTTTCACACACATAGCGCTATAAAACATAATTTGCTAAACATAATAATAATCATAATACATTTTTTTAGGGCAGCTTTCTAAAACCGAAGGTAACATTACAGAGAAGAAAAAAGAAAAATAATACATAGACAAACAATCAACAAAACAATTAATCCAATAGCAAATAAGAAGACAGGACAACAACCAAAATAAATGTCCAAAGTGAATAATCCTGTTTGAACAGATGTGTTTGAGCTGTGATTTAAATAAAGGAAGAGAGTCAATATTTCTGATGTCGGGAGGAAGTGAGTTCCAGAGCTGAGGAGCAGAGCGACTGAAAGCTCTGCTCCCCATGGTGACAAGCTGGACAAAAGGAACAACAAGGTAAGTGGCTGAGAGAAAGGTAAGGAGTGGCTATGTGAAGCAGGTCACACAGATAATAAGGGGCAAGGATATGGATGTACTTAAATGCAAGAATTAGAATTATAAAGTTGATCCAGGATTCTATGGGCAACCAGTAAAGCTGCTGAAGAACCAGGGTAATGTGTTCTCTTGAGGTAATCCTAGCTATGATCAGAGCTGCGGATCTCAGAAGCAGTTGGAGTTTATGAAGGGATTTATTGGGCAGACCAAAAATAAGAGAGTTGCAATAGTCGACCCTGGAGGTGATGATATGGGCAAGGATGGCAGCAGCATGGTGAGTAAGGAAAGGATGAAGTCGGTTAATGTTATACAAGGGGAAGTATGCAGACCAGGTGATACAATTAATGTGAGACACAGACTCTTTACTTGAGGGGAGGGATGAACGGGGGAGGTGTCAATGTTTAATGGAGAAACTGTGAAGTTTGGTTAAAGTAACACAGGAATTGGGTTTGAAAGAAATGTAGAGCTGGGAGTCATCTGTGTAACAATGGAAATTGACATTAAATTTATGGAATATTTGGCCAAGAGGGAGCATGTAAATAATGAATAGAAAGGGCCCTAATTCTGAGCCCTGGGGCACACCTGCAGAAACGGGAAACAAAGTTGAGAAGCGGGATTTAAACTGGATAAACTGGGTGCGGTCTGAAAGATATGAGCTAAACCAGGCAAGGGGAGTATGACTAATGCCAATGGATGCTAATCTGTTCAGAAGAATAGTATGAGAAATGGTGTAAAATGCTGCCATGAGATCAAGAAGGATGAGAATGGTGAGGAGACCAGAATCAGCTGCCATCAGAAGGTTTGTACTATGGTGGGGGCGGAAACCAGACAGAAATTATTCATAAAACATGTGGTTGAGGTGTGAGTGGAGCTGGGAGGCAGCAACTTTCTCATGGATGTTTGAAATAAAAGGAAGGTTTGAAATTGGACGAAGATTATCGGAATTGTTGGGATCTGCACCAGGTTTTTTGAAAATTAGAGTAACAGATGCAGTTTTCAGTGACGAAGGAATAATTCAAGCAATAAGGGAGGAGTGGATGATAGTAGTTATGAGAGGGACGAGCCAGGGAAGATAAGCTTTAACTAACACTGTGGGGAGAGGATCAAGCTGGCAGGTGGATGATTTAGAATTCTGAATTATATGAGATAAATCAATTATGGAAGGAAGAGTGAAACTTAAAAATAACTGGCAAGAAGACAGTGGAGAGGACAGGGAGTCAAATTCAGAGTGAGCAGTTTCAGAAATTTTCCAAATGAAATAAGACATGTTGTGACACAAAGTGAGCGAATTCTTTTGTCTGGTTTACATAACCATCAATAATTATGATCAATAATTTAATATTAATATAATTATTGATGAGGTTCAAGTTTTATTAATTAATATTTGGGGATGTCTGGTCTTCTCTTTAGAAGACCAGACATCCAGTCTCTTCTTGAAAGTGTAAATTCACATGCTTGTGGACAATAATTGTACACATACGTTATTTAAACACAGACAACTTCTCTTTAAGGTAAGGGGAATTTATTAAAGGAGTCATAACGCAGTATTACCTTGGATACCCACACTCTATTATAGTCTTTCAGGCCCCTTCTAATAAAGAAAAGTTGAAAATAAGTGAAAAAAATAAACACAGAGCTCCTCTGACCCTTATTTCTGAAGGCATTATTGTCTCGCGAGATCTGATGTGATATTTTGGCTGTCGTGGACGGTCATTGTAATAATGCAAATGAGGGGTGCGTTAATTGGTGGCAGGAAGGAGGGGGGTTGACACCACAGGTACACTTCATCATATCATCATGGCGCAAGTTGTGAGTGAACCCGACCTTCAATTGTAACTGCATTCTAGGTCATTTTTTGTTTGCAAAGTGCAGCCATTACCCGTGTTGTCCTCGAAGCTACTACTCCCGCTAGCATACAATAGCCGCATTAGCAGTTAGCTGCTGTTTGTTACACACAGTAGAGCAATAAAAACACAGCCTTACCGTTTCAATTGCAGGCAAGTCTCTGATTGTTGGAATGGCCCCTTTTTCCAAACAGAGCTTCGATGCCAACTTCGCCTGATATTGTCCTAAATTCGTAAAGGATTCCGGCGTAAAATGTTTAGCTCAGACACATAAACCAGTGGGAAGGGTTGTAGGAACCGCGTCATTAAAAATGAATTTAATCCATTGGTCCCTGATAGCTTGGTCCGTTCTTGGGAGAGAAAAAACATGTTGATTCTGGCAGTCAACAACAGAGCAACACACGTGTGCACTACGTTTCTGCATCTTTCACGGTCGAGTTCGTACCTCGAATCGGAACTCAGTAATAGGAGAGGGGTAGGGCGAGCTTCCTGCAGCATAGGTCTGCGATGTCCATATATGGTATATCCTGCATTGACCTGACGTCAAGTCGGCCAGAAATTAACATCACGTATTTGAATGCGCGTGCACGTGGGCTGGTTGACGAACCAAAGGGTAAACAAACGCTTCAATTTTAAATATCGGCTTCCCGGCCAGTGTATAATTGTTAGGCAATCATAGCATACATTCTTTCTCGTGGAAAAGTGAAACTTACAGGTCATGACTCCTTTAAGAAAATAGATCAACCTTACAGCCAAAACATTTCGTCAACAATTCCCATTTATTCTAAAGCATGCAACTAACTACTACGTATCTTAGAAAACAATATGTGAAAATTAAACACAACACAAAGTGGGTCAGGGACAAACAGAGAGCTGAGGTTTTGTTCAGGTAGGTAACTGGCCCTCACTCCAGGGGGGCTCAAGTCACAGATAGCCTAGGAGACAAAGGGTCATAAAACTAGTTCTGTGACAAGATGGAGAACTGCACATGGGGTCTCCGGAGACAAAGGGCCATAAAACTACTTTTGGCTAAATGGAGGCCACAGCTTTAACTAACAGACAAAGGAACAATGAGGTTAACCTTTCAGCTAACAGGCCAGCTATAGCAGGTCGGACCAAGCCCGACTCTGCCAACCAGGTGATCAGAGAGCAAGAAAGAGTGAGGAAAAAAGAGAGAGACAGAAAGCGTGGGATTCGCACTTCGACTAACCCTGTCCAGCAGAATATTTAAAATCGTCTGATATTTGGACCGACTTGCTTCTCCTAACCTTACCAATATATTCCCATTAAAAAAAATCTTAAATAAGAGGTGTCGCATCCATAAGAAGTGATAATCCTGTCAGGAAGAACCATCTAACCCCTGAGGTGGCTGCAGGTTTTCTAGAATTTTTTGAAAAGAATCCTCCTATTGTTTTACTTGTACAGATACATGGAAAAGACCACGCAAACTTTGGGGCCATAATAATAATGGCTTGCATTTATATAGCGCTTTTCAAGACTCTCAAAGTGCTTTACAACTCAATTATTCATTCACTCTCACATTCACACACTAGTGGAAGCAAGCTATGATTATAGCCACAGCTGCCCTGGGGCAGACTGACAGAAGCGAGGCTGCCATATCGTGCCATCGGCCCTTCTGGCCAACACCAGTAGGCAAGGTAGGTGGAGGCATGTTCTGATTGGACTGACACTATGTGCATGTTTTCACCTTATTCTCCAGATCCTGATCTAGTCTTGGCCACCAGATATAGGATCTTGCCACGCTTTTCATCCGAGATACACCTAGATGCGTCTCTTGTAATTCCTCCACAATCTGTGTACGGCCTGGTGGGGGCACAACGACCCTTGACACCCATCCTGCAGACTCAGCTCCATTTTGCGTTTAACATAAGGCCTCAGCTCCTATCCTTCCACCACAGTGGGCCAGCCTTGTAAAAGGAAAAGTTTAACTCGCACCAGGACAGGGTCCTTCTCTGTCCACTGCTTGATCTGGGATGCTTTTATTGGTGTCTCTGCAAGCCTCTCTATTGAAAACACAGTCTCTGGAGGCACATAGGTAGTAACAGGTGATTCAGGCAAAGGCAGCCTGCTTAGGGCATCAGCATTAGCATTATCTTTACCTGCTCTGTACACTATTGAATACTGGTAGGTTGACAGTGTGAGTGCCCAGCGTTGTATCCTGGCTGAAGCTAGCGGCGGGATGCATTTGGTCTCACTGAACAGACTCATCAGTGGTTTATGTTCTGTGTGGATTTTAAAAGCACAGCCATAGAGATACTGATTAAAACGATTGACAGCAAAGATGATGGCCAGACCTTCTTTGTCCAGCTGTGAATATCCCTTCTCTGCTGCTGTCAGGGTACGTGAAGCAAAACCAACCGGTTTCTCTGATCCATCCTCCATCACATGTGACAGGACTGCCCCGACCCCGTAGGGTGAAGCATCACATGAAAGAATGATCTCTTTGTCCGGGTCATAATGAACCAGGAGTGTAGTGGAGTGGAGGAGCTCTTTCACTTCTTTAAAAGCCGCCTCCTGCTCCGTACACAACTGCCATCTAGTGTCATTGTGCAAAAGCTTGTACAGTGGGGCTAATACTCTTGACAGGTCAGGCAGAAATTTTCCATAGTAATTGACCAAACCCAAAAATGATCTGAGCTCAGCTACACACTTAGGGCTTGGGGCCTCTTTAATAGCTCTCACCTTATCCTCTACAGGGCGGAGTCCCTCAGCTGTGATCCTGTGCCCCAGGTAGGCCACACTTGGTCCCAGGAACACACATTTGCTGCGCTTTAACCACAGCCCTGCTTCCAAAAGCCTCCTCAGCACCTGCTCCAGGTTAGCCAGATGCTCTGCCACTGTGGCCCCTGTGATCAAAATATCATCCAGGTACACCGCTACATGCGGGATCCCCTGTAGCAGTGTGTCCATTGTTCGTTGGAAAATGGCAGGACTGGACGCCACTCCAAACACCAGGCGATTGTATTTAAACAGTCCCTTAAACGTACTCTTTTGACTCCTCGTCAAGCAGCAGCTGCTGATAAGCTTGGCTCATGTCCAACTTTGTAAAGAGCTTACCCCCTGATAGGTTGGCGAACAAGTCCTCTATGCGTGGCAACGGATACTCCTCCAGCTTAGAGACTTGATTGACAGTGAGCTTATAGTCCGTACTGTTTTGTCCTCTTTCAACACCGGAACAATGGGTGCTGCCCACCTTGAGAACTGAACAGGCTCTATTATGCCCAGCTTCTGCAACTGTTCCAGTTCTTCTTCCACGTTGCCTTTCATAGCATAGGGGACTGACCTAGGCTTGAAAAATCTAGGGGCAGCCTCAGGGTTCACATGGAGCTTAACTGTAACCCCCTTAAGTGTTCCCAGCTCCTCCCTGAACACTTCCTCGTACTGCTGTAAAATGTCCTCTGTTGTACATTAGTATTTTATCTCATGCCAGTTCAGACTAATTTTGCGAAGCCAGTCATGGCCCAACAGACTGGGACCGCTCCCCTTAGCAACCACCAGCCTGGCTTTTGCCTTCTGACCCTCTGCCGAAATGTTCACATACAGCACCCCCAAATGAGGAATGGGCTGGCTTGTATAAGTCCTGAGTTTGAGCTTTGATGGACTGAGGGGAGGCAGGTTACACCCCCATGTCTGTCTGTAGGTCTCCTCACTGATGACGGATGTAGTAGCCCCCGAATCAATTTCAAACTTAATGTCCTTCCCTCTGACAGTGACAGTAGCATAATAGGGCTCAGGTGGTTCATCATCTGTTCCCACCCCAAACATATTATAAGAGCTTTCAGCCTCTTCATCGAGGTGGTTTGTGGCTGCCATTAGCATAATGTGCCCCCCCCCCCACATCGGAAACATTCCACACGCTTTGCCTGCTTACCAATGTCTTTCTTGACTTGGTGCACTGCTACTATCTGTGCTCCTCCATTTCCTTTTTGGATATCTTTAGCATTATTAGCAGCCATCTCCGTACCCTGGGAAATCTCAAGAGCCTTCTTGAACGTCAGTGGCGGGGTTTCCCCAAGCAGGCGGCGCTGAATGGCATCATTATTGATACCGCAAACCAGTCTGTCTCGAAGCATATCATCCAACACAGCCCCAAAGTCACAATGCTCTGACAGCTGTCGTAACTCAGCAACAAAGGTGGAGACAGACTGTCCTTGCTTCCTGAAATGGCTATGGAACTTAAACCTCTGGACTATCACAGAAGGTTTGGGATTGTGGTGGTTCCCCACGAGTGCGACCAGTTCCTTATACGGAATTTCCCCTGGTTTCTGCGGTCAACGGCCAAGTTCCTTATCAGCTTATAAGTCTTTGCTCCACACGCACTCAGGAGAATAGAGCGATTTTTAGCTTAATCCGTAATGTCATTAGCAGAGAAAAAGTCTCCCAACCTTTCCTCATACTCCGTCCAGTCCTCGTTTCCCTTCACAAATTCACCCACAGTCCCATAAGTAGCCATCCGAGCGTGAACTCCGAGCCTAGGTGGCTCCCCTATCGCCGCCTCTAGCTTCACCTCGCGCTGCTGCACAGACGGCTCCACCGCAGCTGCTGGAGCCCCTCGTACCTCTCGTCCTGCCGTATTCTCCGCGATCCGTGTCCCCGTCGTCCGGCGCTGTCCGTCCTCGGTCTTGCCGCTCGTAGATAGCCCCCTAGCATGCTAACTAGCACACTTAAGCCTAGCTACGCCAATAACAAAACAAAACGGAGACGCTCACAGAGACAAGACCATAAACCGGTTTACCTCGTCGCCAAACATATGTGGTAACTTGTACACATATATGGAAAAGACCACGCAAACTTTAAAGAACAAAACTGCTTTATCTTGAACCACGAGCAGGCAGATATACATACACAGCTGGAAGCATACGAAAAAGAACGGGAACAACCAAAAAGAATAGTACCCCCCTCCTCCAAACGGCCTGTCATATATAGGGTGACCCCTGGTGACCAGCTGACCAACCTTAGCGTGTTCACAACATGCCCCCTGTAATTTTATTTATTTTAACAGAAGGCTTCAGTCCACTCTTGACCGGCTTGCTCCGCCACAAGTTAAAAGTTTAAAATCTAAAGCTGCACAGCTGTGGAAAAAGCAAAACATGTAATGAAAAAGAGAAATTGTAGTGCGGCAGAGAGAAAATGGAGGAAAAGTAAAACCACAATAAACCATCAAATATACACAGATCTTCTCAAATTATACAACAATGCAGTAAGAAATTCAAGAATCTCATACTTCTCCAAAATCATCTCGGAACATAAAAATAATTCTAAAATCCTTTTTCCACAATTGATAAACTTTTTAACAGAGCTACTAATGCATTTCCTAAAACCCCCTCAAATGCTCTTAGTGAGGAGTTCGCAGACCACTTCAGAGGAAAGGTAGACACCATCAGTTGTAAGATTTTATCTTTCTCAGAGCAACATGGTTTTAGACAAATCTGATCATGTGTCTTTACCAGAGGAAACACTGGACAGATTTGTCTTGGTAGAAGCTGGGACTCTTGATGAAGTTTTCTCTTCAGTGAGGCCCACCACATGTGTGTTGGACCCGATTCCCACTTCCTTTTTTAAGCAGTTTAATGGATCTTTTAGAGATGAGATTTTAACCACGATGAATTGCTTTCTTCAGACGGGGGTCTTTCCTGCCACCTTTAAAGGGGCAGGAAAGACCGGTATCTAACTTACCTTTTTTAAGCAAAATTTTAGAAACATTTTTTTAATTCAACTTAATGATTTTACTAATGAGCACAATGTCCTGGAGAAATATCAGTCTGGTTTTAGGGTGAACCACAGCACAGAGACGACCCTTTTGAAGATTTTAAATGATTTTAGATTAAAGTATGATGCACAGAAGGTGACAGTGTTGGTTGATACAGTAGACCACACTATTCTTTAAACCCGTTTACAAACAGATTGGCCTCTCTGGTGCTGTTCACAAATGGTTCACATCCTATCTCACAGACAGGACTTTTATGGTAAGTTTAGATACCTGCTCTTCTAGGGTCCATAGGATTACATGTGGTGTGCCCCAGGGTTCGATTTTAGGCCCAGTGCTTTTTAACCTTTATATGCTCCCTCTTGGCAGCGTCATCAGAGGACATGGAGTTAACTTTCACAGTTATGCTGATGATACACAGCTGTACATCTCCATGTCTCCTGATGACACACGGCCAATGGATGCAATTTTTAATTGCATTTTAGACATCAAATCCTGGATGGCAGAAAACCTTCTCCAGCTCAACCAGGAAAAAAAATGAAGTTTTAGTCATCGGTCCTGAGGCTCAGAGAGAGAAACTTTTATCAAAACTACAATCACTGTCACCTAACCCTTCTTTACAAGTGAAGAAACTGGGCGTGATTTTTGACACTGAGCTGACTTTTTTCCCTCACATTAAAATATTACTAAAATAGGTTTTTATCAACTAAAGAACATTGCCAGAGTCCGCCGCATTCTCTCTCGGGCCAACACGGAGACACTGATGCATGCTTTTAGCTCCAGTAGAATTGATTACTGTAATGCCCTGCTTTCTGGTCTTCCCAAAAAGAGTATCTCAGGTTTACACCTACTACAAAATTTAGCAGCACGTGTCCTGACAAAGACCAGCAGGCGGGAGCACATTACAGAGGTCTTACCCCTAATTTCCACTGCATGCGCTCCGCTCCGGTTCCGCCACGCACTCCGCAGCCGTTCGCAATTTCCACTGCATGCGCTCTAGATCCGCTACGCTCCGGTCCGCAGCCCAGAGGTGGCGATAAAAGCCAGTAATAAATGCGGAAGTCAGAACAAAATTCTTCATTCCGTGGAAAACTAATAGAAAAGAAGACTTATTCTCTGTAGAGATATTTTGGACAACATATGAATAAATATACGCGGGCTTATATTAATATAGCTATGCATACAAAAAATGTCTAGTCCGTCTTTATCGATTTTTTTTTAAAAACACCCGGAAATGTGGTTGTTCTCTATCCGGTTGGTGCTAGTTATTTGTGTAGATTGACTGCGGACTTGATTCGGCGTCCAGCAAAAATAGAATCGATTCTATTTTTGCCGGATGGCAAAACGGCGGCCGGCGGCGGCAGTGGAAATGCTCTCATTGACTACAATGGGAGCGTTTTTGCTGCGGAGTGCGTGCCGGAGCTGAGCGCATGCAGTGGAAATTGAGGGTTTAAATCATTGCATTGGCTCCCTGTACATTTTAGGATCAATTTTAAGGTTCTTTTAATGGTTTTTAAGTGTCTTAATGGTCTTGGGCCTTCTTATCTCTCTGAACTGCTTTTACCATATAAACCTTCGCGGTCTCTGCGTTTCTCTGGCAGCCGTCTCCTTGTCACCCCAAAAGTCAGGACACACACGCATGGCGAGGCGTCTTTCCAGTTTTCTGGCCCTCACCTCTAGAACAGGCTGCCAGAGGACCTTAGGGCCGTGGAGAACATTCATGTTTTTAAGAGCAGGCTCAAGACTCACCTTTTTAGCCTAGCTTTTAACTGATTATTATTTATTACTGTTTGTTTAATTGCTCTGTATGTTTTATATGATTATATTTTTATCAGTGTTTTACTATTTAATCTTATCACATTAATTTACTGCTTATTTTTTTATTTTAATTTGTTATCTAAATCTTCCTTCCAGTGTTTCCTCTGTGGGAGCCCTCTGCCCCAGGAGCGGTGGTCGGCTGTGGCTCCCTGGGTGCTCTCCAGGTGGAGCTTGGGTGGAGGTGGGGGTCTTGGCCTTGCCTCCACTGGGTGCCCTGTGTCGGTGCCTCGGCTGCTGCTGTTGATCTACCGCTGCCGGGGCAGATGGCTCCTCTGATGGCATTTCCTTGCATGGTTCATCTGCACTCGGCCCAATGTCCTTTTTTACTGTTGCTTTTAACTGTGTGTGTGCATGGGAGTTGGGTTGGGGGGAGGGGGGTATAACTGTGATCATGCTTTTAAATCTGTGAGGGAAGGAAGGGAATGGGGTTTTATGTGGGGTCATTTTAATCTGTAAAGCACTTTGTGATGCAACTTATTGTATGAAAAGCGCTTTATAAATAAAGTTTGATTTGATTTGATAATGTAGCATCTTTCTAAATGCAGAACATAATGAGCTGCTGCAGGAAGCAGGCCAGGAAAAGAATCATTGACTAATCAATGACTCATTCATTTAACATTCTGACTGATTTATTGATATTATTAATAATAAATATTCACTGCAGCTCTAGAATATATTAAATAGAGAACATATACTTTTAAAGTTAATTATTAGACTAAATTTAGGAAGCGAAAACCTAAGGACCAACATGTTCAGTAAGAAACACAATATAGGCAAGCAAGGCAATTTTATTTGTATAGCACACTTTCAACAACAAGGTTACACGATTAGGGGATAAAGTAAAAACAGCAATAAAGCATAAAACACACACAAAGCATATGACACATAAAAACATTTACATGTAAGACAATACACAATAGCACATAACCATTCTAAATAGATATAGATCTGCAGCATGAGAGTATGTTGTCCTACACGTTTTAACAATCTACTGTCTGAGACACTACAACGTATGCCAGTGTGGCGAGTGTAGCTCAAACATTCAAACTCGAACATTACGGTGTAAAATATGCAAATGTTAGAGGTCACTACAATACCCACTATTAAATAGATACAAATTTGAAGCACGTGAGTACATTGTCCTAGGTGCTACAAAAATGTCAGATGTGAGATACTCTTTGGCAGACGTGAGAGTGGGAGTTTTCGTGAATACTACAGCTTGGTTGGAATGGTGGGATGGCTCGCACCTGAAAACTTCCCTTATTTTCAAATTCAAAACTTGACAGGTATGCACATACCAGGATGTTTTTCATACATTGTTAGTATTCTATAAAATAGTTGTTGTTTTACCATTGAAGAGTGCATCCTGTGAATTAAGTAACTCTCAGACTCATAAAGACCTATCTGGAGCCTACTATGACAGGGAAAAGTCCATCAAGTTTTGTTGTACTCAGTATTGAATCAAAACTGACCAAATCTTTGTGTCCAGATAACTCTGTAAAGCATGTCGCTGAGCAAAATGGAATTCACCAAGTACAGCTGTTGAATCACTTAACTGTATGTTAAATTACATTCTAATTGGTGAACCTTTAGGTTGCTAAAATCATGACATGAGTAGCGTATCTGCATTCGGGGCCAGTGGGGCCCGGCCCCACCAAATGTTGCTGTGGAGCATACCTAAATGAATCAGTAGAACAGGGTCATTCCTTACAGAGTAATATTAGATAAAGACCAATTCTGTTACCAAGCAGATTCAGTTATAAACATTTGTGTATAACTATCTAAATCTTTGCCAGAATACAGACAAGCTCAGTAGGCTAAATCCTCTTGTAGCAGCGATTGGGGCTTGTCTCTTACTATTTGTTTAAATTATAAACAACTGAAATCACAGTGCGCATGCCAAACGTGCGCTTAGTATAAAACCGAGGGCCACAAATGCTGCGAAAGTTGGTTGTGCAGCATAACTCATATCAAAATATTTGAATAGCACATGTCACACTTACGTTCTGTTGGATAGAAGTGTTCAGCCAACTAATATCCTTGCTAGCTACCAAGACAAAAAAAATGAATGAAGTAGATTTTCTGATGAAGTCTAAATTTAGCACGTTGCCTCTTGAACTAAAGTTAGAGACGTCACCAGCTACTGGATTTTAACATAATTTAAGGACTTTAACAGATTATTATAGATTTAAAGGGGATTATTTAAAAGATTTTACAGTTATTGAAAAGTTTGCCCAGATGAAAGATCTGCATTTTTTTTCAAGAACAACACTGATGAGTGACCCTTTATTTGTAATTTCATGTAGGTTATAAAAATGGTTTCATTCTTCAATTACATTTACATAAAATGGCATTTGTAGTTTGTAGATGTATGCTATTTTATGTGGTACATTTAATATTAAATCAATATTAAATGAACCACATTAGATAGCAATCAATATTATTGATCAAAGTCCGATTGTATCCATCACAGAAGAATTAGTTGCTGCTATTAGGTGTTGAGTTGCTGTGCCCCACCTAACTTATCATGCCGGAGATGCCACTGCACATGAACAAAAACAAATGCATGTATCTGTATGTTTATGTATCTGTATGTATATGTAAATAATGAGGAATGAACAGGAAGACCATGTGTTTTCAGTGAACAATAAATCCAAAGTTCGGAACCTTGTTCCAGTGAAACTTTTTTTTCTCTCCACACAATGCATCTATGCTCAGCTTGTTATAGTTTGGTCCATAAATATTCATTTGTATGTTCTTATTCAATAGTTTGGCACAAACTGCCATTTGTTGCAACCCTTACAAACCTTTCTTACGTCAAAGGTGATAATGTGCTTTTTGATATATGATACAGTATCTACGAATGCACACCATTGAATAAACCACTTTTTCCTAACTTTAGTATTAATTAAGAGATACTAAAGTTCAAGTAATACAATTGTTTTTTATTTTTCACTTACAGGTAACTTGTCTTAAATACAAAAAATATTTTCTTAGGAAAAAAATGTATGTAAATATAAAATTGTAAAGTGAAACAATCACACATTTTTTTGGAGCAAGAAAAAAATACATGAACTGGTACAATGAAGTTACATTAAGTAAAGATTTCTTAAAGCAAATATAATTACCTACATAACATATCTTTCTGTAAGGTTTCAAACTATCCCACTTAACACTGGACGTCGGATAGACGTGCAGATCATGTCTATATTGGGTCTGTCGGTCCATGACCAATTCTGGACATCTATTTGACGTCCATTCTAGGTCCACTATTCCGACGTCCAACCATGACCCAACTTGGATGTCATATTTACGTTCAACAGTTTACCTTTGAACTGGGTAATTTTTTTGGACGTCATTAGGACATCTATGACAGGTGCAGGAAGTTTACTTAGACATATGTTTATTTACAAATATCAGGATTGTTCCATCAACATGATTAATACACATGAATAGCCAATATTATTTATAAACACGATTTATTATGTGGATGCCTATTTTTTTATTCAGTAGGTCATTTTTCTGTTTTTTTAACTATATAAATAAACAGTTAAAAATAGAAAAATGACCTACTGAATAATAATAATAAATAAATTTTTACATTTATTAAATTAATACATCATGTAAACGCCATTAATTAAAAAATAAAATAATGTGAACGCCACTCTGATTGGCCGAGGCAATCTAGTTTGTTTGTTTGTTTGTTTTTTTCGCTCTTACTCCGATCCACACTCTAGTACAGTAGGTGGCAGAAATGCACCTTAAAGTTAGATGCCACCCGCGTATAAACTAAGAAGAAGAAGAAGATTGGCCGAGGCAACACGCCAGACATTTCCGCGATACAGTGGGTGTTTCGCAACGCCAAGGAACCTCGCCTTGATGCCTTGGTCCTGCCCCGGTTGGCTAGGAGATACGTCATCAGGGACCGCCAAGGCGTGTTCCAATGTTCGTGTGCTACCGAGGCGTCTGTCCTCCGTTTGTCTGCCGTTTAGCTAACTGACCAAAGATACATGGGAGGTTCCTTGATACCTTCCCTCGGTCAAAAATTTCCCAGAATTCAGCGCAGTATTTTTGAAGTTGCTGCTGCAGCAACTCCGGGAGCGAATTTCCAATTTAAATGTAAGTCAAGTAATTTAAGCTGTTTTTTAGATCCAAAGCAGTTATCTATGGTTGGTTAGTTGCTTAGTAGTTGCAGCTTCGGTTGCTAGCAGGTACTAACTCGCGTACACATTTGATTTAACCAATATATACAGAATTAAAAAAGTAAAACTCTCATTATACATCTATATTGAAACTTATACGTATAAAATATAATGATAGGCGGGACGTAAACAGAGCGCATGAGCAAAAGGCGGGCCCTGGGCAGGCGCGGTCACGTGATAGAAGTCTTCTCCATTTAACAGTTTTCTTTGACCAAGGAAGGACAATGTCCTCGTAACCAAGGCGCCTCGCTTATTGCCTTGGTAGGCTACTAAAAATTGCTGCAATATCCTGTCTCAAGGATGTTAATACCTCAAGTTTCAGTGCATCCAAATCGATAACGCTGATTTCAGCCGGGGAGGCGGAGTCGGAAGGTGAAGCCAAAGGACCTGAGCTCGTGCTCTTGCTGTGCCCAGCAGGCTGCGTCTGTCGAGCTGATTTTCGAGGTTCCGTGGAGTCTTTCTGCATATTGACCCGATCAAAAGTAGTCAAGTGATAAAACTAGTTTATAAACTCACTGTGGCATGAAAAAGAATTTGGATAAGGGGCAGATCAAAGGAATTTGAGACAAAGTCTGCGGGAGCTCTTACTCCATTAGCTGCTCTACAGCGCTTCTCCCAATCTGTTTTAAACGGGTTAAAAGAATAGTGTGGTCTACTGTATCAAAGGCAGCGCTTAGATCCAGTAGAACCAACACTGTCACCCTCTGTGCATCATTAATCTAAAATCATTTAAAATCTTCTGTGCTGTGGTTCACTCTAAAGCCAGACTGAAATAAAATCATTAAGTTGAATTAAAACAATCTTTTCTAAAATTTTACTTAGAAACGGTAAGTTAGATACCGGTGTAAAATTGATAAAATCATTAAAATCTAAATTGCTCTTCTTCAACAGGGGCCTCACTACCGCCTGTTTAAAGGCGGCAGGAAAGACCCCCGTCTGAAGGGAGCAATTCATCATGGTTAAAATCTCATCCCTAAAAGATTAATAAAATTACTTTAAAAAGGAAGTGGGAATCGGGTCCAAAACACGTGGTGGGCCTCACTGAGGAGAAAACTTTATCAAGAGTCCCAGCTTCCACCAGGACAAAACTGTCCAGCATTTCCACTGGTAAGAGACACACACTCAGATTTGTGTAAAACCATATTACTTTGAGAAGATAAAATACATCTGATGGTTTTTACCTTCCCTCTGAAGTGGTCTGCGAACTCCTCAAAGAGCGTTTGAGGGGGTTTTAAGAAATGCAGTAGTAGCACTGTTAAAAAGTTTGTCAATGGTGAAAAAAGGGATTTTGGAATTATTTTTATGTTCTGAGATGATTTTGGAAAAGTATGAGTTTCTTGAATTTCTTACTGCATTATTGTATAATTTGAGAAGATCTGTGTATATTTGATGGTTTATTGTGCTTTTACTTTTCCTCCATTTTCTCTCTGCTGCCCTACAATTTCTCTTTATTTTTCTGAGGGTTTCATTTCTCCATGGCGGTGCAGCTTTAGAGTGTAAACTTTGATCTTTAAATGGAGCAAGCAAGTCAAGAGCGGACTGAAGCCTACTGTTAAAATCATTGACACTAAAATCACAGGGAGCAGGTAAAACAATAGGAGGATTCTTTTCAAAAATTTCCAGAAAACCTGCAGCCATTTCAGGGGTTAGATGGCGCTTCCTGACAGTTCTCACAGAGGTCTCTTGCTGGATAAAACTGGTGATGTTAAAAACACAGTGGTGGTCAGAGACAGCCAAGTCAACAACAGAGGACACACTGGTGAACAGACCACACGTGATGACCAAATCCAGGGTCTGTCCTCTGTTGTGAGTCGGCTGCATGACATGTTGGCTAAAATCCATATAAGTCAGAATATTTTAAAAATCAGTTGAAAAAGGGTCTAAAAGGTTATCCATGTATAGATTAAAATCACCAGCTAAAATGATCATTTCAAAGGAGTTGTGCAGAAGTGATAAGAACTCAGAAAATTCTTTTAAAAAAAGTGCACTCTTTTTAGGAGGCCTATAAATTGTGACACACATCTGAGGAGTGCTAAAACAGTTACATTATATTCAAAAGTAAAATAGTTATCAAATAAAACAGGTTTGGGAGAAAATGTTGGTGAACTTATAAAAGCAGTTCTGCCTCCCCTTTTGCTACTCCTCGTTGAATAAGTGAAGTTAAAATTTGGTGGGGAGGCCTCTGTAAGAACAACAGGGTCATCTGCACTCAGCTATGTTTCCGTTAAAAATAAACAATGAAGATTGTGGTCTAAAATCAGATAATTTATTATAAAAGTTTTGTTCAGCTGTGAGCGAACCATAAAAGGTTCCATATTAATAATGATTGGAGTGACTATGATTTACTGGAAGTGGGGCTTTTGGTAAATTTTTGAGATTATTGGGGTTGCTTTTGTTCAGTTTATGATTTTTAGTCCGCTCTCTGCTGATAATAACAGGTATGAATGATGTAGAACAAGGTCCAAGTCCACTTGTACCCAGCTGCAGCTTTTACCCTATACAGTATATTCTCAAAAAAATATTTTGACTGCCTTGGGATCTAATCTGTGGTAGGAATCATGCTGGGGTAGGAAACTAAGGCTGTACCTCAAAATGCAATATTTAAAGTAATAACATTTAAACATTAATTAACTTTCGTCAGTTTTTAATTTCTGTTAAAGAGTAACTAAACCCCAAAACAACATTTTTTGCTTCTAAATTGTATAAAAGGGTCTTTACCAATGCAGTCTTTCAGTTTCTGGTGATTTTTTTACATTTTGGTGTAAACTTGTTTAATTCTACACTTTTAGGTCTAAAAACGTCTTAGTGCTGCCACCTTAGGGTTGAACGGTGGCTACTGCATTGGAATTTTGTGATTGGTGGAGAGCGGTACATCTCTACGTCAGAGACATTGACTATGTCACAGCAGCCATGGTCTCACAGACACGCCCCGTGGGTTTGGGTATAAAACTATCAGACATACCAGCCCTGTGGTGAGTTTGGAGTTGGATTGCGTTTTTCAGGTTACCATTATTATCACATTAGCACTTAGTTAGCATGGCTAACATACAGTTTTGAACGTTAGCCTATGTTAGCATTACCATTTAGAGACTGGACCCTTCCTTTCTCTCTCTCCCTCAGCTGCAGCTGCAGCCTCGGGCAGCGCTGACTCAGCGTCCCGAGTCAGCGGCTCTAATTGATACGGCTCGCGGCCGCTGAGCTCCATAAAGCCTCCCTCTACTCCTATCTCCGGTGACGACGGAGGAGATCCGCTGGTTCAGGGCGCCGAGCCAGCGCCGCCCGAGCTCGGTGCTGCTGCTGTTGAGGCAGAGAGAGACAGGAGGAGTCCGGTCTCTGAGTGGTAATGCTAACATAGGCTAGATGAATGTTGATCAGATCGATCAGTCGCAAAACTGCCAACGTAGCTTTGGTCACTGTCCATGTTTCAGTGTCACATTAAGCGAGCTGTCATTGTCCTCCGGAACACACCCCCACGTCCCCCCCTCTGCTTTTCCTCCACACTTGGCCATACCCCTCCGTTCTTCCTGGCACCGCCCACTTTGTAGGATTTTTCAAATGTTGTCTGGGGGCGGGGTTATGATTTTTCAGGGGGTTCAGTTACACTTTAAGGTATTTCCTGAGTTGTTTGCCAAAAGAACATTTATAGAACTTTTTGCACACATATAGTGCAAAAATTGGCCCAAAGGAATAAGTAAGGTTGCAATTCCTTACGTCAGTTTATTAAAACTGGGCATTCCATTTTTCTTAAAGGCTGCAGGTGTCTGACAATATACTGCAATGTCAGGTAGTCCAGCTGCGGCTAGGAGATGAAGACAACAGAGTTGCTGCTACTGTACCCCGTTATCTGGTTTTGAGTGATAGATGATTTTGTTTAGTTCTGGTACGTCGTCACCGTGTCTTTTAATTTTTTTTTGTGACTTGCACATACCTTGAAAGGCTACCCAGCCGGCCGGAAGCTTTATGTCAATATGCCATTTCAAGTTAGCTGTTGACGTTTATGTCCGGAGTAGCTTCTTGAGACCCGCCAGGAAAGCTTTAAAAAAAAACGTAAGATTTTTCCCACTTGGATCATCACTAACCTTTTCAAAAAAATCCTTTTAGGTGGTCATACGAAGATGCCGCTTTATTAGTTGATGCCGAATTACTACTGCAATCACGGGATAGGCATACTTCTCAATTTGACACCAGAAGCGTACGCGGGGTGACTCGATGACCAGTGTAGCCAGATTTAATCTTTTCCCTTGTTTTAACAACCATGGCGTTAGTCGGGCTTTTGTTAGGAAGCTTCGAATGAAATCTGGCATCACTTGGAAATTTTTTTTTACTGTGAGCGAGTGCTGCTCAAAAATGCCAGAATGAGTGGGTTCACTATAACGTTCATCAGACCAAAAGTGAGTACATTCAGTTCACGTTCAAAAAATATCAATGAGTTCATGAACGATCGTTCAATTAACTCGTTCAGGAACAACACTGCCTTTGGCACACTAGTACGTCTCAGCTTGCCATAGGACACTGGCCCTTGCGGCCCATACATCAGACCGGCCCACCGGGAATCATCCCAGTTCTCCCTATCTCCTTAGTGGATAGAAACAACAAACTGTATATAAGATAGAAGGAATCTCTGTGACGTCAGCCATAGGTTTCTGAAGAGCTGAATTGAAGCCTAGTCGGTTCCCACCACCGCCATCTTTGTCATGTCACGCATCTCATCACTCCCAGAAAATACAAAAAAATGGGGAAAGAGGTGGAGCTGACATTGGGGCTGTGAGGGTGGGGGCGGATGATTGACACCCATCAAACTCTGAGCCGATGTAGCTACAAGCTAACTGGGCTAACGGAGGTTGGCAGGTGCTTTTAGCCAGAAAAAAAACTGTTGAGGGACTCTGCTACCCCTCTGCCTTGATGGCGGATTACATTTTTTCGTCAAATAAAATCATGAAGCCTTTTTGGTCCATAACTTTCACTAAAACTATGTGAATGGTAATTAAAACCAGTTTTAATAATCAATATGTAAAGTACGGAAGAAATGTGATCATTTCAACGTATTTTTGACCAAACAGCGTTATCTTAATTGCACAGCAAAAATATAATTTTACTGACCAAAAAAAATGGAGCAGAGCCTTCTAGGATGGTCTATTAGTGCAATCAATACCACACCAAGCCATCTTTGGCCAATAAGCGCACAATTAACGTCCGAACACGAATAAACACTGCAGACGCAACTTATGGTCAACTTCAGAGAAACAAAATGCAGAGACTTTTAACGTCTGGTTGAGGCTCCTGCCTTCCCTGGAGCAAGCAGGGAGGAGCAAGCCTCTAGCCACCAGCCGCCAGCGCCGCCAGCTCATCTGAGACATGTCAGTCGAAAGGACACATCCCTTACTATTCACAATTAACGGTACCTAAAACGGTTTTTAAACCAGGCTGTAAACATATTTATTTCTGCTGCGAAGTTGGCCATTTCAACATGGGAGTCAGTTGGAACCTGCTCTTTTCAGGTCCTCCAACTCTAGCCTACTAAACATCCCTAGACTCAGAATCAAACATGGAGAAGCAGCTTTAAGTTTCTAAGCTCCCTTTATCTGGAACAAACTTCCTGACAAGTGCAGAGCTGCTGAAACTCTGAACTGCTTTAAATCGAGACTAAAAACCCATCTGTTTAAAATTGCCTTAGAGTAAATGATTACTGTCATATGTATCAAATGTGTTCATGCTCTCTTGCTTTATTGATCTTTCTCTTGCTTTATTGTGTATCATGTGTTGTGTATGTTTATTGTGCATCATGTGTAATGTGTTTCATGCTAATTTGCTACTTTTACTTTTCAATTCCAATGTTATATTCTATGTTTGTTTGTTTTGTTTTTTTAATCACCAAATCATGTAAAGCACCTTGTATTACCCTGTTGTTGAAAGTGTGCTATACAAATAAAATTGTCTTGCCTTGCCTTCTGCAGCCAGCCTCTAGCGGTAGGCTTCACATTTGTCCGGCAGAGTTTGCCCCTTGGCAGCAACTAGTAAATGGAACAATTTAAACCAATTTCTCTGTTCTAGGCAGACTCAGACATCCTTTCTTTACTTTGGTCAAGAAGGGCCTTATTTTCCACAAAATACCTCTTCTTTTGTCATTGTCTTAAACATCAAGGTCATTGACAAGCTTAATGAAATTTATTAGCTTTGGGAACTGGTTTCTACTGTACAGCAACTGAACATAGATGTGAACTGTTCTGCTTGCCCTCACTCCTCTAACTCTGCTTGCACTTCCTGAATTTCATCATTGGAGCTCTCTGAATCTTCTGCCTCAGCTTCTGCCTCAAACACTGTATCTTGATCTTCCTTATCAGACAACTCAGTACCTGCGTTTCCATCAACAATTCATAGAAAGATTTTCTCTGCTTCTATCATTAAATTCCTTTCTTTTCTTTTGAAAAAATACAGACCATATTTGTCCGGTGCTACGCGGAGCAGGTCTAACTCAATAGTTTTGTTTTTCTCCTTCAATATATATTTTTTCAATGTTTTGTGTGTTATTAGCGTTTTTTATACCGGACTCCACAATGGAGTCGATAATTTTGTGGACAATCATGTTTCTTATTACACGTTTCGTGGCATTTGTATCCGAAGAACCTGTGGTTGCCCGAATGGCCATTGTTTACACCAGGGATCAGCTGCTAGCTCTGGGTAGCTCCGCTGTTCTGCCTCCCACTGAGAGACTCAATATCCCCCATGAGCTGGGGGGGAAGAGGCGCGGCACTTGAACTGGGATAGGGCATTGGTGCAGGGGTAGGAGATACAGTTCCGTCATCCCATCCATCTTTATGGGAAAACGTGAGATTTCTCGCCCACAATGTGGGCGAGCTGGCGGCTGTAACCTGTTGTCAAAGGAGCTACAGGGAGTTCAGCCTGATCTGCCTGACTGAGACTTGACTAACTGTGCTAACTCTGGACTCACACATAAACATGGATGGTTTTCATATGCTCCGGGCTGATAGAACCAAGGAGAGTGGTAAGAAGAAAGGATGGGGTCTAGCTGTTTTTGTGAACGATAGATGCCATTTTTCTATCAAAGAGACGCTAAGCAGTAAGGACATTGAGCTGTTAGCTGTTAGTACGAGACCGTACTATCTACCACTGGAGTTTATGCACGTTATCGTGATAACTGTTTACATCCCCCCCTCTGCTAACACTGCTGCAGCCTGTGATGTCCTCCTCACTGTGACCAGCAGACTCCAAACACAGGACCCCTAGGCCCTTTTTCTGATCTCTGGGGACTTTAACCATATCACCCTGTCTTCCACTCTCCCCACCTTCACCCAGTATGTCACGTGCCAAACCAGAGACAATAAAACACTGGACTTATTGTATGCCAACACCAAGGAGGCATAAAGCTCATCACCTCTCCCTCCCCTGGGGGGCTCTAACCTGGTTCATCTCCAGCCTGTGTATAAACCTCTAGTACACAGAGAACCAGCTGTGACACACACAGTGAGGAAATGGTCAGAGGAGACTGAGGGGCTGTTTACACGACAACGGGAAAACGGGGGGGGGGGCGAAAACGCAGCTTTTGGGAAACGGCTTCCAGAGTGGAGAGTTTTAAAAACGCTGAGGGATTTGTTGTCGTGTGAACGCAAGCCGGAGACTTTTGAAAACGATGACGTCACTGCCAGCCGCCTGCGGCCATGTTGGACTTGCGCACTCCGCCTTTCTACAGAAAAATAACAACAATGGCGGATCCAGGTATGCGGTTACTGCTGATGTAGCTTCTGAAGTTATTTGGTCTCTGTAAGCAAGACTTAGAGATCATCAGACTTCTATGCGATCGCCAACGGAAACGTATACAGTACGTGCGTCAAATAATCAATACGCCTTTATTTAAGTGGAGAACTACAAGAAGACCGCCATTGTTAATTATCATGAAATGTTTCTTTTCCGGGTTGTGAGGGGGAAACCTTGGAACACTGTACACACGGGGCACACTGCCATCTAAAGCCCGGGCATATGTACTACATCGTTTTCCATCGCACGCCCTGTCGTGTAAACGCAGTGCGTTTTCACCCGTGTATTAAAAAAAAAACGGCAACGTTGTCGTGTAAACAGCCCCTGAAGAGGCTCTGAGGGATTGTTTCCATTCTGCTGTGTGGGAGGACCTCTACGGCCCTTTGGGGGACAACATCAACAGCATCACCCACTGCATTATGGACTACATAAACTTCTGTGGGGACAACACTGCACCCATCATAAATGTACAGTGGTTTTCCAACAAGAAGCCCCCAACAACCCAGAGATAAAGGCTCTCCTCAAGGAGAAGAGGGCTTTTAAATCTGGAAACAAGGAGGAGCTGAGAGCTGTACAGAAGAGACTGAAATGGAAAATAAGGGATGGGAAGAACATCTACAGGATAAAGATGGAGGACCAGCTTCAGCCGAACAACATCAGTGGGGTTTGGAAAAGCCTGAAGAAAATCTCAGGGCACAAACCAACCCCCCAGGTTGCAGGAGACTTAGGGTGGGTTAACTACCTGAACCAGTTCTTTAACACATTTGACCAGCCACCCACCCCTCCCCCAGCATAATCTCCCCTGCTGCATCCCCCCTCATCTTTGAGGACTGCTTGCTTTTCTTCTCAGGACTTCACACCTCTCAGCTCCCAGCCATCACACCCACGCCCAGCTTCTGAGGACTCCAACATGCATCCCGCCCCCCCTCCCCCATCCTGTCCCTTTCAACACTTCAGGTGAGGAACAAGCTGCGAAAGATCAAGGTGAGAAAGGCTGCAGGTTCATATGGCACCAGCTCTAGGCTCCTGAGGTGCTGCGCAGATGAACTGTGTGACATCCTGGGATTTATGTTCAACCTGAGCCTGAAGCTGGGGAAAGTACTACAACTGTGGAAGACTTGCTGTGTGATACCAGTACCAAAGACTCCACATCTGAAGGACCTCAGCAGCTACAGGCCGGTAGCCCTGACCTCACAACTGATGAAGACCCTCGAGAGGTTGGTTCTCAACCATCTTCACCCCCTGGTTAGGTCTTCATTAGATCCACTGCAGTTTGCCTACCAGCTTGGCATCGGGTTGGATGACACGATCATCTACCTGCTGCACCGAACTCTGACTCCCCTGGAGCAGGCCTGGAAGCACTGTGAGGATCATGTTCTTTGATTTCTCGAGTGCTTTCAACACCTTCCAGCCTGAAGCTTTCTGGAGTGGACCACCACATGTCTCAGTGGATACTTGACTACCTTACAGGACGCCCACAGTATGTGAGGACACAGGGCTGTGTCTCCGACAGGCTGGTCTGCAGTAAGGGGTTCCTCTTCACCCTCTACACTGCAGACCACTCCATCAACTCCCCACGCTTCCACCTTCAGAAGTTCTCTGATGGCTCTGCCATTGTACGCCTTATCACAGGTGAGGACGTCTTAGGGTACAGACAGTGGACTCAGGAATTCTGCTGGCACCAGTTCAGGTGCCAGCAGAACCACCTGCTGATCAACACTGGGAAAACCAAGGAGTTGATGGTGGACCTCCGCAGGCGCAGACCCACCTCACTGAACCACAACCAGACCCACAACAACCAGAACCGCTCCCAACAAACTCAGTAATGTTTACACCCCTGCTGTAATTTGCACTGTTTGACTAATTTAATTAACATTTCTGCGGCTCCTATTTGCACATCTGTTTTTCTGTTTTTATTCCGTTAACTTCTTGTAAATAATACATTTTAGTTTTTTACTTTTTATTGCACAACTACACATGCACATTCTGTAAATATTTACTGTTTATAAATGATCCTACTCAGTTGCACATTCTAATCTGAGTAAATAATAAATAATAAATATTCGAATGCACTTACTTTTTCCTCATGCCATAAAATTACCTAGCGATAAGTGATTAAATTTTCTTTAAAACAAAGAAGTTCCCAAAACCCCACCCCTACACATGGAGTGCCATTCAAAAGCTCTGATTGTCCTTTCTAGATCACAAACGAAGTTACTTCAGTAGCATTGTACTGTAGTTACGAGTATACACTGCCCTCACTGTGCTAGATCAGCTTTAGACCCACTTTACTGTTCAGACTCTTCAACAGATCACCGTACAGTTTAGTTTTTTTGACAGTGTTCTGCACCAATTTTATACACTTCAACAGGAGGTTTTGTATTAACTTAAGCTCCACTGACTTTATGACAGTTTTGCTTTGTAATCAGCTGACCGTACTGTTTTCTTTCTCATGTTTTTGCTAATGTATTATATTTTAACAAGTTTTCTTTTGTTGTGATTTCAGCATATTCAGCAGTTTTCAAGTGAAAAAAATAGCTTATGAGATTCACTCTGCACTTTTGCAAGAAATGCAAATGTTCTACTGTTTTTATTTACTTTTATAAATTCAAAAGCAAAGTACAACTCAAAGAGCCTATTTTAAAATAGATTTTATTTACATTTAGCTCCTTGCGTATATGAGCAATCAGAGGTCAAATCAAAGGAATCGGACACCTTTTAATCCATCCATTATCTATAACTGTCCATCCACTGCAGGGTAGTGGGGGGCTGGTGCCTATCTACAGCAATCATTAGGTGAGAGGTAGAGTACACCCTGGACAGGTTGACAGTCCATCGCAGGGCAACACAGAGACACACAGGACCAATAACCATGCCTTAAGGGCAATTTAGAGAGTCCAATTAACCTAACAGTCATGTTTTTGGACGGTGGGAGGAAACTGGAGTAGCCATAGGGAGAACATGCAAACTCCAGAAATTTGAATATGAAACCAGGGCTTCTTGCTGCAAGGCAACAGTGCTACCAACTTCGCCACTGTGCAACCCCCTTTTAAAACCCCCAAAGTAAAAAAAAACATCTGTCTTATAGTAAATACTTTTTCTCCTTATTGCACATATTGTAATGTTCTCAAGCTGTCTAAGAAACAATAATTCAGTCATTCAGCTTTAATTCAGCCAGAACAGGATGTTTTAGCTCATTTTACAGGTACAGTAAGCACAAACCCTCACAACATCAAGTTAATTACACCTCCCGCAGTGCACAGGTGCACAATGTGTTAAAGAACTTAAGTCTTGCATAACACTCATCTGTAAAGCTCAGTCTCAGATGAGCTTTTGATCACATTATGGTAATGTAACTGTCTGAAAATAATTGTGAGCATTTTTTGATTCAGGTCTTATTGAATTGACTGCCTCTAGATGGCAGTGAAGCACTGCATCAAAACATTGGGTTTGCCTGCCCAATGTCACTGTTGGTTGGTTCTATCTTATCTTTTCTTAGATCCTTCTTTCCTATTGTAGCACAGGCAGATAAAACCTGCCAGTGCAGACCGGTATCATATAGTGATCTTTTGCTGCTGAAAGCACATGGATAGTTAGAGCAGAGATAGAGAAAGTGGAGAGAGGGAAAGAAAAGAGAAGTGGGAGGAGAGGACATGGAGAAGGAAAGCAGAGAAAAGATAGAAAAGAGGGTTAGCAGGGGAGTAATTGGCCTGAGACATGCTGCTAATGCAGCTTCACCTTCATTGTATTCTTTCTTCAAGCACTACTTGTCCCCCCCCTTTTTTTCCTGCCTGTAAACTCCACATACCCAGTTTTCAGCCTCCTTTCCTGCTCTCCTCCTACCTTCTTCGTTCTTTTCTACTTCTTGACTCTTTTACCACACTCATTCAGAGCACTTTCTGTCCTACTTCACCTTCTCAAGTTGCCTTTCTCATACTTTATTTTCTCAGCTTTGCATGCAGCGCCTCTTGGTTGTCTGCATCTGACATCTACAGAGAATGAACATTGGCATTGAGCACCAAAAGGTTAAAGGGCACAAGAGCTCCCACAGTGACTTCTGCTCACAATTGACCTCTTTGTGTCATCTGGTAGCTGGATGAGGAAAAGGTGAAAAAAAGTTGTATGCAATATTTTAACTATTTGTTTTGGACTGAAATTATAAATAATTTGAGATTTTGTCTTTCTTTTTTTGTTGGATTCCTCAGTGTCCTCAGTGTAATTTTTCCTTCAATGTACTGTTTGTGAATGTTTTTTGCATTTCATTTATGATTTTTTTTTTCAATCTACAATATGCAACACAACTTGTTGGAAGAGCACCAAATGAATAAATTACACTCCTGCTGCTTTTCTTTCCATGCCAACATGTGTTTTATAACTCTAAGCAACACAACTAGTTCACTTGTTTTAGGCCTCTTTAAAACCCAGTCAGCATCATTTAGGAAAACTTAATCTTGTATACTATACAAGTTTCTTCAAAGAGTTGTTGTAGATAGTGATGGCTGTTGGCAGGAACAGTCTCCTGTAGCAGTTTGTATTACAACAAATCAGAAGAAGCATCTGACTAAAAGCAACATTGTTCTATCACAGTCTCATGAAGAGTATGCTCAGGACTGTGCATAGTGTTCATTTTATTAAGAATCCTTTTGTGCACAATCATCTCCAAAGTTCCCCAAAACAGACTTGATCAACTTGTTCAACTTAAGATGTTGGCTCTGATGCTGCTACCATAACAGATGGTGACAGAAGATATTGTACTGTCCACAACAGAGTTATAAAGGATAGGAAACACAGAATATTACTACAAACACTGAAGGATCAAAGCATGCGTTTTATGTCCTTTATTACTTTTGCTTTTAACTGTGTGTGTGCATTGGAGTTGGGTTGGGGGGAGGGGGTTATAACTGTGACCATGCTTTTAAATCTGTCGGGGAGGGAAGGGAAGGTGGTTTTATGTGGGGTCATTTTAATCTGTAAAGCACTTTGTGATGCAACTTCTTGTATGAAAAGCGCTTTAGAAATAAAGTTTGATTTGATTTGATTTGATTTGAAAGCTTCCTCAAGAATTGCAGTCTGCTCTGTCCCTTCTTGGAGACAGCTTCACTGTTGCATCTTCAGTCTGGTTTGTTCTTCAGGTGAACACCAAGGTATTTTTGCTCCTCCGCCACCCAAAACTTTTTTTCCTAGATGGAATAGTATTTGACCTTTCCCTGTTTCTTCCTAATCTACAATCATATCCTTTGTTTAGTTTATGTTAAAGAAAAGATGATTTTTTTTTTCCACACAATGCCACAAAATGGTTCACCAGTTATATTTACTCAGCTTCTTGCCCATTCCTAATACACCCAACAACTGCAGAGTCATCAGACTTTTTCTGCAAAAGATAGGACTCTGACCTGTAGTGGAAGTCCGTTCAATTAAATTCAGTTTATTTATATAGTGCCAATTCACAATGCATGTCATGCCAAGGAAGTCTGATGTGTACTCAGTGCAAAGTAAGTGAGACTACAGTACCCTGTGGTGATCCTGTTCTACTGACCACATTATCACACGCATGAACAGTCTCACAAACTATGGTCTCTGTCAGGTAGACCATTAGGCATTTTCAAAAGAAACATAATAGGGTAATAATGCTGGATAGGAGCAAATATTCCGGTGTTCGTGCCGACAAGCATGATACTAATATTACCGCAATATTGCTGCAATGCTGGACTTATGAATGGAGATCACGCCTTGGCGTAACAGATGCCGTTTTCAGACAGAAGTTCTGGAATATTTGTGGACAATTCCATCTAGTCTTTAACTGGAGTTGTGTTTTCAAATAACAAACAAAGAAATGAGAAATGATTGCAAAGATGGCAGACGAAACAGATCTACTCACAGTGCTCGTCTTTGTGATGTGTGCAATTTTGCGTACATGGAAAAGCTTTTGAGACATCGATGAAGAAGCTGAAGAAGCTGTGTTTTTATGCAGTGCTGTTCACGTGACATTTATACGTGATCAATGTGTGCACTCACAGCGTTCCCTGCCCCCCTCCCCCTTTCCCCACCGCCCCACACCCTTCCAGCTTTTCCGGAACGTTTCCTGATAATCTGAATGCAAACACCATACAGCGAAAAGTCCGCTCTTGTTACTAGGTTTTCATCTGTAAAATTACCGGTAAAGGGCATTCGTCAAAGTCCGGAAGATTGCTTTCAGACTCAAAAGCAAAACAGACGAAGTCCAGAAAATTACAGTTTTTCATGGCCTGTTTGAAAGGGGCTAGAGGGTGATGTCATGATGATGTGTGGAATGTGTGCTGAGCCTCGGCCAACAACAGTATTTAAAATGCAAGTAAACATGGGGAGTTCATTTAGCATTCAATCGATCAAACTTTTCATAGCACTTTTCATACAATGATTGCAACTCAACGTGCTTCACAGATTAAAAATTACCCCACATAAACCACAATCCCATCCCTCCCCACAGATTTAAAAGCATGATCACTAGTGATGGGTATTTCGGCTCTTTTAGAAGAACAGGTTCTTATGGCTCGGCTCACTGAAAAGAGTTTCTCAACGGCTCTTCACATTTGTTGTTTTTTAAATTAATTTATCACCAAAAGTAATGTTAATCTATGTGTAAAATTAATAACTAATCATCAAACATAATTGTATAAAAGGTTTACTATTTATATTGCTTATTATATTCAACAGAGTGCTACAAATAAATTAATGTTAAAGTACAAAAACAAACCCATTGTATGTAAAATATTTATAAGCTGAACTATTTACAGTGAAACAACAATGAAAAGCTAAGATAATGTTGATGTATGAAATTTTAACTTTGCGTATGCTACACTATGCTTTCACTCATTTTCTCACTTTTCCAACACGTTTTGTCTGTAGCGCTTTTTTTTCTCCTCTCCCTTCTGTTTCTCTCTGTGTTTGTGGCGTTATCTGTGTCTGCACCCCCCTCCCTACCTCTCCCACTCTCTGCTGCTCCATGCAGTCACACAGACGCTGCTCAACACACATCGTGGAGTTGACCAATCACCTGCAGCTTGAACAGGGAAAAAAAGTGGCTCGGTTGAGCTGGCTCCAATCTGTCACTTCAAAGAGCCGGCTCTAAGAGCCGTTTCATTCGTGACCGACATGTCACGAATGATCACATTTAGAACCCCCTCCCCCAACCCAACTCCAATGGACACACACAATCAAGAGCAACATTAAAAGGGACATTGGGCCGAGAACAGATGAGTCAGATAAGATAAGGAAACACCATCAAAGGAGCCCTCTGCACCGGTAGCAGCACATCAACAGCAGCAACCAAGGCACTGACACAGGGCGCCCAGAGGAGGCAAGGCAAAGACCTCCACCTCCACCCAAGTGCTACCTGGAGAGCACCCAGGGAGCCACAGCCAACCACTGCTCCCGAGGCAGAGGGCTCACATAGAAAAAACACTGGAAGAAAGATTAAAATAACAGGTTAAAATATAAAAATAAACAGTTGATAAATGTGATAAGACTATGTAGTAAACACTGATAAAATATAAGCAAGTAAAACATGCAGAGCAATTAAAAAGACTATAATAAACAATGATTGGTTAAAAGCTAGGGTAAAAAGGTGAATCTTGAGCCTGCTCTTAAAAACAAGTTCTCTGTAGCCCTGAGATCCTCCTGCAGCCTGTTCCAGAGATGAGGGCTGTAGTACTGGAAAAACGCCTCGATCTGAGAGTGTGTCCTGACTTTAGGGATGACAAGGAGCCGGCTGCCAGAGGAGAATAGAGACTCTGAAGGTTCATATGTTTAAAGCAGTTCTGAAAGATAAGTAGGCCCAAGACCATTAAGATACTTAAAAAGCATTAAGAGTAACTTAAATCGATCCTAAAATGTACGGGGAGCCAATGCAGTGATTTTAAGATGGGTGCAATGTGCTCCCGCCTCCTGGTCTTTGTCAGGAAACGTGCTTCTGAATTTTACATTATTTATAAACCTGATACTCCTTTTGGGAAGACCAAAAACCAGGGTATTACAGTAATAAATTCTACTGGTGATAAAAGCATGCATCAGTGTCTCCGTGTTGGCCCGAGAGAGAATGGGGCGGACTCTGGCAATGTTCTTTAGATGATAAAAAACTCCAGCAATTTTTTTAATGTGATGGATAAAAGTCAGCTCAGAATCAAAAATTATGCCCAGGTTCTTCACTCGTAAAGAAGGATTAAATGGCAGTGATTGTAGTTTCGGTAAAAGTTTCTCTCTCTGAGCCTAAGGACCAATGACTAAAACTTCAGTTTTGTCCTGGTTGAGCTGGAGAAAGTTTTCTGTCATCAGCATTTGATGTCTAAAATACAGTTAAAAAGTGCATCCATTGGCCGTGTGTCATCAGGAGACATGGAGATGTACAACTATGTATCATCGACATAATGTACCATCAGCATCACTGTGAAAGTTAATTCCATGTCTTCCAATGACACTGCCAAGAGGGAGCATATAAAGGTAAACAGCACTGAGCCTAAAATTGAACCCTGGGATACACCACATGTAATCTTGTGAACAGGTATCTAAACTTACCATAAAAATCCAGTCTGTGAGATAGGATGTGAACAATTTGTGAACAGCACCAAAGAGACCAATCTGTTTTAAACTGGTTAAAAGAATAGTGTGGTCCACTTAGATCCAGTAGAACCGATACTGTTCCCCTCTGCGCATCATAGTTTAATCTGAAAGCATTTAAAATCTTCAAAAGGGCCATCTCAGTTCTGTGGTTCACCCTAAAACCAGACTGAAATTACTCTAGGACATCATGAACGTAAATAAAATTATTAAGTTGAATTAATACAAGGTTTTCTAAAATTTTGCTTAAAAATGGGAAGTTAGATAAAAAAATTGTTAAAATACCTAAAATCTAAGTTGCTCTTCTTTAGCAGGGGTCTCACCCCTGCCCCTCTAACCTCCTGAGACTCGCCACATTCATTTGTGTCCTTTATAGTGGACATTTTGTTCACCTTTATCTTCTTTTACTATTTTGAATTATCCTATTAAGCCAAACGATACTTTTTAGAGGACATCCTGGGCTTACCAGTAATGTGTCATTTGATTTGATGAGGTTTACATGCTGGGAAGTTCCTTTTTTTCCTCAGTCAAAATGGCTGGCTTACCAGCAACCACATTTTATGGAAAGATGAGAGATAAGTTGAATAATCTTCATCTTTAGCTATTTTTACCATGATAATTATTTATTTTCTTGTTAATTAAAATGTCAGTAACAATATTTTGACTTCTGAAAACCGTTTATGTTTTGAAATAACTTTTATAAATGTCTATTGTGGACTGTTGTTATTATTCAACACTGGAGACGACAGTCTGAGTTCAACACTTTATTTCCATCACTTAACAGCTGCATACTTCTCCCTTGCACTGACTTCATCTTACCCTTCCTCTCCCCTTCGTACACAGTGCCACAGCAACACCCCTGGTCTGACGGAGTAACAGCCAGAACTAAAGGATGTAAATATTCACCTTTTTTGTATAAAACCTTATAAACACAACCGACACCAGGACGGTTTTAGTGAATTGAATGACTTTATCATTGTAGGAGAAATATTTGAAGCAGAAAATATTCTGTACAGGATATTCGAGGGAAGTTCAGATTTGGAACTTTCAGATGAGAAAAATGATGAAGATAAATATTAGCCTTTGATAGGAGAAGATACTGAAGACAGAGAGGAAGAAGCAGGAGAATCTGATGAAGGGACAAACTCTGAGCCAGAGAGGGAGCAGGAAAGTCACTCGTGCTTTGTGGGGAAGAAAAGCTCATAATTAATTTAGTTTTTTGATCAAATTGAATGTATTCTTGGGTTAATGTCATCAGATGCTGTTCATTTTTGTTTTAAATTCACTTATATTTAAACGTTAATCCAGTTTTCTACTACAGTGGACATGCTGTAAAATTTTAATTAAAAAAATATGTTTATGTTGACCTAAATAGATAGGAAATCACATAAAAAAAGAAAATGGAAAACACTTTTTTTCTTTGGTTCTCAGGAGGGAGCAGGAAAGACCCCCATCTGAAGGGAGCAATTCATCAAGGTTAAAATCTCATCTCTAAAACATCCATAAAATGGTTTAAAATATGAAATGGGAATTAGGTCCACAAGACATGTGGAGTGCCTCACACAGGAGAAAACTTTATTAAGAAGCTCAGGTTCTACCAGTACAAAACCGTCTAGAGTTTCCTCTGGTAAAGACACATGCTCAGATTTGTCTAAAACCATGTTACTTTGAGAAGATAAAATATAACATCTGATGGTGTCTGCCTTCCCTCTGGTCTGCGAACTCCTCACAGGGAGCGTTTGAGGGGGGTTTCTGAAATGCATCAAAAACACGGTTAAAAATGTTGTTAATGGTCAAAAAAAGAATTTTGGGATTATTTTTATGATCTGAAATCATTTTGGAAAAGTATGTATTTCTTGAATTTCTTACTGTGTTATTGTATGCGTTAAGAAGTTCTGTGTATATTTGATGGTTTATTTTTCGCCCCTCCAGTTTCTCTCTGCCACTCTGTAATTTCTCTTTTTGTTTTTTGAGGTTTTTATTTCTCCACGGATATGCAAGTTTTGTGTGTTCAATTTTAACTTTAAGTGGAGCTAGCAGTTCGAAAGCAGACTGAAACCTACTGTTAAAATCATTGACAATAAAATCACAGGGGTCAGGTAACGCAATAGGAGGTTAATAATGTTAAACAATTTCCACATACAACCAGGGGCGGGCTGGCCATGGGGAGGTTCAGGAGTTTTCCCGAATGGCCAGTCTGTTCTAGGGCTGGAAGTTTTTTTTTTTTTTTTGTACTCCAAAAGCAGCTGCGGTTTAGCCACTGTCGTGATCCTGCTGTGTTTGTTTGTGTGCATGAGTGAGGCAACTTCCTTTATAGAAGATCTTTGTGAATGGTACTGCCGCTGTGTACCTTGGCTGATCTCTACCGTCCATCAGCCTGCAGAGCAGCGGATTGCATACTCATGTTGTAAATCTTTCATTACTATTTACAACGTGTTTACAACGTGTTTACCATATATTAAATTGCTCTCCAAATGGCTCCTCTGCTTGAAAATAACATTAGATCAACAAAGCTTGTGTACAAACAAGAGGTCTCACTTTACCATAAACTGTTGGTTTGTGTCCTTGTCTGATGGATTTTTAGGTAAAACATACTCAAGAAAGAGTACTGATACTTCATAATAATTTTACTCAAGTAAAAGTAAAAAGTGTGGTGCAGTAAAATTACACCAAAACGTATTTTCCTTTCCAACAAAACTTCTCAAATAAATGTAACTAGATACCCACCTCTGGTTGTGACGACACAACACATATTACTAGCCTATTATTACCTGAAACGTGTTGTTAATATTATTAGTAGTATAAAAACATTCACCTACATCCCTATTCTATGTTTCAGAATGACAACATCCAAATTTACTGATGAACCTGGTGCTCAATGAAGTGCCCCTTTATTTTTGGCTCGATTTGCTAAAATACAGGGCATTTTTGTTTTTTTTACAGTGATGATGTAACTGTCGACAATGTATGGAAGATAATAAAGGCATGTTTTGTAGCCTTTATATTGTAACATGATAAATCCCAATTATTTGATTTTGTGATCATCTGCTGCCAAGGTGTCACAAACAAGTAGAACGAGTTGAGAATGGTAAAGGGCTTCAAAAAGGGATTATGAAAAACTTCCAATCCATTAGGGAACAATATCGATTACAAAATAAAGATTATTTTAGATTTATACAACTCCGACACCATATTCATAGATTTATGCCAAAAACAATTAATGTATTTGAAGTCCCTATTGTGAGGATTTTTTGCAAGGCTTACAGTTCAGAAGCAGGATCAAAACTGATTTCGAGACTTTATAAAGACTTGCAAGAGCTACATGGATATAATGCATTACATATCAAGCAAAAATTGGCAAAATAAGCTAAGGTGCTGATAACTGAAGTCATTTGACTTAAAGGAGCATGGGCGACGCGGCCGGCGCTGCAAGTAACTGCAGCCACCCGCACGGGAGCACGCACAAATGCATTCCAAAAAAAACCATACCTCTTCACAGTGACATCTTTTTCTTAGTGCCACTTTTTAGTGGGCTGTGAGTCGTTCTTGGTCGTTTCCCAGTTGCAGAAGAATCCATTCTCACAATTGAATCAATGGAGGTCTGTGACCATTTTTCTTCCTCTTTTAAAGATGTAGAGAACGCAAACGCAGTGTCAATTGACGTCACACCGGTTGGACAGCGTGGGAAATTCGGGCCCGAACTGTAGCACATTTTGCAGCACACAGCCAGTTTAAGAAAATGGAACGATATGTGGGTGGGCTCATTCTTGTTGGTTTATAACGCTTCATCACCCAACAGGATTAAAAAACTGGACATGCATGTTTATTTTATTGACAAATCCTGCCCCATGTTTCTTTAAATTATGTACAGTACAAGGGAAAATCACAAATTTGAACGGATGGAGGACTTTTGGATGGAAAAGCTTGAGGAGATTTTTCATTACCCAGAGCTCTAAATATTCAGGACGATTTGATTGTAGGAAAAATTGCCACACATGCAATGCCAGTCATTTTCATATATTTTGGTCATGCCCATCTTTGAAATCGTTTTGGAACTTAATCCATCAGGAAATCAGGGAGATACTTGGACTCCAGGACTTGCTAAATTGGGAAGAACTTTTACTTGGTCTGTTACATACGACAGATACAGACGAGGTCACTAAATCATCATTTGGAATATTAAACATAGCAGCAAGAAAAGCGATCACCAAGAGATGGTTTGCTCCTATGCCTCCAAGTGTGAGTGATTGGGAAGACACAATATATTCAATTTGTGCAATGGAAAAAATTACTTTTTATAAAAAGTTACAAATGATTAAATTTGATCAAATATGGGGCAAATGTAGAGCTCATAGGGCCTTAAAGAGATCAGATTTTGTGTGAATAAACATATATATGGTATTACCAACAGGAATGTTGTCATTTTTTTCATACATATTGTCATGCCTTTATTGTCGAGAGACTGTGCTGTGCTGTCTATGTTGTTTTGTAAAATTTTTATGAAATAAAGATTTCACAAAATCAATCAAAAGCATTAAAATAAGTGGTAGAGTCTACATCTGACCATTTTAATACTTTTGAAATGATAAATAAATTCCATGTTGCTTATTATCTTTCTGATATATAAAGTTCATTTGCAAAATAATTAAATTATACAGCAAGTATGGTCTTGAAATTACAGCAAATGAATATGATTATAAGATTACCTAAAAGCTAATGTGCTTAACAGGGGTCCTTGTATCTTTTTTAAACATAGAAAGGACAACAGAATGATAAAATGTGGCTAAAACTTTAGTGCTGAATATTTGCACTAAATCTTTTCTACAATAACGGAGCAAAGCCTGAAGACATTTAAAATCTGAAATACAGAGTTACATTCAAAACTGGGATTTGTTGGAGCTAGTTAGATGTACAAATTGATTTTATTCCTGACAAGTGAAAGTATATCACATAATCATCGCTTCAGCTCAATAATATAAAATAAGAGAACAGCTGTTTGTAAACTGGCAGTGGTTTGAAGCTACACTTCCCTCACTGGAGGAAAATGTCAAAGTTAATATATTTTTATAGGAAGTTCTTCAGAAACAAAATGCACATGCTACTGTTATTCTGAACCTGACATGACTCTCAATTGTCACACCCTTGGTCATGATGCTGACAAAAGGTAGTCTCAAATGCTTGCAAAACATTGAGGTTACATGCTCTACAAATGGGAGTTACTTTAAAGCCTGTCCGTAGTGTGTCAAAAAGTTGTACAGTGTTGGTTTTTGCCCTACAAAACAATATAACACTTTGTAAGTGTTGACTGCCAATCCATAATTCTGATTCAGCAATCCACTTGGGATCTCTGTTATCTGTTTTCAAACTCCAACAGTCCATGGTCTTTTAGTCAGGGGTATTTTTGCCACTCACTGGGTTTCTTAGTTTTTCTGTACTGATACTACTTCCTTTGATTACAATGGGAAAAATGATGTACAGGCAAGTGTGGCAAATTGTTTGCCATCACAGCATAAATTCAGCGTTGTTTTGTGAGGACACTAAAAGCTTTGCAAACAAGAGAAGGAGCATAATCCCCAATTGTACTTTATTGCATTTGCTTAAAATCTGCTCCTCACTTATGCATCAGCCTCTGGGTAAAATGTGTTTTCCTATCAGTGCCTCAAAACCTCAAACTGCAAAGTTGTCTTGCAACATAGTGTGACTGCACTGTTCTTCTATTTGAACAATAATCTACAGCATCCAAGCTCACAGAACTTGACTACGTGATTTACACACACTGTGGATGAATATAGATTCATGCTTTTTTCCCCCACCTTTTTTATTATTTTCTCTAACCCAGCTTTGTATTTTAAACAAACTGGAAAGTTGTAGGATTTTGGAATTGACAGTGAAAGTAATAGTTTTCTAAACAGGTTGCAACATAATCCTCCCCTTCCCCCCAATACATACGCACCAAACAACAATCACAGACACACAGACATAATTGGACCCAGCACAGCAGTCACAAGGGGGGACCCATCTGGAGGGGTTGTTTATGTGTGTATCTTTGTGTTATAAGGTACATTTCTCTTGCAGTGCTCCCCTTAGGCCCTGGGCTACATTTGCTCCCATCCATCAGCCAGATGAGCTGGGTTCTTTTACCATTGCTGACAACGTGGGGGAAAAAAAATAAAGTCAAACAATATATTTATTTGTAGATTAGAACCCAAATCAATAACCTCTTTTATGGGGAAAGGCTAATGCTGCTGATGGAAACAGATGGCTCTGAAATTAGATTTTAATAATGAGAGCTTTACATGTTTTTTTCAACAAGGAAAGGGGTCCTTTCTACTTAAACTCCACTGTAATCATCTTTCATTATGTTTATTTAAAGGGGAGTTTTATGGGTGTGACAGTTAAAGATATATGCGGCTCTCCAGTGTATAAAAACAGAGGTTGCATGTTTTTATTGAAGTAGTGTTGTTTGGTGTGGAACTATGCATCCATCAGCTTGCTTTTTAGTAATGTGTGCTTTTCGAAAAGCTTAGTAGTTGTCACCTTCCACATTACAGAGCATATATTTACTGTGTGTGTGTGTGTGTGTCCAGCCATCTTTTTAAAGGATTATTTCTTATTTACATGGCATGGATGTGAGTATGTTTCCAATATTGTTTGTGTTGGGGCCAGGCAATGTTAATCAGATGTTTACAAGCGCTGCATAGTAAATGCCTTTCCAAGTTAAGGCTGAACAAGCTTCAGAGAACACATTGTCATTTATCAGAATGCTGCCTAACTTCAGATTTGCAAGGTTTCACTGGAAGATGTGCAAAAACGTAAGCATTTTTAGTAACAACAAAATCGTATGCCAGATGTGTTATTTTTCACTGCAAGAACATTAAACTATAGACCATATGGTTTTTGTCATTATTAAAACGCAACATATTAGATTAAATCTTTTTACCCTTGGCACATCAAATGTACAGGAAACACTGTTAAAGGATTTCACAGCATTCAAAATGCTAACAACTGTAATTACTTGCAGCATCACTCACTGCATGAGTCTTTTATAAACACAGTAAGGTGGATTCTTTACTGTCAAACCCTTGATTTTATTTCTTTTTACTTTAAAAACACTATTGGCCACCTACTATGTCAGGCCATACGCATATTTCCACCTCAGTGGTGCACACCAAACAACTTCTCTCTACCCTGAGGCAGCAGTTGCTGATGTACCTCTATTTCCATACCGATTCCCATTAGCTTTCAAGTGCCACTACTACCCATGTCTACTAGTCTGTCCATCTCCCTAGGGAGTGCACACATCTCTTGAGCCTCCCTGTATTCTCCCCCTGTTTCCTTTCACCAAACACTTTCTTAAAGGTCAGGGACCTGCAGGGCCGGGAAGAGGAAAAAACATGGAAAAAGAGGCTAAAGTGATGCCCCCAACTCTCAAGTCACAGCTGGAAGTGGTGACTTTAGAGGCATGACCATGCACATGTGGCATGAATTGTCTGCAAGTTAATAAAAAGGACATATTTTGACATTTTGTGTCTCACACGGAAATGGAAAATTAACTTAACTAAAAGTTGGCTTCCATCATTTGTTGCCCATTTCTGTGTATAAGTTCTCTACTATACAGGAGCCATTGTAAAGACTTGATCTCAGTACTTGGTATACAGGTTCATTATTTATCCCCTCTTTGAGCTACCGGTTTTTCTTTTATCTTTTGAGCTCTCACTCCTCACACCACAACCATCCTCTTCATCATTCTGTCCACCATTCCTCCCATTGCATCTCTGCATCTGCAGTTCAGTTCTATTTACCATCACTGCCTCGTTTCTATCTTCTCTCTCTCATCCCTTCACACCCTCCAGCCAATTTCCTCAGAGTCCGCTTTCTAACATCTAGTTTTCTCTTTATATCACCACTGATCTACCTTTCATGCTGAGCTTGTACTTGCTCTGATGCCTTCCCCCTGTGTTTATTCTGTATGAGCGTTATTTGTATCCTCTACCTGCCATAGTGATACTCCTTGCTCTGTGTAAGGCACTGTGGGCCCCACCCAAACCCTGCACAATACTTCTTGTCATTGGGGTCTAGACTGAAGATTACACTTCACATAGGAAGTAGCTTCGCTGTATGCCCTGTTCCCAGCAGATGTGGGTAATGCAGCCACATCAATTATTGCCCAACGTTTGCTCTTAGTGTCTCTTTTTCCACTCTATTATATTCACTTTTTTAAAGTAACCATACATGATCTAAAGATTGACTATCTAACATGAAGGTAAATTGCTTTTTTATTTTATTTATAAAGTAATATTGAATTTGTGGTAAAAAGAAAACAGTTTCGCAGAAGCAAGAGGAATTTGAAATCTGGTGTTTGTGGAATGTCACTGGAGTGCAGTCAACTCATTGCCATTTTCAATAATCCAGTTTGATTTGATTTGAGCTTTGTGATATGGTGCATTAACTTGCTGGAGGTTGCTGTCAGAAGATGGGTACACTGGGGTCATAGAGAGGTGAATATAGTTAGCGGCAATAGTCAGGTATGCTGTTGGTTTTAAATAAGTTTTATTTGTCATAAAGAGTAACTGTAAGTGTACCAAGAAAACCAAACACCATTTCACCACCAGAGGTGGGTAGAGTAGTAAAAAATTGTTCTCAAGTAAGAGTAGCTCTACTTCCATGGCCGGTCCTTGGCAGTACAGGCAAATTCTATGTGCGCCGACATCCATTAGGGCACCGCAAAAGGAGAAAACATTTAATAATGTAATTATAAAATATCACATGAATCCACAGCATAACGTCACAGTGGGCTCATGTCTCTCTTAAGGTTCTTTCAGAGTTCTTGACTGCCTCATTTCTCTATTTGCTCTAGTGCAGGAGGGGTGACGTCAAAAAGCTTGTTGTGTGATTTGGTCAAACCAGCTGATTGACAGATTCGCGACGTTCTGTGAACTGCTTACCCGCTAGGCTAAAGGATAAAACAGTTAGGCACCCACTGAAGGAAACGAGGAAGAGAAGAGGAGGAAAAACCTGAAGAAGACAGATGTTAATGTGACAAAATTAATTAAATTATTATATATTATTATTATTGTAGTTATTGCTGTAGCATTGCTAATTTGCTAGTTAACTTGTTTTCGATGATAGTAGCTTTGTTTCAAAGAAATAAATAGCTATATTATACTGAAGTTGTGATGTTAACCCTAATTTATATTAATTCTTTTTTTATTAATAATTCATGCCTAGATGTGTGTATGCACACTTATTAGTACTGTCAAAATTAACAGTGATAATAGCATGCTAATGCAGAACCCCTGAAAGGGAGAGAAACGAAGAATGACTCTTGCAGTTAAACAAAAAATGTTGCAAATCATCATTTCAAAGACAATTATTTACTGTACCACTGTGGCAACAATAAGCATTTAAAAACAAATGAAAAAATGTGAAAAAATCATTAACATAGTTAAAATAGGTAAGTAAGTAAGTAAAATTTTATTTATAGAGCACCTTTCAAGATATAAGATCACAAGGTTCTTTACAGGACACATAATTTACTAATACATTGCCAAAGTAAACAGTCAAAAAATACATATTACAGGGAGCAATTTCAACAATTAAGAATAGCTAATTTAAAAAGATAGGTCTTTAACTGAGCTTTAAACAAGACCAAAGGTCTACCAATCTCAAATACAATGGCAGTGAATTCCATAGCCTTGGGGCAACAGAGCAAAAGGCTTTTTCTCCCTTTGTTTTTAGTCTTGTTGGAGGAATTACCAGTAGACTTTGGCTAGATCGTATTGATCTGTTCGGAACATATAAATGTAAAAGCCCTCTGATATACAATGGCTTGCAAAAGTATTTGGCCCCCTTGAACTTTTCCACATTTTGTCACATTGCAGCCACAAACATGAATCAATTTTATTGGAATTCCAGGTGAAAGACCAATACAAAGTGGTGTACATGTGAGAAGTGGAACGAAAATAATACATGATTCCAAACATTTTTTACAAATAAATAACTGAAAAGTGGGGTGTGCGTAATTAGAGTGCAGTCAGTTGCCCATAGACATTGCCTGATGAGTGCTAATGACTAAATAGAGTGCACCTGTGTGTAATCTAATGTCAGTACAAATACAGCTGCCCTGTGACGACCTCAGAGGTTGTCTAAGAGAATGTTGGGAGAAACAACACCATGAAGTCCAAAGAACACACCAGACAGGTCAGGGTTAAAGTTATTGAGAAATTTAAAGCAGGCTTAGGCAACAAAAACATTTCCCAAGCCTTGAACATCCCTCGGAGCACTGTTCAAGCGATCATTCAGAAATGGAAGGAGTATGGCACAACTGTAAACCTACCAAGACAAGGCCGTCCACCTAAACTCAAAGCGCGGAACAAGGAGAGCGCAGATCAGAAATGCAGCCAAGAGGCCCATGGTGACTCTGGACGAGCTGCAGAGATCTACAGCTCAGGTGGGGGAATCTGTCCATAGGACAACTATTAGTCGTGCACTGCACAAAGTTGGCCTTTATGGAAGAGTGGCAAGAAGAAAGCCATTGTTAAAAGAAAACCATAAGAAGTCCCGTTTGCAGTTTGCCACAAGCCAATGTGGGGGACACAGCAAACATGTAGAAGAAGGTGCTCTGGTCAGATGAGACCAAAATGCAAAACGCTATGTGTGGCGGAAAACTAAAACTGCACATCACTCTCAACACACCATCCCCACTGTCAAATATGGTGGTGGCAGCATCATGCTCTGAGGGTGCTTCTCTTCAGCAGGGACAGGGAAGCTGGTCAGAGTTGATGGGAAGATGGATGGAGCCAAATACAGGGCAATCTTGGAAGAAAACCTCTTGGAGTCTGCAAAAGACTTGAGACTGGGGCGGAGGTTCACCTTCCAGCAGGACAACGACCCTAAACATAAAGCCAGGGCAACAATGGAATGGTTTAAAACAAAACATATTCATGTGTTAGAATGGCCCAGTCAAAGTCCAGATCTAAATCCATTCGAGAATCTGTGGCAAGATCTGAAAACTGCTGTTCACAAACGCTGTCCATCTAATCTGACTGAGCTGGAGCTGTTTTGTAAAGAAGAATGGGCAATAATTTCAGTCTCTAGATGTGCAAAGCTGGTAGAGACATACCCTAAAAGACTGCCAGCTGTAATTGCAGCAAAAGGTGGTTCTACAAAGTATTGACTCAGGGGGCTGAATAATTACGCACACCCCACTTTTCAGTTATTTATTTGTAAAAAATGTTTGGAATCATTTATGATTTTTGTTCCACTTCTAACGTGTGCACCACTTTGTATTGGTCTTTCACGTGGAATTCCAATAAAATTCATTCATGTTTGTGGCTGTAATGTGACAAAATGTGGAAAGGTTTAAGGGGGCCGAATACTTTTGCAAGCCCCTGTAAGTTGGTGTAAATTGCACTTTAAATTTGACCGGAAGCCAGTGCAGTCTTTTCCAGATAGAAGTTAACAGGTGAAAACCTGGGTGATTTAGACAAAAGTCTGGCCGCGGCGTTTTGAATCATTTGCAGTGGTTTTGGAGAGCCCTTATTAAGGACTGTGAAAAGACGGTTGCAGTAGTCTAGTCTTGATTAAATGAAAGCATGTATGATCAAGTCAAGCTCTGCATGCGAAAAAATTTATCTTAGTTTAACAATCAAGGTCAAGGTCAATTTTATTTATATAGCACATTTACAGCAGCATAGGCCGCCCCAAAGTGCTGAACAAGGCACAAAAAACACAATCAGTAAAACAATCAGGAGTAAAATATTTATGGGGGGCAAAATAACAATTTCTGTTTTTGGTCCTTCAGTTGATCCTTCCACTGTTTTATGGATAAGATACTAATTTTAGACATTTCAGATGGCTCAAATAAAGTTGATAAGAAATTTCTTTAAAAGATGATAATGTATCCAAGAGGAAGTAAGTACAGGGAAAACAAAAGCGGTCCCAACACAGAACCCTGAGGTACACCATAATTGACTGGATGTGAGGTGGATCTGAAACTGGAATGGGCTACAAAGAAAGACCTATCAGATAGATAGGAAGAAAACCAATCCAAGGCAGAACCTGATATGCCAACCCAACACCTCAGTCTGTCAAGCAGGACTCTATGATCAACCGTATCAAAGGCGGATGTCCCTTTATCAGTCTGCATCAAAATGTCATTAGTAAACTTAAGCAGGGCTGTCTCAGTTGAGTGTAGACCCTGGAAACCTGACTGGAACTCGTCCCAGATGCCTTGGTTTTCAAGAGCAGTAGTCAGGTGATTCCATACTGCTTTTTCTAAAATCTTAGCAACAAAAGGAATCTTGGATATTGGTCTGTAGCTACTAGCAGCAGTGGGATCCAAGTTCTCCTTTTTTAGAAGAGGGTGGATGATAGCAGTCTTACAATAGACAGGTACTCTACCAGCGGTTAATGAACCATTTATAATAGTGAGCATATTTGGACAAACAGTATGCGTGACATTTTTAAGTGTTGTGACACAGAGTGAGTAAGTTTTTGTCTGGTTTACATAACCATCAATAATTATGATCAATAACTTAATATTATTATAATTATTGGTTGTTAGGTGAATTGGTCCCTTTAAATTGCCCTTGCCCAGGTATAAGTGTGTGCATGTATGGTTGTTTGTCCTGTATATCTCTGTGTTGCCCTGCGGTGGACTGGCGACCTGTCCAGGGTGTAGCCCGCCTCTCGCCCCTTGACCGCTGGAGATAGGCACCAGCCCCCCCGCAACCCTGCATTAGGATGGAGGGGTACAGAAAATGGATGGATGGATGGATAGATCAACCTTACAGCCAAAACGTTTCGTCAGTAATTCCCATCTATTCTAAAGCATGCAACTAATTACTACAGATCTTAGAAAACAATAATATGTGAAAATTAAACACAATTGACACAAAGTGGATCAGGGACAAACAGACAGCTCCCCCTTTCGCAGGGGAGGGGAGATGAGGTGTGTTCAAAAAGAGAGGTGGCTCTCACTCCAGGGGGCTCAACTAAGATAGCCTGTGGGACAAAGGGTCATAAACTTAGTTCTGTGCCAAGATGGAGAACAGCACATGGGGTGTCCGGAGACAAAGTGCCATAAAACTAGCTTTGGCTAAATGGAGGCCACAGCTTTAACTAACTGACACAGGAACAATAGAGTTAACCTTTCAGATAACAGACCAGCTATAGCAGGTCGGACCAAGCCCGACTCTGCCGACCAGGTGATCAGAGAGCAAGAAAGAGCAAGGAAAAGAGAGAAAGAAAGAAAGCGTGGGATTCGCTCACGATAAAAAACAGTTTCAAACACAGCAAATACAGCTCAAACTTATGCGTGCAGCGACGCTAAATGATCCAGCTTAAAAAACACTTTAAACCAACAATGAACGAGATCTAACTCGTAAAAAACTCTATTTTCCCTATTTATCTGCCCAGACACAAGATTAGCATAAATGAACCGATTCAGTCCTACTATGCTTTGAGGGAGGGCTAGTCCACGAAGAGGAGAGTAAAATGTGTCTGTAGTTGAGCAAGAAAAGGAAGAGTTAGAAAACCTGTGCAGGATTTTTAGGACTGTGGGTCCCAACTGCAGGCCTGACGGCTTGCAGGTCGACGTCGTATCGAACTGTTTTGGAATAGTCCTGACATAACTGTTAGGTTATTTTAGAATTCACAGGTAACCTAGAAAGGAAAGCATGCACAGAGAAGATGTGAAATGTGTTTGCTCAGCTGAGGGAGAATCATGCAGTAAAATAAACTGACACACCAGTCGTTGTTCTGATCCAGCAGAGTCTCAAAGATGTTGAGACTTACAGCTTCTATTTATTCACACATGTGGACCGTTTCACCACACCCCCATTGTCCATTTTCTTATCTTATCACCATACAACACACAGCAGTACTGTTTCTAACACAATGGCACTTTGTAGGTTTGTTTGTAGGTGCATCCTGTTTGCACATTTCCTTAAGAAGGTTCTTACCCCCACACTAAAAGTTACTTCCCCCAGTCTTGTAACACAAAGTTAAACAAAAGAACAGACTGCATTTATCACATTCTCCAACATTTCCCCCCTGAAATGCAGTCTTAACAACTCCAGTAAAAGGAACAATAAAAAACATCCTTCATACAACGGCTACCTTAAAAGTAGTTTACATTGTAGAATTCATTAAAGTTAACTTAACAAACATACTCCTACTTCTCATCAGGTATTTCTTACATGGTAAAATACAGGATACAAATAAGCAAAATAGAATCAGAATGACAATAAAAGGCATTGCAATTTTCAAAAGAACCTGATACCAACGTCCAGTAGTCAACCATAACATAAAGTCCCAGGGAGCATTTTGTAATTCTTGTGACTTCAGGAAATCAACAAGGCCTTGCACCTTGTCATGGATGAGAGTCCAATTATCATGTGTAGATGGGATGCAAGTACAATAATGTTCTCCAATCACTGTACACACTTAGTGTTGCATTAGCATAGTTCTCATAGCCAATTTTCCAGGATCGTTTCCCATCAGATCAGACATTTCCGTAAGGATGACAGTGGTGTTTTCCAGGGACCACCAAACTTCGTTCATCCTCTTTGTCAGACCTGCAACTCCAACAGATGGAAACATGGTGTGGAAAATTCCTTTAGCATCACTGTAGAGCAGTTTATGCCCATCGTTGTCTGTAAAAGGAACGAACTCCTGTACCGGTGAGAAATCACTCTTCTTCAGCTCTGATAATGATACAAAACCATTCTCTGTATCATGATGGTTGCAGTCGAGCCAAACTGCAGGTACCACACCAGTCTTTAGGCAGGTAAAGGTAGAAAGTATATCCACACTTCCAAATGTAGCCATCAGGTGTTCCTGTTCCAAATTGTGAAAAGTTTAGCAGTCAGATTAGTTACTTGATACCAGGCGTTCTTAAAAACGTAGTGGCTGTTAATTAAAAATCTTTTATCTCATGATGGGGTGGTGTTCGAATTCATCAGAAGCCATAACACTGCAAAGCTTAGCAATGTCAAACCAGATAATGTAATAATCTTCATGGTGTTGGCAGGGAAAAACAACTGGATGAATAGCCCCTCTTTTCACAGAGTTTGACCACTAGGTGACAGGACTGCTTTTCTGCTGGGGTTTGAGACCAAAGGCCCTAGTGGTAACCAATGCCCTTTGTAGCCCAGACTTCCTCCTGTCACACGTCTATTAATCCAATTGTCTCTGCAGTTTACAATGTAAAAGGTGAATCCAGGAAGGTCTCTCAGCAATCTTCACAGATGTGGGAGTTGCTAACAGAACTTGGAAAGGTCCTTCCCACTTTGAACTTGTCCAATTCTTTTCCTTTATGACTCTTATGAATACCCAATCTCCAGGCTTTATGGGGTTCTCAGGATCCTGTAACACAGAAGAAGATACAGGCAAACTATGTGCTCTTTGTACTTCTCTAGTCTGAATAATTTTCCTCATGTAATCAGCTAGGGTTAATTCCTCATCTGCTTTCTGTAGGTCCATGCAGTAATGGGAAATTTATATTGTCTACCATAAATTATCTCAAAAGGAGTTAATCCCTGATTTGTTGGGGTTATTCTCATATAGAGTTTAACTAAATCTAAGCATTCTAACCATGGTCTTTTCTTAGCCTGCTTTTTATTGTCCCATTATTTCTTTCAACCAGACCTGTACTTTGAGGATGATAAGCACAATGATTTTTTAACACTATTCCTAAATGTTTTGCCATGTTTTGAATAACTTCATTAATAAAATGTGGTCCATTATCTGAGTAGATAGTCTCTGGTATGCCATGATTGGCAATGATTGTTTTGCATAATGCTTTTGCCACTGTTAGTGCATCATTTTTAGCTGTTGGAATAATTTCAACCCATTACTAGGCAGTATTTAAAGGAACCACTCTGTGTTAGTTCAATAAAGTCCATGTGTATAGTTTGGAAAGGCTGGTTTGGTTGGCCACGTTTTGGTCTCATGTTTCCCCGAGGATTGTGTTTTACACAAATAACACATAATCTACAAAAAAAATTTTTAAGTAAGTTTCTAGATTGTATGTTGTAAAGTGTTGTTGTATTATACTAACCATCCCCCCTGTTGACACATTGCACAGCCATGGGTCAACATTGCTCTAATGCTTTAAGTAGTTTGTCACTAAAGATCACCATACCCTTGTTACCCCATTGTTGGCCAAATGCCAAGAAAACATGTAAAGTTCAATTTGGATCTGTTATGAGTATTTCATCTTCATCTGATTACAAACTTCAGTTAAAACTTTATTCTTCTCTTTCCAAGTAGAACAATTCTTTGGTAGGTGTCTCATTTCAAGAGTTTTATGAAAATCTACAATTTGGATTATTAACTTATCCCCTACAGAGAACATGCCCAACTTCAAGTGAAATAGGAAATCTCTTCCTAACAAATTAGAAAATAATCTCTAGATTTTATGATTATCACAACAGGTTTTCCCTGTAGCCAAAAATCTATTATTTTAATTTCATTTTTCTAACAACTCAACCTCATTTTTTAAATGGAAAACAAAATTCCACCAAATTCATAATTTTTTCCCATTGGACTTCAATAACTTAATCCAATTTTATTATTCAGTTAATCAGCAACTAATATTACCATAATAAAACATCACATCTTTAATCCTTATTCATTATCTTTTTTATATATATATATATATAGGTTCTCCAAATTAGCTTATTATGATTACATGTGGAACTAAAATTGAATTTCGGAGTGCGTTACTACATTCCTTACTACGGTAATCCCATAACGAAAATTCCTTCTCTCATTTGCAATCTCTAACCCAGCACATTACAAAATTGTTTCCTTTCAACATGTATCTTATCTGTCATTAAAATGTTAGAAGCAAACATCTTTAACTGCCACTTGTTACAAAGAATAAATTCATGTAGCCACCCAGCTGTCACTTCCCCACAGGACCCGTAGACATCCGTCTAAATTTCAAAATAAAATCACTCTGCTCATAATCCGTCATTTTAAACCATTTCTTTTATACTATATGAGAGATCTCACAGACATCCCATGAATGTCATTAAAAATATTAGCTAAGGTTTTTCTTATTATTATTATTATAGAGTAACAGTTACTGCTGCACTTAAGAAATCCCAACCTTATGTATTGAACTGCACTCAGCTAAAACATCCCCCTCATTATCAGCTAGCAGGAGAGGTGTTTTCCTCCTCTTCTGCCTTGGCAGTTGATAACCTTTAACAATTTTGAAACGCATGATCAATCTAGTTTCAACAAGTCTTCCTCAGGAAGTCCATTTCACCTATTTCTGTCACAACCCATCACAGTTGGTTTGTTTATTAAGAGAACAACTAACAACCCATTGTTGAGGGACAGAAGGGTGTTGTTTATTATCAGAACAGCCCTTCCCTGAGGGGAAGGGGAAAAGGTGGTCGGTTGTTTAAGATAATTCATTTAAATCACAATAAAGTTTACCTTACTCTTCATAGGATTTTTTAAAATATGTTAGTGAGTTTTCTCTTATTTTATTTTCTTTCAGCAGAACTTTAGGAAAAAACAAAGTTTAAAACGTTTTTTTCATCCTCCCGGGTGCCAAAAAACACATCTGTTTCATACATTAACCCTCCTTTTTTCCCTGTTTGTTTGAGACGCCAAATGTCTAATTCTTCAATTTTCATCTTTTAGTTTTATTTTATATCGCAACTACCAAGAAGTACACGAAATTACTCAGTCAATCGTCCTTCAAATTCATAATCTTTATTTTAAAGAAATGTATTTTCCTTCCTCTTACAAAAATTTTTTACATCTCCTTTAAAAATCTTCTTTGCTATTTTTCCCCATATTTCAACAAGTTACATTTTACTGTTTTCATTTTTAAATATTTATCATTCTCATGTTAATGAAGTAAATTCAACTTTTATTTCTCTTTTATCTGATCTATTTATCTTATCACAGTGTTATTTACTCAATTTTCAAACCATGAGACTCCGTTCAGCCTACAGCTGTTTCACCATAGAAATCTCCATTCACACACACACACACACAGTCACACAACCGGTTTATCACACATTAAGATAATTATGTATTTATTATCATGCTTTTCCATTACTAGTATTATTATTTAGACATTATTTATCATTAGGCCTATTTCTAATGAAGATCCCCTGTTGAAAGGGCAGGTTCTACAGTTCTTTTCCAGTCTTGATCAAGTTTTATCAATTTTATCACTGTAATTATTAAAATTAGAGTAATAATAAGGAGTATTATGAGGAACGTTCCTTTGGGAATTTAAAATCAGACTTAGTTTATTCTCCTATTTCATCTTATTTTATCTTTTATCTAGAGGAATGAAAAATTTTAGTGATCGTATAGTCTTATATTCCGGTTTTGTGAACCCCTGTTTTTAAGTCAATAGACTTCTCTAATCTAAGAACGGTACAAATCCTGGATCCACACAGGACGTCCCTTGAATGCCCTTCTCTCCGTACGTGAACACCGTCAGGTTTCAGGAGGAAATGGCATACATAAGGATTATGTCGTGTGCCTACTTAACTTACACCAACCTAGGGTCGGTACTTTTATTTTTTACTTCTGCTGTTTCGTATTTTTACTGCCTTCAGTGGCGTTCTTTATATCCCTCTGAGGTGGTTTTAGATTTCACCGATCTAATCCGTTACAACCTTCCCATATAATCCACTGTTTCATACCTATATTATTCCTATTTTGTCCCTATTTTATCCCGGGAAGGCTCAATACCTGACTCCCTTAGTCAGAGGTTTAAAACGTCTTTTAAACCTGAACAGCAGAACTGTACCCTCTCTGTCTTAGTTAGAAATAATTTTAAAATAAGGGTGCAAAACCAAAATGGTACTCACAAACTCCCCCCTGTGCGAGCGATTCAAACCGAGTCGATCGCAAGGGACCGGCAGAGAAGGTGTCCGGCGGAGCTAATCAGCTGGCCAGTGAAGCAAGAAAGCAGCCTGGACTTGTAGGTCAGGTGGGGCCCCGTGCACCCCTCCGGCGAAGACCTTCCCCTGCGCGGACCAAGCGTCGAGTCACGGCACCAAAAATGTTAGGTTATTTTAGAATTCACAGGTAACCTAGAAAGGAAAGCACGCACAGAGAAGATGTGAAATGTGTTTGCTCAGCTGAGGGAGAATCATGCAGTAAAAGAAACTGACACACCAGTCGTTGTTCTGATCCAGCAGAGTCTCAAAGATGTTGAGACTTACAGCTTCTATTTATTCACACATGTGGACCGTTTCACCACACCCCCATTGTCCATTTTCTTATCTTATCACCATACAACACACAGCAGTACTGTTTCTAACACAATGGCACTTTGTAGGTTTGTTTGTAGGTGCATCCTGTTTGCACATTTCCTTAAGAAGGTTCTTACCCCCACACTAAAAGTTACTTCCCCCAGTCTTGTCACACAAAGTTAAACAAAAGAACAGACTGCATTTATCACATTCTCCAACAATAACCCAGCTGAATACACAAACAGCAAAAGGGGCACTTTGAAGCTTTGAAATGAGAGTTCTCCCCAGTCCAGCGAGTCAGACAAAATCTTCATTTTACCAATAAGTGAGGTCAAGTGTGATAAAGCCAGAGGCACAAAACTATCCAAAATGACAGGCTGTGTGTCAAAACAAAATGTCAAAGTAGAAAGTGTAACCGGAAAAGTGTTCCTGACATTATTAGACTTTTCAACAAAAAACTTAAGACAATGACAGCCCTCATTTGAAGCAATTGGTGTGGGGCAGTGAGGAAAAGGGGAGGGAGGCAGGGAACGCTGTAAGCGAATGCATTGATGAAGTATAAATGTCACTGTTTTCCTTTCAGCTTCTTCATCAATGTCTCTAAAGCGTTTCCATGTGCGCCAAATTGCACACATCACAAAGACGAGCACTGTGAGTAGATCTGCGGTTTCGTCGACCGTCTTTGCAGTAATCCCTATATTTTAGGAAATGACATGTATGCCGGCTGCACTAAGTTTACATCACATTCACATACAACCCCACCCCCCAGACATTAATCAGGATCCTCCGGTACATTTCTTGCTGTGTGAAAGCAGCCGAAAGGCAATGTTCCAGAAAAATGTGGTGTATTTGAAAACACAACTCCGGTTAAAGACCGGATGGAATTGTCTGCAAATATTTCAGAACTTCTGTCTGAAAACGGCTTCACAAACAGTATGGATGCCCTCAGAGATGTGTTGGCATTTTTGATTGTCCAAGCACTTTTTGCTTGCTTGTTTTTACAAGATCAATTACTACTGTGGGTAGAATTTAGAAAGTGGAAAGTTATTCTGATTGGATAGGATTTGGGGGAACTAGTGCCCCCTAAAGGTTTGGCATGCTTCTGAATGTGCTTAACAATGCACTTCTGCAGTTTGGTGTGGATGTTTTTTTTGTTCTTGTTTTTTAACCTATAGGTGATGAGGATATTCAGTTTTAAAAAGCCCCAGCTAGGAGTATGCATCAGATTCTCAGGTATAAATAAAAGCTTGAATACATGGCAACTTTTTCTGTGTTATTGTATGCAGATTGAAATTGACTGTGATGCAATGGGGCATCAGCAACAATCTTGCCTAGGGCACCAAAGTGGTCTGGGCCGGCTCTGATTACTTCAACATATTTTCACTCAAGTAAAAGTAAAAAGCCGTTGTTGTATTCTACTTTTTTGGGGCTATTTTTTATTATGCAGTACATATGTTTTAATTATATCTTTTTTTTAAGCTTTAGAAGTAATAGGCCTGTTTATATTATTCAGGGTAGTAAAACACATAAAAGAGCACATAAAAAAAGAAGCCGACAAAATGGTGGAGGATGCGGGCATTTGATTTGGTTTTGAGTTTTCTCAGGGCTGGGAGAGATTGAGTGTGAGTAATGAGTGTGGCATAACTGATTGATACATGTGTTTGTGGCAATTATAGTGATTTTGTGTTTTTTCTTTGAGTTCAACAGAGAATCGGAGAGCGACTGGATTGATCCTTGCTAATCAACACCCGGGTGGTTTTGTATCAATCTGGAAAAGCGCTAACACCAAATTAATAGGTATTGATCGATTTAAACGTTCTCCATTTAATGTTGACGTGTTGTTTTTTCGGTTGAGGGCCGACCGAAGTGTGGACCAGGGTTTGAGAGTTGGCCGCTCACTTCCGATGGGACGCTGTCGGAATTCTCCTAGGCTGGCAAACGGACAGGTAGACACCAGTTAGGGCCTGTGTGCTCTCTGTGTCGAGACGGATTCCCTTGGAGAGGCCGGCGTATCTTCCAAACGCACGTTTGAGCCACGTGAATTGGATTGTGTTTAAAGGTCCGGCTTTAGGTGGCTCCGGTAGAGGTTAGTGTTTGATGAGATTGTAAAAATTGTTGTTCTTTCTTTCTTTCTAGTATGAATGTGTGTGTGATTGGAGAAGTGGAGGTTACGGAAAGAAAGGCTACCATGTAGCTTTTTGCAGAGAGGTAGGAAACAAAAAGTCATGAGAGAGGGTGAGTTGAAAATACAAGAGAGGAATGGGAACAAAGAAAACACAGGAAAACATTGAAGTCTGCCACCATACCCAAAGGACGGCAGAGAGAGGGGAAAAAACAAAACAAAACAAAAAAGGAACATCGACAAAACAAACCAAACATTGTGAACTAAGAACTACACAACTACATCACACAAAAATGGATATAAAAATACAGCAACAATGTCACAGAAAAACTCATGGTATCGATTAATCAAGCTCTAGTAATGATAACCTCAGCCCAAGAATGTATCGCCCAAGAATATATCTGTAAACACCAGAGACCCCACATCTATGTGTGTGTGTGTGTGAGCATGCTGGTGCATATAAGGTTTCTCCATAAGAGTGTTCGATAGCTGATATGAGCAGGCATCAATCCATCTCCCAGGAATCGATGCAGACATGAAGGAGATCGGAGCCAAGACATCCAAAGGACCCCCAGAGCCCCAGGCGGACCCGGGCGGGGCCGACCGCATCCCCCAAGAGAGGAGCAAAGGAGAACCCCAGGGGAACGTCCAGCGGTTACTATGCAGGGGCCCGGGGGGCAGCAGTGACGAGCTCACGGGCCATGCCCGCAACCAGCCACGCCAGGGCGGGTCGGTCCATGGACCAGGAGAGCCGGGGCCCAGGGGCACCCCACCCCCCAGCAGGGACCCGACAAGGGACCGGCCGACGAGGGGCCCCCGGCACCGCAGGGGCTGCGGCCGGCTGCCACGCGCCACCACCACCCCGGGCCATCACCACCCCGGGCCAATCCCCACCGCCAACATCCCAGCGCCCCACCCCTGCCCCACGTCAGGGCGCCCCACCGATAGCCGCAGCGGACGGACGGCATCCCCAGGACGAGCTCAGCTAGCACCTGGACACCAAGTTGTACCAGCTCCCGAGACATGATCCCACGCAACGCAGAGCGCCGAGACCAGGCATCCAACAAAGGCCAGGGCCGGTCCAACCCGCCAATGAACCGACCACGCACGATGCGCACAGAACAGGTGATTGAACGAGCAGAGACGCTGGATCCGTATCCCGCCGAGCCACCGAGCAGGCACCACCCAACAATCCCAAACCTGGCACCCCTAAAAGAGGTGCCCCAACAAACCAAAGGAAGATATCGGCCCACCGCATCGGCCGACCGACACACAGGCCCCCCCAGGCCCGGCCAGGCACGCACCAGGTCCGAACCGGATTGACCACCGACGCACCAGTAGGCAGGGGCATCCGTCACTGGCGGGGAGTGACGGAGGGGAAATAGGCCCCCATGCAATGTAAGGCCTGAGGTGCGCCAGGCAAGAGGGCAGCCCAAGACCCAACCTGACAGGCAGACAAAGACATACAGACAGTCATACGTTCCCTCCCTCTTAAACACATACATTCTCACTAACTCACCAAGACACCCAAGAAATGACGCTGTACCCTCACTCACACACCCCATACACACTTCATGCTCCCAGGTCCAGGTACCGATGCCCCAGTAGAGCCACCAGCCCCCGAACCCGGGAGATGGACCCCCTACCTTCTAGGACGGAGACAAGCAGACTGCCAAGGGCCCCACAGTGGCGAAGCAGCCCGACAGCCCAGGACCCCGACCAGACCACCTGTTCCTCCTCCGGATCCCAACCCCTGATGGCCCGTAGCGAACAGGGGTGTGAGAAGACCCCTAGCCTCTGTCCTGCTGCTCGAGTATGGTGTTGTTGCGTGTTGTTATAATGTGCATTTAGAACAGAGGGGTGGGATGTGGGGAAGGCAGCCACACATCCCCCAACCCCCACCCCGAGCCCTCAGTGTCTATATGTGGTTTAACAGTGGGCACCGGCACCAGAGGTGAAGCTGATTGAACCACTCCCCCTCTGGATGCCGAAAAGTGTGCCCACCCCAAAGTCCCTACATGTGTGTCGCATGAAAATGTTATAAGTGAGAGTGTCTAAGTTGTATATTAAAATTGGGACCCAGGACGCCACGGGATAGCTAGGAGGGAAACATCCCCTCTCACCCCAATGATGTATTAGAATAAGTATTAGATAAAAAAGGCTACTTGAGTACTGAGTAACATCTGTATACAAGAAACAACATTACAAAATATATTTTAAACAAAAGAAACACTTTTCTAAGTCAATTTGCCACTGAAAATGCAACAAAATGCAAGCTCAACAGATAGAAAATTACATTAAATAAAGCTTGTGTAGAAATAGATGCTCTCCTTTAATAAACCATAAATTTTCTGTGTCTGGTGTATTTTTGTTTAAACCTTTTTGTTTTTCATTCAGTGAAGTTACTCACAGCGGGTTGAGCATTTAGAAATTTTATTCAGTATTACCCAAGTAATAGTAAAATATACAGTGTAGTAAAACTACTCTTAAAAGTACATTTGTTCCAAAATGTTGCTCAAGTAAATGTTACTAGTTTCTATCCACCACTGTTCACCACCACCAGCAACCTAAATTGTGGATACAATATTGAATAAATTAATGTAGTGTATTCCAAATTCTGACTCTTCCCTTTGAATGTTGCAGATAATATTGATGCAGTGTTTTCAAATCGTTTTTTTTCTAATTTTCATGAACCTGTGTTAATTGTAGCCTCAGTTTCCTGTGCCTAGCTGCCGTTGGCCTTCAGTGTGGTCTTGTGCCACTGTAGCCCATCTGCTTCATAGTTTGATGTGCTGTGCCTTCAGAGACGATCTTGTGCATTTCTTGGTTGTCGGAGTAATTTAAGCTACAGTTGCCTTTCTATCATCAGGAATTATTCAGCCCATTATCTCCGGACATATAAGTCTACAAAGATTGTTTTTCCCTTTTTCAGACCATTCTTGGTCAACCTGAGAGATGGCTGTGTGAAAATTCCAACTGATAACAGTATATGAATTTCTCCAACCTGTGTGGCATGAAAAACTGTGCTTTTTTCAAAGTCACTGAAATCCACTTTTTTTCCATACACTGATGCTCTTTTTGAGCAAGTCATCTTCACCGTGCTAGGTGCCTAAATGTTTTGAGTTGCTGCCGTATGAATGGCAAAGTCGCTGTTTGTGTTAACATTAAAAATCAGCTTTACCTAATAAAGCAGCCTGTAAGTGCATTCATGTGTTTAGTTACCATATAACTTTCAGCTATCATTTTGTTCGTCCATAAAATACATAATTTTCATTCACTCTGTGTTACATGATAAATGGCATCTTATGAATTAATCCTTTCAAGGGTGTACAAATTAAACTACGGCATTATAAGCAACAAGTAATTATTCTCTTATGAGAAAATGTGAATATAGTAGTGATTCAATCTTAACCACTCTGCTTTGCAATATCTCTTTAAATCTGGGAAAGCATTTGCTATGTTTGACCTCCACCCACATAACACCACACGGTTACCTTTTGTTCTAAATTTGTTAATATTCATTGTATATTCTTGTTTTGTTTTTGTTTTTTGTTCATTTCAGAATGTTGTTCATTTGAAAGACCACCTGGTTAAACGGCATCTGGAGAAGGTCTGTGGCCTTTACATGCCAGTACTCTAGCCAGTTGGTCAGGGCACCAAGGTTCAACTGCTTCACATTATCCTATAACCTTATCCCTTTCACTTCTAGCTAAGGATCACAACACTTTAGAGGGCACCGCACGTCTCCACACACCTCACCAATTGTTAGTATTTTTTTATCTCTAACTTTGTATAGTTAAATTCTTTTTTTAAAGTCTCATTGTCAAATGTTTACTAAAAGTTTTGAAACTGTGTTTCATTTCAGCAAAAAATGAAACAGTATATTTCATTTATTTAAAAAATGTCTTATGTATATATAATTAAAATACTACTGATTGGGAAGTTCTGCACAGTTAGCAATGACACAACTACATATTATCTATTAAAAAACAGATTTCCACTATCTAAAAAAGTAGATGGATGTCATGATTTAAACACACTGATTGTGAAAACAGAGGGTCGCACAAATAAGACCTTCTAAAGGACTGTGGTTCTGGAATAAAAAAATCCTGCATTTAGAAGCAAGTTACATTAGAATAAGCTTTCACATTCACCCTTTTTTGGCAATGAAAGAATGAGCTTAGTTCTATTAAACCCATACTATTGTTTTAAACTAAACGGGTAAAAAACTGAAATGATTAAAAATTCTGCTAAATTAAAAAACAGCTTAATTCCCTCATCTGCCATTTTTGGCCCATGTAACATCTTATTCTTCAAAATGTAGCTGCGAAAAACTTGTAGCCATCAATCACTTCATATTTTTTTACTGGAAGTATCAGTAAAGGGACACAATTTAATCACAACCTCTTACGTTAAATAGGGTTTCTAATTCACCAGTCTACGGTTTTTCTTTGACTGTGGGAGTTTTTTTTATTCTTTTAGCTGCAAAATATGCAATGGATCTAAGTCTTTACCAGTCTTGTAATTTACACTATTTTTTTGGGGTACTCTCTTGTTAAAATTGGGAGCATGACTGATGGTTCTTTCACCCCTATGAGGAAATGGCAGTACTCTCTCTCCTATGGCCCTTTGAACAAATGATTTGCCACCATTAGCTGCAAGGGTACTTAATTACAATCACTGGGATTGTGTATGGATGTTTTATGCACATTGGAGCATCGAAATGAGAAATGATAACCTCCACTCTGGCCATTATTGTTGCACTTTCTGGATGTAATGATGGTTTGAAGAAACATATGACTGCACAGCAACTGTGTAAATCAACAGTATGGGGCTCGTTGATGTGGACATCAGGGAAACCTTAACCACTTTGACCTCTCATGTGTGAAGGGTTTTCTAGCTGGCACAAGGTCTTGAATCAAGAGGATCTGTTTACCAGTCTTTTTTCACTATTCTGTTGACCACACAGTTCAAGTCCATTCCTGTCAAATATGATAAGTGGCAAGATACTTAATACCATGATCAGTAAAATTGCATTATTTATTAGGTACTGATGTTACTGAAAATTAACTGAAGGCTAATTATAACAAACTTGTTAAGACAGATGTTTAATATGTTATTATTGTATGGTGAAAATAGCTGTGAATAAATTAAATAGCTGTTAAGAGTCATTTAGATTATTCCAGTTTGAATCTTTTTGTTAGGACTGCTTTGAAAAGCTGCTATGGAATGGCAAGCCTGTCCAGGGTGTACCCTGTATCTTGTCTGATGATTGCTGGAGATTGGGACCAGCCCCCCTGCACCCCTGCCTTGAAAAGACGGTATAGATAATGGAGGGATAGATTGAAAGGGATTCTCTGCTAAATTTAGGAAATAATTGTTTCAAACTAGTTTTTTGTTGTCAAATACCAAATATATCTGTGCGTTTGTGTGCCCATTTGCAAAATGCTATTGAGAGAAAATGCTGTACAAAGAGAAAGCTGTATATTACCATGAACAAATAAAAAACTCAAATCAAAAGATAAAAAAAACAAAAAAACCTAGCACTGTTGGGAAGTCTGGGTCTCTCTGCTTAAGCTGCTGTCCCTGCGACCTGACCCCAGATAAGCGGAAGAATATGGATGGATTGACAACAAACAGTGAAAGTAAACAAAAAAAATCCAAAAAGGATAAGAAAAACAAATAAAACCATTACATTAAAAATAAACAATTAAAATTCAAACAAACAAAATTATCTAACCATATGCGAATATTGGGAACAGTCAACAGAAACCTATCCTGGCATGGCTGAGCTGGTGTATAAGGTAAGAATAAATCCAGTTACACACCTTATGCTTAGAGGAGTCTTATTAAGCCTCAAAAACTACAGAACCTTTGATCTCAGTATGTGATCTCATTTGTTAATTAATGAATTAACACAGTTGCCATGTTCCTCATCTTCACTTATTTTCTATTTATTTTATGAGGACAATTCTGGTGGATCTGGAGGGGAATTTCACCCCTTGTTGGCCAAAAACAAATGAGAATGGTTTTATTTTTATGAAAAAGTATTGTATGTGCATGTACAGCAGTGCATCAAATACATAATCTATTACTGATCGTGTTAATAAATATAGATTTCCCTTAATGTTTTTGTGTTGCTCCTTTTGTTAACTGTTTTTTGATTTCTTGTTCAGGACATGAAGCAGCAAAGGGACTGGGATGGATGGACTGTTTTCTCTTTGTCAGTCACATTGGTTATTTAGTTGTTCGATGGTTGTTATAAATAAATTGATTAAAACATATAGGAAATATCAAGTCGTTTTATTAACAGTTACATTATTATTGAAGTTTGTTAAAGATATGAACATAAAGCTTACTTTGAGCAATTAAAAAAAACTATTGAAAAAGAAATAGCAAAAATTGACATGAGGATACATTATTTGTAGTTATTTGTAGTTATTCATGAGGATTAACCTGAATGACATCTTCCTGGACCATTCTTTAAGCTTTATTAAAATAAACAGCCAGTTTTCCGGATCGGCTGAATAAAGATCAGAGATGTGGATGGAGTTTTCCAGCTGAGACCTCTGGTTGACGAGGGGAACATCGGGGCTTAGGACAACTTCTTCACACTGTCCACTGCATCATCCAGGGCTGAGTCAATCGACGGCTGCCACATCACTAAGACGTGTTCAGAAGACAGTTTGTCCCACCAGAGAGCACCGCTGATTTCTCCAAACCAGCTTCATCCTCTGCTGCATCATCTTCAAGCTCATCACCAGGGGGCACAATGTCACCAGCACTGACGCAGATGTTGTGTAGAGGAGCGCATGTTGTTATGACCTGCATTGGTGTTAAAAACTTAATGTTATTGTTGCACTGGTTGTTTAAAGAAATCTATTCAGTTCATTTATTCAGAAAGTGCAGATTTCCAAGACATAACCAGGTTAAAAACACGATATATTCAAATTCAAAAATACTTCTTTGATCCTAAAAGGAAATTTGTATGTGTGTGTGTGTGTGTGTGTGTATATATATATATATATAGTTGCACATTCAACTGAACACTAGAAAGTGTTATAATGTAATATTTAGTTTATATATTGTATATATTAGGTGTGAACATTTGATCACCAGTCACTCAGTTGCTGAAATCATCCATAAAACTAGCTGAAATAAACTTGGGAAGATTTCTAGCTCCATTTTTACCAGCTTGTGTTTACCGTTGTCACGGTTGCTAGGCGACAGGAAATTGCAGAGGAAAGGCTAGACCGTCCATATTCACAGCCGCTAACATCCAGTCTACCTGGCCGAGGAAGGACCCGCCCTATGTAGACCGCGGAGGACGGGTCCTTAGAAGGATGCAGAATGGACATGACCCTTAAATGACATTTTAGTCCACACTTCTTACCAGTTGGTGGCAGTAATGCACCAATTTGTTGTTTGCCAGCCATGAATAGTTATCAAGAAGAAGAAGAAGCACAATATTAAGAGTGTGCTAACTGATAGTCATGATGTATACATTCGGAGAAATACACAAAAGAAAAGAATTTACAAAGGTTTTTAGCGGCAGAGTTGGATTGAGGAAGACTTGCGGACTAAGTACTTCATTGGAGTACATTAACTGGACGTAAAAGGATTGTTTTTGTTTGAGATGATGGCTTTGTGGATGTGCAGGCGCAGCTATGAATGGTGAGTTGGACATTACATTATTTTTCTTTCTGATTGTATCAGGACAGTTTCAGCAGCGCGTAGCATCACTGATCAAAGCAGCAGAGAAATAACAAGAGAATCGACATGGAAGAAGCAGGGCTTGTTGCTGTGTTTGCTGTTGTTATTAACTGGTTTGCGAGTAATTCTTCTTATTTTTATAAAGTCGGTTGTTTGGCGACGTCTGTTCATTTCCCTGTAAATCAGCCCGACTTAAACACAGCTCCCACTGAGAAGAACTGTTGGAGAGTGGTTGAAGACAATTCCTCACAGCTTTGGAATGGTGAACATGTTCTACTATTAGTTATGTTCCTAATGAGTGTGCTGGTGAGAGTTCAGTGTCATTGAAATCCCTGGTAGAAGGGATGGAATGTGAACTACTTAATGACTTGATTGGGAGATATCACTGTGGGCGTTGATAGTGAAACCTGGAGTCCTGTACCTGAGAACAGCAGTTTGCTTGACCCTTCAATAGGTTGTGTTCTGTTGTTTTGTGACTGTGCTTGTCAAGACGATTTTGAGTGACATACTTTTCCTGAATGCACTTGGCACAACAAGCCCAGGTTGTATGTTGAAACCTGATTTTTTTAAGAACATACCTTGAATACAAGTGGTGTATTGGGCTTTCAATGCGTATGTGGCTGTAAAAGGGAGTGGCATTAGGACGTCCTGGCAACTCAAGCAGGATCAATCTTCTTTTTTTTTTTTATGAAATACTTCATACTCGGATGGTGGAAAAGGGATCCTAGCCCATAGTTACACCTCAGACTCAGCCAGAGGTGTAAGTTTAATCGGGATTAATAAAAAAAATCCTTGGCAATAACCTACTGACAGGTGCGCATACAATTTTGTAGACTAGACAACAATCATTTTTGTGTTCACTAACTTATACAAAGAAGTTCTACTATTAACATCTGTGAGTATATAAGAGGCTGTTAAATAAGCGTCATAATTGACCCAAAAAAGAGGTAATTAAATGTTCTGGTCACATTACTGCAAAGTGTTGTGACATCAAAGTCTGTTTCTATGGCATGAACATCAAAGCAACCATGGTGTTCACAGTAATCTGTATGGGGATCCACAAATGTAACAGTGTCCTCATTCTTGTTTTTAAAATGTTACAAAAATACTAATTTTAACTGGTCTGTGGCCTGTTACGACCATCTTTGCTAGGTCAAAGTTTGTAACATAAAGAATTGTGTCAGCTGGTATGGTTGGAGTTAAAATGTTTATTATAAAATAAAGTTCTTAAAATACCAATACAAGGTGGTATAACTAAACCAAACTAAACAAAAGCTCTCTTCAAAACATGACCAAGTATGAAAATAACACACTGTTAGTCAAATGTAAACCAAGAAAGTAACAAAAGAAATCAAGTAACACAGGGGAAAACTTCCCTCTTCCAAACAGTCTTTAATAATGCTATAGGCAGAAGAAAATTTTCTACTCAAGCTTTTACGCACCCATTTTTCAAGTTTAAATAGACAAAAGTTCATTCAAACAGCCAGAAACAAAAAATGTATAGGGGCAACCTGTACAATCAGTTCAGTTCAAAAGCTGCCCACTGAATGGTGATCTGGAGTCTTTCAAAGGAGACAGTTGGAGCTCATCAGCTGTAGATTGGCCAAGGTGTTCGTCAGCCAGTCCAATGTGAATCCACAGGGACGAAGCCCAGGACCTCCCAGACAGCCAATGATCAGCAGGTGCTGGCACACCTAGATTTGCATAGGGAATACTGTTTCACCTCCTTCCAGGCCAGGGACCGTAACAGGGATTTTAATGTCCTATAGAGATCATAGAAGCAAAGCACTGTCCACCCCTTGGTTTAACTCATGACTAAGCATGACTGACAACATGGTAGCACATAACATTCTTTGCTCATCTAGACACGTCAGTGTCACATCAGTCACATCATTATGTGCTGAAACTTTGCAAAGTGGGTGTTGAGTGTTGTCAGTCATCTCCAGCTGGCAAAAAATCTAGAAAGACATGTTCAGACAAGCGACAGTTGTTGCCACCCAGGCACTACTGCTTCCATGGAGTTGTCTAGTAGGGATTTGAGAATTCAGGAGCAGAGACATAGAGTGGTTTTCTTCTCACTTTTCATCCTTTGACTTTGCTCCTCTTTAAATTACAGTCTGAAAACAAATATTGGAGTGCATAGAAAAATCTGTTGGTTGTGCCAAATGCTAGTTAGATGCTGAGCAGAAAGAATTAACACCTTAACAAATACAATAGAATATAGAACAACTTGTGTTATGTTAGCTGTAATTGTTTTAACTGAAATTAATAAAAAAATGTATATGACATTAATATGGAAGCAAACATAATCTTTGTATATAACATACAAAATACTATGGTTTGCAAAACATTCATATCCCTTGAACTTTATAATAGTTCATCATATTACAACCACAAATTTCACTGTATTTTCTTGAGGTTTTATTTGATAGACCAACACATAGTTCTGTATAATTGTAAAGTGGAAGGAACTTTCGCCCGGACCGTGAAATATAAATGAAGCATTTTTCCACCTGTGAAAAAACTTTAATGGGAGTACCCGCAGGTGATCTGCAGCCTTGCAGGACTTTGAACTGTAGTGTAGTTAAAGTTGAAGTCTCTCCACACAGAACGGCAAGGGCTGCAAAGGAAGCGCCTTTGTTTTTGTTGCACGTTCTTTTTCTGGGGGCAGTATTATTAGTGTAGTGCCAACATTGTCCTTTGCGGTAAGATGTGGATTATAAAGATCCTTCTCAGCCTAACAATGGTTTTCAGAACCGTTAATAAAACTAGGCAAGATATCTGGGTTTCAACTTGTATTGATGGAATAAAGGTACGATTTTCAACACATGTTAATACAATGCAGTGTATATTTGAATGAAACATCAAAAGGATGTGTACTTATGTGTAAATAATACATATTTATTTTCCCCAGCAATCTTTAAACCACACCAAGTTTATATTTATTGCCCCCAGCAATCTTCAAACCCCACCCAAGTTTGTTTATTGTCCCCAGCTATTTTAAAAATAGACACACTTGCTAGTATGTGGTATCTTTCAGCATATCATTTTTTCCCTGTCCATCTGCCTCAAAGAGAATGTATATCTGAATAACTCACCTTGCCTGCTGGTAGTGTCAACGAGCCAAGAGAAAATGGCGGAAAACTAGACTCCAAGTTCACTATGAGAGCTACAAAGATAATAACTTTAAAACATACTAGGGAATAGCTTTTTTCTAAAATCATTAACAGAAAAATTAATAATGCGCAGACTTTATTTGCAACAGTGGAAAGACAAACTAATCCTCCAGTGACAGTCGCCCCTGGACTAAATTCCACCAGGGCTTGCAATGAATTTGCCAGCTTTTTTTACTGAAAAGTTTCTAACAATTTGACGATTAGTCTGTACTTCAGTACCAATCCCACTACCAATGTCACCCCCAATCAACATCATGAATTAAACCAAAAAAGAAACTGATGAAATCATTAACCAATTAAGCTCCTCCTCTGGCTGCCTTGATATCCTACCCACAGCTTTTCTAAAGAAAGTTCTTCCTCTGATTGGGTCTGATCTTATTCAAATAGTTAACTCATCCCTGTTATCAATCGTCTTTTCTCAGGCTTTAAGAACAGCAGTTATCAAACCACTACTAAAGGAGAAAAACCTGGACATGTTAATGCAGAATTACAGACCAATCTCTAATCTTCCATTCATTAGTAAGATTATTGAAAAAGCTGTGTTTCAGCAGTTAAATAACTTCCTAACAATGAAAAACCGTTTTGATGGTTTTCAGTCTGGTTTGCATGCTTACCACAGGACAGAGACTGCCTTCGTCAAAGTTTTCAATGACATCCGCATAAATACAGACAGTGGTAGAACCACAGTGCTGGTTCTGTTGGACCTCAGTGCAGAATTTGAAATACTATTAGAATTACTAGAGAGCTGGGTCGGATTCTCTGGTACAGTACTTGACTGGTTTGAGTCTTACCTAAAGAACAGGGACTAGTTTTTTTCAAAAGAAACTTTTCATCAGAGCAAACAGAAATCACATGTGGGGTGCCTCAGGGCTCCATCCTGGGCCCTCTCCTATTTAATATCTACATGCTCCCGCTAGCCCAGATTATAACAACCACAAGATTAATTACCATAACTATGCAGATAACAGTTAGCTTTACATTACAAAGTCACCAGGTGACATTGAACCCATCCAAATCTTAAGTAAATGCTTCAAGCAAATCAATACATGGATGTGCTATAATTTTTTTCAGCTGAACAGAAACAAACCTGAACTAATTATTTTTGGACCTAAAGAGGAACGATCAAGAGTCAGCACACAGCTTCAGTTAAGACAGCTAGAAACTACTGATCAGGCCAGAAATCTAGGTGTAGTAATGGACTCAGACCTGAACCTCCAGGGTCACATAAAGGCAATAACAAGGTCACCCCTCTATCACCTGAACAGCATTTCTAGGATTAAAGGACTGATGTAACAGGACCATGAAAAACTCATCCATGCGTTTATCTTTAGTCGGATTGATTACTGCAATGTTGTCCTCACAGGTCTGCCAAAAAAGTGAATCAGACAGCTGCAGGTGATCCAGAACACTGCTGTTCGCGTCCTCACTAGAACCAGGAAAGTACAGCACATCACCCCAGTTCTAAAGTCCTTACTCTTGTTCCCTGTAGCTCAGAGAATATAATTCAAAATACTTTTATTAGTTTATAAATCATTAAATGACTAAGCACCAATGTATGTTGAAGATCTACTGTTACTATACCAATCCCCCAGACCACTCAGGTCCTCTAATTACACTCCACTCAGCATCCCTACAATTAGAACAAAACATGGAGAAGCAGCTTTCAGTTTCTATATGCCCCCTATCTGTGACAAACGTCCAGACAACTGCAAAGCTGCTGAAACAGCTGAGTTCCAGGCTAAAATCCCATCTGTTTAGAGCTGCCTTTGAGTAATGTTTTCCTATATCATATGTTTTGTGTGTGTTTCATGTTTAATTATGTACATTAGATGTTATGTGCTCTGTGTATGCTTTATGCTGTTTTTACTTTATCACCTAATTAGGTTAAGGACCTTGAATTACCCTGTTGTTGAAAGTGTGCTATACAAATAAAATTGCCTTGCCTTGCCTTGCCTTGCCTTGCCTTGCCTTGCCTGAAGTCACTGTGTGCAGCTGCCAGGAGTTACTGCCCAAAGCCACCAAAGCCCCACCCCTGGTGGGAGCCATGGCACCCAGCACCAGATCCACTTAGAGATCCCACCCCCAAGGACCTCCCCAAGACGCGCCTAACCGCAAAACCCCCCACATCAGCAACAATGTCCCGCACGACAAAACCAAAGGCCCATCACATCTACTAGGTGACGCATGAGGTAATGTGAATCATTTGAACTAACTTTGGTTCATGGTGAGACCATCTAAGTTTCCCAACAAGCAAATTGAGGGAAAATGTACAATTTTATATTTCAGACACTTTGATAAGTCTTCACATATGTGGCACCAAAATCTCTGAACAGGTGGACAGAACCAAAGTGCATTGATATAATTATCCAGTATATTGCCTATGCATTGTAAGCAGGTATTAGAGAAAGTAAAACCCATCCTGAACATCAGTTGACCTGTATAGTATACTCTATGAAGGATCTTGTATTGTATTAATTATAAATTGAGATTTTCTTTTGTTATTTTAAAGGTTCTTAAACATATCTCAGACCAGAACATTTGGTCAAAGCTGAATGATAAATCCACCTCCCATTTTGAAATAGGAAGGGCTATTGATTCATGTAATTTAGATAATGTCTTGTATTTTTTAGACAGCAATTTGCGGTGGTTGAGATTAAGAAAAATGTAAAACTCTTGATGGCATTTGTAACTCAACTGCATTTAGCCTAAATTTACCTTTTATAATAGATTTAATTTGTTTTCGAAAAATTTCTTTTTGTCAATCCCATACTGTGACATGAATGTATTAAATGGGTTAAAATCTGTTCCTTCAAATATGTGTTCCAGGTATTCAATTCCTTTACAGCTCGAGTCTGGAAAATGTATCATACATTTTTTTGCAGGATGTCAAGGTTATTCCAAATGGGTGTACATCTGCATATAATCAGTTTTTTCGGGGAAGCTGTTATTGGGCCCCTACCCTTCGAGTTGGTGGAAGCGATGAAAAGAGATGTGTTTTACCATGTCACTTGGGAGTTTCAGCTGATGTGGGAGAAATTCTCGGACAGTGGTTTCAGCGTCTTTCTCTGACTGTTCTGGGATCCAGGAGAGGACAAGGTTGTCCCGCATGCCACGGGCCTACGTAGATATCCAGGATGGTTTCTTTAATCTTTTTGTTTTCTCCAGACAGCTGCGTCATCCCATTGGTGAATTTCTTTATATTGCCTTTCAGCATTTGGTTTTCTGCAGTAAGTGATGCCACCTGTTCTTGGCTGGACTCCAGAGACTCCCTCAGAGCTCCAAATTCCTTGCGGATAACTTCAACCAGGGCATCTAGGCTGGTTAGCTTCTGCTCAATCGTATCCAGGACATCGTTCTAGCTTTTCTCTGGAGAGATGGTGGAGGTGCTGGCCTCAGAATGGGTGCGTTTCTGCATTGGAGTGCTTGTCGGTATGGTAGAAGCGGATTTTTGTGGTTTGCTCATAACTATGTTGTAAAAGCACTCGTCCAATTAACTCTCCAGGCTGTCCAAAGTTTCCCTCATCTAGTTTATTTTATGAAGACATATAATATAAAAAATTTTTTACGTCTAAATATATATTCTTAATTATATTTGGTTCAAATTTATGGGCTTGTTTTACTTGCTTTTGGTTGTTTTACCAGTATCCCGCCATATTACGCACAGCTCTCACAAGATTTCAGCAGCTCATCCTGTCTCTCAGCCAGGCCATACCCAGGCCGTACAAGTGTGTTTAATGATAATGTTGTTTCATGAGAGAAGCATAGCCTGGAATATAAACTGAACCATCAAGAAAATCCTATGGATTTTATCTCTAAAGACATGTAAAGTGCATAAAGGGTTACATTATATCCTAAAAGTAAAGTTTATTTGTTATATTAACACAAAGTTAAAGGCTCCATTTAAATCATGTCTAACTTTTTCTAGTTGTGATTTGTTCATAATTGATTTTCTTAGACTGCACAATATTTGTATTACACCTGTGGTATGAACAGTGTAGAGAAACAGCAAAGAATTGGCTTTGGCTTCAAAGCGAGGACATGGCATTAATCTCTGTCATCAGCAACAGAATACGTTTGTTTTTCATTTGACAAGAAAATGATGAATTGCTACATGAAATATTCTTTTTCCTTTAGTTCTGCTGAACTGTAGAAGGAAAGATTTGTTTCTAGTCATGGCATTCTTTTTATTCCTGCTATTAAATGCAGGATAAAATTGACCACAGTTGGTGTTTTCGGTACAATAGATTGTTATGTGTGGAAATAATTATGTCAGAGTCTATGATGTTGGTATATTCGCCCTTTGTGGTTTGACCTGAAGCAACTTTTGCCAAGGCTCTATTAAATATCAACTTGTACAAGTAAAATAAATGTTAAGAATAATTTTTATACAACATGTAAAAACAACACTGAATCAATTTTAATTTCTGAGTTCATTAAAGAAAGAAAATTACATCAGTAATGATTCTTGACAATGTAAGTGTTATAATAAGGAACCACATCTGTGCCTTTTACTGTCATCACATAAGAGCCATGAACAGTGATTTGTGGTCTAAATGCAAAATGATAAACAAGGTTCTACAAAGAATTTAGTGTATTTGTTTAAAAAGCAAAAAAAATATTTTATTTTTTAAATTATTTGCTTTTTAGTTTTTGTTGTTTTTAGGATTTGCACTGCTCTATATTGTCATTAGTTTCCTGACTATTGCTTGCTTTAATTCCCCGGTTTACTTGTTTGTATTTGGTGGTTTTCTCAAACCCAAAACTGTCCATAAGTTACGCACTGCTAGCAATGAATTTAGAGTAGTTTTCTTCAGTCTTTGCAAACAAAGGTCATAGTGATAGCTTTCAAAAGTTAACATTGTGAGAAGTAATAAATACATCCTATTCTGTTATACAAGGGTCTCTAATGCATTTTTGTATTTGTCAAAAACAATATTAGTTGTGCTTCATTCAATGTTAATTGATGCATTTATAATACTAGCAAAACTCTATATTTTCAATAAGTGCAAAATAAGGAACTGTTTCTTATCAGAACAAAGCAGCATTTGTACAGGGCTTATAAAATGTACTCACCCCTTTGAATGTTTTACCTTTTTTAATTGCTTTTATTAATCAATCATGATAAACAAAATGTAGCTTTTTAGACAGAGAAAAAAAAAATCCTTTAATGTCAAAGTGAAAATTGACAATTAACAACAATTGGATAAAATATATTTAGCAAAAAATAAGTACTTGCATTAATATTCACCCCCTTCAAGTCAGTATTTAGTAGATGCACCTTTGGCTGCAATGACAGCAGGGAGTCTGTACATAAATAGGTCTCAATCAGGCTTGCAATTCGGGACACTGCAGTTTTAGTCCATTGTTCCTTGCAAAGCTGTTCAAGGTCTGTCAAGTTGTGTGTGGATTGGCTGTGAACAGCCCTTTTCCAGTTCTTTAGCTGGATGCATCGGGTCGGATGCTGGAAAATAAATGTTTTCCGAAACTAATTGTCATCCAGGATCGAATTATGTTTTGCTGCATTCATTTTATCTTCTACTTTTACAAGCCTTCCAAGGCATGTTGGCAAGAATTATCCTCAAAGCATGATGCTGCCACCACCATGTTTCCCAGTGGGGATGGTATGTTTGTGGTTATGTGCAGTGTTTAATGTCCGCCAAACATAGCGTTTTGTCTGATTTTCAAAAAGCTCCATTTTGGTCTTATCTTTCACTTGGCCATGGATTCTCCCACATGCTTTTTGGCAAACTCTAATCAAGCCTTGATTTGGGTTCTGTTCAACAATGACTTCCACATTGCTACTCTCCCAAAAAGCTTTGATTTTTGAAGAAACTGGGCAAAAGTTATGGTATGGAGAGTCTCTCCCATCTCAGCTGCTGAAGCTTGTACAGTGGCTTGCAAAAGTATTCGGCCCCCTTGAACTTTGTCACATTACAGCCACAAACATGAATCAATTTTATTGGAATTCCACGTGAAAGACTAAAACAAAGTGGTGTACACGTGAGAAGTGGAATGAAAATCATACATGATTCCAAACATTTTTTACAAATAAATAACTGAAAAGTGGGGTGTGCGTAATTATTCAGCCCCCTGAGTCAATACTTTGTAGAACCACCTTTTGCTGCAATTACAGCTGCCAGTCTTTTAGGGTATGTCTCTGCCAGCTTTGCACATCTAGAGACTGAAATTCTTGCCCATTCTTCTTTGCAAAACAGCTCCAGCTCAGTCAGATTAGACAGCGGTTGTGAACAGCAGTTTTCAGATCTTGCCACAGATTCTCGATTGGATTTAGATCTGGACTTTGACTGGGCCATTCTAACACATGGATATGTTTTGTTTTAACCATTCCATTGTTACCCTGGCTTTATGTTTAGGGTCGTTGTCCTGCTGGAAGGTGAACCTCCGCCCCAGTCTCAAGTCTTTTGCAGACTCCAAGAGGTTTTCTTCCAAGATTGCCCTGTATTTGGCTCCATCCATTTTCCCATCAACTCTGACCAGCTTTCCTGTCCCTGCTGAAGAGAAGCACCCCCAGAGTATGATGCTGCCACCACCATATTTGACAGTGGGGATGGTGTGTTCAGAGTGATGTGCAGTGTTAGTGTTCCGGCACACATAGCGTTTTGCATTTTGGACAAAAAGTTCAATTTTGGTCTCATCTGACCAGAGCACCTTCTTCCACATGTGTGCTGTGTCCCCCACATGGCTTGTGGCAAACTGCAAACGGGACTTCTTATGGTTTTCTTTTAACAATGGCTTTCTTCTTGCCACTCTTCCATAAAGGCCAACTTTGTGCAGTGCACGACTAATAGTTGTCCTATGGACAGATTCCCCCACCTGAGCTGTAGATCTCTGCAGCTCGTCCAGAGTCACCATGGGCCTCTTGGCTGCATTTCTGATCAGCGCTCTCCTTGTTCGGCCTGTGAGTTTAGGTGGACGGCCTTGTCTTGGTAGGTTTACAGTTGTGCCATACTCCTTCCATTTCTGAATGGTCGCTTGAACAGTGCTCCGTGGGATGTTCAAGGCTTGGGAAATCTTTTTGTAGCCTAAGCCTGCTTTAAATTTCTCAATAACTTTATCCCTGACCTGTCTGGTGTGTTCTTTGGACTTCATGGTGTTGTTGCTTCCAACATTCTCTTAGACAACCTCTGAGGCCGTCACAGGGCAGCTGTATTTGTACTGACATTAGATTACACACATGTGCACTCTATTTAGTTATTAGCACTCATCAGGCAATGTCTATGGGCAACTGACTGCACTCAGACCAAAGGGGGCTGAAAAATTACGCACACCCCACTTTTCAGTTATTTATTTGTAAAAACTGTTTGGAATCATGTATGATTTTCGTTCCACTTCTCACGTGTACACCACTTCGTATTGGTCTGTCACGTGGAATTCCAATAAAATTGACTCATGTTTGTGGCTGTAATGTGACAAAATGTGGAAAAGTTCAAGGGGGCCGAATACTTTTGCAAGCCACTGTATCCTTCAGCATAGTCATAGGTGTCCTGGTGATCTCTCTCACTCGTCTCCTTCTTGCACGATCACTCAGTAAGGGAGGATGGCCTCATCTAGGTAGATTTACACATGTGCCATATTCCTTCAATTTCTTGATGATGACTTTAACTGAACTCCAAGGGATATTCAGTGCCTTCAAGATTTTTTGGTTTCAGTCCCTTGACTTATACTTTTCAATAACTTTTTCTTTAATTTTCTTGGAGTCTTCTTTTGTCTTCATGCTGTGAAGGTAGTCAGGAATCAGAGGTTGCACTAGACTTTTTTGCTGTCCTTCATTTGACTAATGGGATAAAAAAAAAAAACAATCCATCATAATCTATTTTACCCGCCAGTTTTTAAAATGACAATGACAATATATTCAATTGTATTTAACTTTCATTCATTTTAATATTCAGTCTGAACAAGCTGAACAGAGAATCCACATACATTTCATTAAGCCATCACACATCAAACAGATGAATATACATGTATTAATTATGAACAGTTCACCTTCTGTGGCCTGAACGCACAGTCTCACAACTTCCTCCTGGACTGCATGGACCTGAATTGTGCACCTGCTGGTGCATAATCAAATGTATCAAGGGGGGTTACTGCAAAAGCTATTGTCATGAGGTTTTGGACTTTTGTCTCAGACAGATGACTTCTCATGCGGGTTTTGATGATGTTCTGGAGGTTGAAGCTGCGCTCTGCAATCCCACTGAAGACTGGAATTACAGGTGTCACTTCAGCCAAAGTTTGGAAATCAGTGAATGTTTCCGTAACTGAAGTGATCCAAAGTCTCCAAGACTCTGAACAAGGGATTTCCAGACCTTACAAGCCCTTCAGCTGAAGTGAATCCCACAGCATGCACTCCTTCACATCAGTGGTTCAGCTGCAACGTTCTGTGACCTGTAGTGGTCACAGACGAGGTCCTGAAGTCTCCAAAACTCTTCAACACACTGTCAGCTTCCGGATAGCGAGATGCATTGAGTAAGGTGTCTAGGTGCTCAGATATTTTCATGGGAATCTTTTTTTGAATGATCTAGTTACCTGTGCTCTGTGCGTAAAGTTGAAAATGTTTGCAAGGCTGCACAAAGTGATCAGGGGAATGAATTGTAATCTGTCCAAATGATACATGGCCTTCAGGTTTTGCATCACAGTTTTAAAAAAACTGGTCAAAGACGAAAAAAATTTGGTTAACGCTACCCCTGCCAGGAATACCGATTAACCAGTGAAGGAACCTTACAGACACAGGTGTCTTTATACTATAATCCCTTGAGACACACTTACTGCTCACAGGTGATCTCCGTTCCACTCCTTGTGAGAGTACAAGCACCAATTGCCTGGACCTCTGTTGAATTAGGCCAGTCACTTTAAAGGGGGTGGATATTTATGCAATCACTTATTTCATGTTAAATATTTTTAGCTAATTGTTATTGTTTTGTAGAATTCCATTTTCATGTTGACATTAAATGTTTAGTGAATATTTTCGGTTTAAAAAAATTATTTTGTTGATCATGATTGATTTGTAAAAACAATTAAAAGGGTAAAAGTTCAAAGGGGGTGAATACTTTTTATCGGCACTGTAAAAATGGGCGTCCTCCACAATGTCAAGTGATGGTGTGCCCACTGCAAGCAATGGAGATCTGGCAGCTATCGTTAATGACAGAGACCCATAACACATATGCACACATTGTTGGGCTAACAGATATTGAAGATAGTATTTACCTTACCAAAAACATGGCTCTGTAGTATATGCAACATTTATTTTGCATTTAAGATTGCGCATGTTGTAGAGTTTGTAATGTAGATGTAAAATTAAAATAAAAGGGAAAATTAAAAGAATTATATAATCACCGATCAGATTGAAAGCAGATATTTCCACTACAGATTCATGTTGGTTTTTAATGAAGTGCTTATAAAAAATGGTTTTGTCATTTTGTTCCTCCTCTGATTTTCTGTTTTACCAATAGAGAAATATTTTCATTCTCATTTATTTACTGATTTTAGCTACAACAGATAATACAATTCCCTAAATCTACTTCAAAATTGTGCATTGTGCAATCTTAATATTATTGTCCGTACAAAGCAATAACTTATCAAAGCAATCTAAGACACAGTGTTAATTAAAATTTCTTTGTTTTTTGTGGGAAGGAATCGTTTTGGGAAATATTAAAAGTCTAGATTTTATAGTGCATTATAGTTAAATCCAACTCAAACTTTCTTTTGTGATTAGCCTATATCTAAATACAAGTCAAATTTACAGTATTACGACATACTAAAAACATAATGTCAAAATTACTTGAAGTTAACCTTTTTTAAAAACATTTTAATATGAATAGTACAAAGGACTAATCTAGTGGTCTTAAAATAGGCAAAACTTTACAAATTTAAGTCCAAAAAGAACCATTTCTATGTTCAATATTTAAAACAAATTTAGGATTATAATTTGTATCTCTGCTCTTAAATATTTTTTGCCTGAATTGTTGTGGCTACAATTCTGCTATTGCTGCAAGCAGACCAAAAGGCAACTTTAAATGGCCTGTATTTGTATAGCACTTTATTTAGTCCTTGAGGACCCCAAAGCGCTTTACACTACATTCAGTCATCCAACCATTCACACACACACACATTCACACACTGGTGATGGCAAGCTACATTGTAGCCACATCTGCCCTGGGGCACACTGACAGAAGCCAGGCTAACTTTTGCAACTGTGCAAGGTATTTTTATATTTATATAGTGTGTCATGAATTGGTTGGTATCTTATTCATCTAAATCAAAACATACCCACTCAGAATGAGTGTTAGGTACTCATGCGTCTCCAGTACATCGAATCCTTGATGTATCATGACACATTTTGAATCGGCCACAAAGCAGAGATATCTAAACATACTAGTAAGTATATTACCTTGATATACTAAGGACTCTGTGGTAACAACGCTGACCAAAAGAACTAGAAAAAACCTTCTCACCCCCTTAAATCTTAAAGGAGCATGGCACAGGATTTCTAAAAAAAATAAACATGCATGTCCAGTTTGTTAATGCTATTGGGTGATGAAACATTAGAAACCAAAAAGAATGAGCACACCCACATACCGTTCCATTTTCCTAAACAGGCTGTGTGCTGCAAAATGTGCTGCAGTTCGGGCCCGAAATTCCCGCACTGTCCTACAGGTTGTGACGTCAATCGACACTCCTTGCGCATTCTCGGCAGCCTTAAAACAGGAAGAAGATGGTAAAGTAAACATTGTTACTTACTTTGTTGCTCAACATAGTGCTTGTTTTCATTATACTGGTATATGGGCAGTGATCTGGCAGTCCGTCACTGTGAATTTCTTTTTTAATTTGTTATTTTTATGAAGAGTTTGTGCACGCTCCAGTTCCGGCTTGGCTGGTGGCTGCAGTTACTGGCGATACTGGCTGCGTCACTCGTGAGTTTCATTTCTTCATCTTGACCCATGCTCCTTTAATTGATGTTTTGTTATCCATATGTATCTATTTCTGATGCTGCTTCTTGCTCTGCTGCTGTAAACTGAAAGAGTGCTGAAAATCTGTAATACAATAATTTGGTACTTACAGTAAATGTTTCTTATGCAGTCGCTGAAAATAAATGGACTATTGCTTTATAATTCAAGGACTCTTATTTGTTGTAAAAAGCATTTAATATTATTTAGAGATTTAAATTATTAATTATAATCATGAAAACTTTAAGCTGCTTTAAAGTTCTAAACAAACTACAATGACACGCAGGCCATCAATAATGGCTAAAACAATGCTTAGAAGTGCAAGTTAGTGTGTATGGGGGACTTTTCATGAATGTGTGTTTCTGTGACTAGCTAGCTGGGGGGCATGAAGCTGGGAGTGGGGCATTATTAAAAACCATCTGCTTTCCTGCAGAGTCAGAAGGCCGTCTGGACAAAGTCTCTTAACAGGGCTTGTTTTTCTACATGCCTTGAGGCAGCTTAATGAATTTGAATGCCCAAACTAGAAACTTGTGGTGGTCTATAACAACTCTGAGTCAGTTAATATGTTTTCAAACAAAACTCCAAATGCAAACTTGACAGCAAGGTCAGAGAAACATTTACAAAGTGTACCAGGCAGAACAGAGACTTTGTATTTGAGTTTAACAAACTTCCAAAGTTCTTAAATGTTTCATACTCTTTTTTGAAGTCAGGCCTCAACTCAGTTGAAAGTTGAGGAACTGGGAGATATTTTGTGACATTACCAGACATTTTATAGTTCACATTACTTAAGTGGTCCAGTTCTTTCTCAGTTGTCAGGATATATTTTAGTTAAAACTGACAAGAATCGGCTTCTTCATCTCCTTTTCCAAGTGATTACTCAGCAGTTGTAATGTGACTTTGGGTCAACTCGACCCTTACATGTGCACTTAAGTCCAACAGGAATTTAGATTAGTTTATTGGATTGTAAATTTGTAATCTTCCCAAGATTTTTATTTTGCAGCACCAAAGCTAGACACCTTAAAACACTAAATGTGTGGGTAAGTAAAAAGTAAAAAAAAAAAAAACATGCAACAATAATAAATTACATGTTTTCCTGCACAGCTCTTTTACATGCCTACCTATTTATTCATGCAAAAAGTTACTCTTCAGTTTTTTTCAGAGAGGGCATTTTACTGTGATGATTTTTTCTTACACAAACATCCAGATGAAATAGAATTTGTAGGTTGGCCTGGTTATTTCTGACAATGCACAATGCAACAGAAAGCACTTCAGTGCAGGCAGGGATTGGATTGAATTTCTTATGAGTTACAACCATAACACAAGTGAGTTTGACACAAACACATCTTGAGAAAAAATTAACCAATCACAGGACACCATTGTAAATCTAAAACAATGCTGCTGGCCATGATGACTGCATTTTCTTAGATGAGTCCCACTTTATGTAACTCACAAGGCCAATTTATTTCACTTGGTTTCTTTGCCACAAATAGTCTATTGAACACTGCAGATGCAACAACACAGAGAGCACAATACTGCTATGCACTGGCTGCCATTATTTGCAATCAGTTACGCCTGTAAGTCTGCTTCACAAAGAGAAATGGTAGTGATTTAATTCAAGTTATATTGGTTCAGACAAATGAAAAGAAATGACCCTTCTTAAAAGTAAAGGACCATATAATGCTTTCCTGCAATGAATTAGTCACTGTAACATGATACATCATGTTGTAGATGGGTTTAAGTTTCTATCTGATGCAAATCATGTACCTATATTTACAATTTCAGAAAAATCGGTCTTTTACAAAACTTTAATACCAATCCAATGCACAATGAATTAAAGATCTGATTATTTATGGATAATAGACTTTTGATCTTAGGCTTTCTTGGTTTGCATTGCAGCACAATTCCCCGTCTGTTCTGCTCAATGACCCTGTTTTTCCCCTCTTCTCTCCTCTAGTGGCATAAACAGACAGTAATGGCGTCTGCATTTTCCTTCCCCTTCACTGGTCCTTCACATGGCTCAGCAGCATAGCTTGACAGCTCCGCTGCATGTGGGTTCAATTGGTGGAGCTGAAAGCCTTTTGCAGCGTTGGGGTTTGGGCTGATGAATCCGCCTTTTACCTTTTGCCCTTAGGCTAAAAGAAAATGAAGTGATACAAAAAAAACAACTAAATGAAACATAGAAAAAAAGCAGCAATGTAAGGATGAGGAAATATACAAGACAGCTTTAGTAGGCTTTCCCTAAGCACTGTGCAGTCTACTGTAGCTGTTACCAATTTAATGTTTGGTTTTAAGGGGTAATTCTGTGTCAAAGCCTTTCACCAATCCTTTTGGTTGTTTGATAGACATCACCTGACATACGTGCATGCACAAATGCACACAGTTACCTTCCATAGAGAAGGTATTACACTCCATTTGATGTAGAAACTCATCTAACTTAGGAAGCAACCATACAAGAAGGCTGGTAATATTCAAGTCATCTCAGAGGAAAAATAAAGCTTTTTTTGTCTTAAGGATTAGATGATTAGGTATTATGTTACACTGATTTAATTTAGAAGTTTCTGATACAGAATAAAGCGTAAATGAAGGGTACTGATGCTCAGACTTGGCTGATGTGAAATACTAATAAATATAGGTATGAGATGGACTTGTGATAGCAAATATTTGATAAATGACAGCTGTTTGTTGGGAATTACAGTGAAATTGTTGACAGGCAGCAGGGGTCACGGTGGAGTTGTTAGTCGTGATGGAAAGATCTCACAGAGGGCAGAAACAGCCTTCAAAGATGAGAAGTTCACTGACATGTCAATGTGGCTTCCGCAAATGAATGCCTCACACCGTGTACTGCCAGAGGGAGAGAAAAGGTGAGGTTCATTGTCATCAGCATAGCACTGGTAAGTAATATGGCTGAATGACAGAACAAGGACATTTCTAATAAAAATGCGAAGGCAGTCTGAGTGTAAATGAATTCCACAGGAGAGAATATTTAGTGGCAACAGTAAACAATGTATTGACAGATGATGAATTATCAAAGACTTGTGGATGAGCAATCTTGGTGCAAGGACTAGAAGCCATCTGAACCTTTCCTGGTGTGGAATGAGCGCTCATAAACGGATGGGTGAAACAGAGAGATGGTTTTAGCAGCGATGAGTTATGCAGTGACAGTGAAGAATGTGTGAACTTTGAACATGGATTTGGTTCATTTGTGAAGACGTGACACATGACATGCAGCAGCTGTGGCTCAGGTGGTACCGCAGGTTATCAAATAATTACAGATTTTAGAGGGCTCAATCTCAAGTCCTTCCATATGCTCAAATGTGCTGAAGGTAAGCCAGACCAATATGCTCCCTTGAGACGTTCTTTTTCTTTGTATCTGCACATGGAAATCTAAAACAAGGACAACGTTGGATAATTACGGGGATAGGGTTGGGACGATGCACTTCATTGTCACTTGCTCTATTTTCCAGAACTTAACGCGGCCTATCTGCCTTAAATCCAATGGCTGCAAAGAAGCACACAATGCACCTACAGGGGGATGTGTTAATCCTGATAGACTAATTTTGCACCAGCTTTACTGCCTAGCCATGGCTGCTGAACCCCCACCCCCCCAACAAAAAAAGCTAAATGGAGAAACCTCAAAGTCTTTAAGAAACTACCAGCTTGTGAAGTCACCAGAAGGGTATTCTTAAACATTTAACCTTTTTAAGGAATTTTAGGAGTGACATTAAATTTAAAAGACAGAAATGTTCCTCATGAAGAAAGACGACAGAAATGACTAAAGCTTTACATCCATGCAAATCAGATAACTGTGCCACCAAGCAAGTACTACCCCACTAGTACAAATTATTTTTGACCCCTGGATAGTTAGTGTTTTAGATTTGCTAAAGGAAAGTACATAGAAGTGCTAGTCAGCACTAAACACAGCTCCTAAACCACTGAATACATCTAAACTTTTATCAGCATATATAGACTGTGCATTTCATACTCAAATTTGAGGTTTAGGAACACATCTAGGCTGTTTTAGTTCACAGTGTTTTATTTAACTCGTTAGTGAGAAAACTTCTTTATCCTGATGATTATCCAAAATGTAGTTTTAGGATGTTAGGTTATCTGTTCATGTGTATGCCAAGAGTTCAACCCTACCTTGATCCTTAAGAAAGTGTGTATCTTCATTTACAATAATTATATTTAAAATTTGTCTGTCAACAGGTAAATGTGAGACTGTGTAAATAGAAAAATACTTTTCTAAAAATGTGAATCAAAAACTTGAAATAACCATACCTACCATTATTTTCGTTAATCTTGTAAATTTCATCTGGCTTGCAAGCATTTTTTCAAAAACCGTTTCATTTTCTTTTAAATAAACAAAACTTTTTTACTCTCCAACTCAGAGAACTTGAGCTTGAATGTAATTTGAAATATGTGAAGAAGAATCTGAGGTCAAGAACCTTAAACAAGAAAATGTAGTCACAAGAAATGCTTTAGAAATTCAGAAAACCCTTGCCTTTGGAATTGTAATGATACATAATATAAAATGTCATACTTCTTAGGTCAAAAAAGAGAAGAAAAACAAGACATTAACTAGTGCCAGGCCAAACTACTTTATGTCAGCATAACTACTTTGTCTCAGAAACCTGTGTGATGACCTGTAATATTACATCATTTGGTTATTTCACATGCTGATTTGGAAATAGGCTTAGTTCATTATAGTACAAGTTAGGATTTACATCCCATTCCATTCAAGCCAATCATTCAGTGCGTTTCTGTTGTATATTTGTAATGCTAGATAAACATTTTATTATGCAATTTCAAAAATGATGCAAAAATTATCAAATATAATAGTAACTTCTGAAACACCCCACAACTGAAGATGGTGGACAGTGTGAGTTTTTTGCTGCTGTAGTATCACATTACAAAGGTCAGATATCAGTGCAATAAAGACAGAAAGATAAGGCAAGGCAAGGCAAGGCAATTTTATTCGTTTAGCACACTTTCAAAAACAGGGTAATTGAAGGTGCTTCACATGATTTGGTGATTTAAAAACAAAAACAAAACAAACAAACATGGAATATAACATTGGAAATTAAAAGTAAAAGTAGGAAATTAGCATGAAACACACATTACACATGATGCACAATAAAGCAAGAGAAAGATCAATAAAGCAAGAGACCATGAACACATTTCATACATATGACATCAATCATTTATTCGAAGGCAATTCTAAACAGATGGGTTTTTAGTCTCGATTTAAAGCAGTTCAGAGTTTCTGCAGCCCTGCGCTCGTCAGGAAGTTTGTTCAAGATTAGAGAAGCATAGAAACTGAAAGGTGCTTCTCCATGTTTAGTTCTGAGTCTAGGGATGTTTAGTAGACTAGATTTGGAGGACCTTAATGGTCTTGGTGGTTGGTACCGTGACAACAGGTCTTCAACTTATTTTGGTGCTAAGCCATGTAATGATTTATAAACTAGTAGGAGTATTTTGAAGTCTATTCTCTGAGCTACAGGGAGCCAGTGTAATGACTTTAGAACTGGGGTAATGTGCTCTACTTTCCTGGTTCTAGTGAGGACGCGAGCAGCAGCATTCTGGATCAGCTGCAGCTGTCTAATAGACTTTTTAGGCAGACCTGTGAAGATGCTGTTGCCTTTTAACCATCTGGTTCAAATTGCAAATTAAAAAAGTAGTTTTAACAGTTCTGTATTTGTCCAAGCTCATTCAAATTAAAAACATGTCTTCAATTTTGTTTGCTGTGAGTAAGTGGGAGGAGACCACAATGCTAACAACCAAAATATTTTATTTTAAAATTTTCATTCTTTCACAGAGAAAATTTGTTATCTAAGATGTGCAAAAATATCACAGTGTGAATCTGGTTTATTCCAATTGCAATCTCTCTTTATGAGTGGCGAAATTAGAGAAGTGGCTCATCTTTCATTCAAACTTCCTTTTATTAGGAGAAGAACACTCAAGCAGAACAAGGATCTATAACAGGCATTACTGGCTGGAGACTGAGAGGATGGAAAGTAGAGTAGTACTGGGTCAGGACTCCCTTCTATGCAAAAGAAAAACTAAAAGCTTGTTTTGACCACAGGTTCCTGAACTTTTCTGCAACCTTTTTATCTCCCTTGGCAAATTTTTTTCTTGAAAGTTTTGTGGCCGTAGTGGTCTTTATTTGAAAGTGGATAGCATAGAAAGGGGGAGAGAAGTGAGGGACAACATGCGGCAGAGGTCTACGAGAACGGGACTCGAACTCTCGATGACAGCGTCGAGGGTCGATGCCTCTGCACATGGGGTGCCCACAGAAACCACTACACCACACGACGCCCCCTCCCTTGGCTATTTTTTGATTGTGTTTCAACTGTGGGGTCTGAAACTGGACATACTTTATATAGGGAAGAGAAACAAAGCTCATTCTGTCATGATGTTGGAGGAATGAGGACAAGTGATGTCTCCTTTGTGTCGAGGATTCAAAGCCTGTTCTGAATAATCCAGGAGGATTTTGTGAACCGCGTATTGAGGCTTGTGATATGTATGTAGTGACCTCCGAGGCCTTGCTAGCCGACTGTACCATGTGACTAAGTCATGAACCATGATGCCTTTTTGCTTGTTAATTGAAACACAACATGCAGCAACGACACTGCTATTTCCCCATCAAATCTTGTTGCCTTAGTTGTATTGCGTGTGCGTTTGGAATCTATTTGAGCGTCTTTTTTGTGATGGTACCAAAGATGAGATTTTCCTGTGTCTGGTAAAATTTTGATAAGCTGTCCTGATAAAATTTCCACATAGTAATAAATGATCAGTAACAATAAAATACAAAAACAACACAACAGATCCTGTGTTTTTATTTCGTTCTGCTAATATCTGAGATTTTGAAGTGTGTGTTGTGTTCAAATGAATTTTGAGCCAACAAAAAGACTTCATCTATGCTGAGGCATCATGCAGCCCCGCTTGAAAACCAAAACGTCGTGTGGCGTAGTGGTTAGAGTGGGCACCCCATGTGCAGAGGCTTTGGTCCTCGACGTGGCTGTCCCCGGTTCAAGTCCCGTCCCGGGCGACCTTTGCCGCATGTCTTCTCCCACCTCTTTCCCCCTTCAAAACTCTGTCCACTATCAATAAAGGCCACTCAGGCCCAAAAACCAAAAGACCAAGGTGGACCAACCTCGACTAAGTCATTTTAGGATGCCATTCATATGGTAAGACTAGAGTGAAAGACAGAAAAATTATTATCCCAACTTTTATAAATTTGCTGATGCTCACCGCCCCAAACCCCTGCTACCCCCGCACTTCATCTGTAGTCCGTAAAAGGGTATTTTTCTGTGGCAGGTGAAATCACTTCAAAACAAAAGAACTGCCTGAAGTCCAGCACAGAGAAAAGGTTTGTATTTTTAAGTACAAATAAATAGATTTTGTCCCTCACGGCATAAGCATGATTACACAATAACACAAGCCCATACACACCAAAACACTTGTTAGTTTCCTCTTTTTCTTTTGTACCAGACATTGAATCATAAGGACAGATTAAAACAATGTCCAGACCATTTTCAGAATTTAAATATTGCCATCAAAAACATCATTAATTTCTTTTTTGAGTTTAAAGGTTCACACCCAACATTATAATCACTCTGCCTGTTTTACTTGTATTGTCCACTTAAAAGAGCAGTAGAGCAAATGAAGCATCATAAAGCATCGGCCCATGAGTTGACCCATTGGATGGAAGGCTTCAATGCATCACAAGGCTTCATCTCACCATTACTAATGAGGACCTAAACGCAGACTTAATTATGATGTACATTTTTTTTATAAGAAAGAGGGCAGACCTACAACAAATGTTCTGGCAGGGAAAACACAAGGACGAGGATTAGGACAGCAGGAAGATGGAGAATCCAGCAGGGAAGTGGAGAGATCAGAGAGCTTGGGTATACTGGGGAGGAGTGAAAATTGGCCCAGAAACCAGGCGAGATAGTTAAGGACAACCAGATGCAGGTGTGTGAGAGAGAGTCAGCAGGGGAAGACTGGAGATGAGTTGCAGCTGGGACATGAGGTAGAGTGGCGGTAGGAAAACACAAGAAACAAAAGGAAGGGCATGAAAACACTACACAAAAATAAACTTAAATAAGAATTCAAAATGCCTAATGATAAACACAAACTAATGCAGAGAAACGAACTACAAATGACAAGACCTAAATAAAGAAACAACAAAACAAAAGCACATAAAGAACATTTAAGATGGGAACAAAAAAATCTAGAGTCCTAACAAAACCTATAAACAACCCAGGATTGTGAGACATCCACAAGATACCTATATGTTGATTCACTTGAGATAGTGCAGACATCAACAAATTCAAACAAAACACACTTGAGATATTAAACTATGTTATTTAGTTTGATGGGTCCCTAATGCAAACTACAAAATATCTTTAACAAAAACAAAAAAATCTGACATTTAGTGCTATTTAATGTCATTGCCATGTTGAAGGATTCATACTTAAGTAGCTTCACTTCACTTTAAAACATACTTTAGTCTTCTTGCAACAGGACATTCACATGCATTCTTTGTCTTGTAGTTCTTTCTTGGCATACAGGGGATAATGCAGAGCCTTCAGTCTATCACAAGTCTCCACAATGATATGGTTTTTAGTTGTCCACAGCTCCAGGATATGGCCTAAATTGGCTCCTCGCAGTGTGAATAAAGAAGGAGTTATATGATACTGGGGTCTCTCCAAATCACTGAACCTCAGATTGGACACATAATGGAGAACTCAAACCCTTATTAAATTGGTTTAGTGAGTTCATTATGCAATTCCACCATAACAACAAACGTTGAAAGTGCAGAGAGGGAGAAGAAAGAGATACCATATGGGCTCCGAAACATCTGCTGCCCCGGGGGGTGGGCAGGGACCAATGAAGCTCCATTTCTCAGATGGATAATACATTATCATGATTGAATGAATAAATAAGCCATTAAGTCACATATAATTAGCTTAAACCCTGGTAAATTTCAGAGAGTTTATTGTTCATCTGTCTTATTAATACATATGCGACAGAACTTATTCAGTAAGGTGAGATACTACAATTCTTTTTCACAGTACAAGACTCTGCATCACTGGTCAATTGCTTACAATTCAGAATCATACAGGCAAGAAGAAAATAATCTCAAATACTCTACTGTGCCCACGCAGAAAGTTCAGTAATAATTGTTTAGGCTAAATATAAATGTGACAAGAATCATAAATGAAAGAAAATAAATCCCTCTAGGCTTATTGTGAAGAAAGTATGCTAAATATGCATTCAAACACAATATAATACACATAACTTTGTCTGGAGGCAAAACAGCTGCAGAGTACATTGTCAGTGTTGTTGGATTTATGCTAAGGGAACCATTTTTTGCTTAAGACTTTTGTTTTAAAAAACAGCCATTATTTACCTTGCATGCATGCAGAGCATGCTTACATTCACCCATGTCTTTGAAATAAGATACAAAATCATTCTTCAGTGTGATTAATTTCTGAATGAAAGATGAGCCACATTTTAGTCTGCAGGAGGTTGACAGCAGGTGTAAACAGCACCCATTCTTTTTCCATTTAAATTCCTGTCATAGGTTTTATTCACCGAAGCACCTTTATTGGGCTTCTGTGTTAAATCAGGAAATAATGTGTCACTAAACAACAGACAAGTTAGAATCTAAATATGAAAATAACAAACTCAAGCAATCTTGCCAGAATTTTAAATCAAATAGTAAATAGAATGGTAGCTGTATATCTTTAACTTGAAAAAAAAAATGCATTTTTATCTACTAAAGCCACATACTTTTTCAATGTGCCAAAAACTGAATCTTTCTTTTTTACCAGTTTTAAATTGCTGTTATCATGTTATGCTGGCATTTGCTAATTGATGTCAGATTAAATTTTTTTTTGTTATTTCTTCTCTTTTTTATAGTTATTCAAACGTAATCGGAAGAAGTTCTTTAATCAGGTCAAAGCCTTTATTTTCCCTAACACTGGTGCTCTAAATGAAGTTATTCAGAGTACTTTCTAGCTTGGTCCAATGACATCTACTGATTATGTGAAACTTCTAAAGCTATTTTGTCCATTACCATGCATTACAATTAAACATGCACTCAGCCAGTCTTCAAAGACTTTTATCCACTGTGCCTAATATTTGCTATTTGGAATGGCTGGAGGTCAGCTCTCCAGTTGCAAACACACATACATTACCACTGAGAGATTTTCTGCTGATTTGTTAACCGAAGAGACATATGTCCAGGGTTAAAGCTTTATTGATAAAGTGTAGCGACTGATTTTTAAAGATTTTATTATTTTACTTAAAGACTGCAATCCCAATATCGACTGGACAGAATGTACTATAGGGTTTAGTCTCTGGCAAGATTTAAACATTTATTTAAGTTACAATACATTCCATTATTCAGTGCTTTGACCATATACAGATTTGTTCTACTTTTGCTTATTAGTTCTGCTTACATGTGTCAGATGATCAAACAAATTATAATGTTAAAAATACATCAAGTAAATGCAAAATGCAGTTTTCAAACAATTATTTAATTTTTACTGTGATGGACAGGTAGACCTGTCCAAGGTGTACCTCGCCTCTTGCCCAATGACCGATGGAGATAAGCACCAGCACCCCTGCGACTACACAAAAGAGCCAGTATGGATGCATGGATTTCATTTCTTAAAGAAAAAAAAAACTATTCAATCCAACAATGCCCTATGTGAAAAAAATAACCTCTTAAACCAAATATTTGCTTGTGGCATCCTTGATGACAACCCATTTTTCTTTGCAGAAATGTTTGTACTTGGCCAAATTGAAGGATTTTTGACCTTGACCGCTCTATTTAAAATCATGCCACAGTATCTCAAACAGACTTAGTTCACACTTTGACCTGGCCAATCCGAACCTGTATTTAGATATATTCGAGACTTTCATATAGGTGGACTCGCTGGTGTGCTTTGGATCATTGTGGTGCTACATAATTTGACTTAAGTGTCACAAACTGATGGGTGGTTATTCATGTTCAGAATATTTTCCAATAGAACAGAATTTAAGGTTCTCTCATTTGTGGCAAACTGTTAAGGTATTGGAACAGCAAAGCAGTCACAGACCGCTACGCAACTACCAACTTGTTTGACAAACACTAGTGTTTTTTTCTAAAATGCCAGATGTAATGGGACACACAGCTTCCAGAAAGTTTTACTTGGATTTTGCCAATCCACAGAATATATTCTAAAAAGTGTAGGAGATCAGAAATATGTTTTTTCCCCTATTTGGGATTTTATGGGGTCTTTTGAGGAGCATTAGTCTTTATCTTGGAACTCTTGGTTATTGTTGAATCATGAGCACCAAACAAAACTGTGGCAAGTGAGGTCTGCAGTGCTTTAAATGTTATGGGTATTTTGTGATCTCCTGGATGGGTCTTTTATGCACTCTTGGAGTAATTTTCTTCAACGCTATTCGATGTTTTCTCCATTGAGGGATAAGGCCTCTCAATTTGGTTGGCTGGGATCCCAAAGTCTTCGATTTTTTAATCCTTTCCAGACTGATAGATGTCAACAACGTTTTCAACTGTTTTTGTTTCTTTAAACATGGAGAATGATGAGTTGCTTTTGGATATATTTTAGCCTACTTCATGTTGTCAGAAATGTTGCATTTATGATTTGTTTGTTTTGATTGTATGACAGTAATCAGGCTGAGAAGTGGCCGCTGAAATGGAACACTAGGTTAACCATGCAATGTAATTTGGAGGTTGGGGCTGCACAGTGGCACAGTTGGTAGCACTGTTGCCTTGCAGCAAAAAGGCCAGTGTTTGAATCCCAGCCTGGGGTCTTTCTACATGGAGTCTGCATGTTTTCCCTGTGCATGTGTGGGTTCCCTCTGGGTACTCTGGCATCCTCCCAAAGTCCAAAAGCATGACTGTTGGTCTCTCTAAGTTGCCCTTAGGTATGAGTGTGTGCGTGCATCGTTGTTTGTCTCTGTGTTGCCCTGCGATGGACACCCTGCAGAGGATGGGTGGGTATAGATAATGGATGGATGGATCCAGGGTCGAGACAGGAGCAGTTTGGTTTGGATAGCTTGGTTCTTTAGTAAATGACATATTCATTGAAAAACTATATTAAGTAATTACTTTTGATTTCTTTGGCAGATATTTGTTTTATTTATGATCTGTAATATTTAAGTGGGACAAAAATGCAAAAAACACAACAGAATCAGCAAGGAAAGCAAACATTTTTTCATATCACTGTACTTCATCTTTAGTTTCATGTGAATGCAATGAGTCTTGCACCAAGAATATGCCCCCAAATAATTAAGAACAGTTTTATAGCCTCATTAAATGTGGTGCTTTTAATGCACTTGAGGAAGAATTGAAGGTTCCAGAGCCTAAGCCCTGCAAAGGACTCTATGAGAATATGCTAATATCAAAAACTGCAATATATGGCAAAGTCATTAAAGATTGTGATTCTCTCAGCCTGTACCTGCATTGAGGTAAATTGCAATAGCTTTTATTTTGTGTTTGGCTGATCAGAAAAATAGAGTGCCATTAACATGATCAAATTGTAGTTTTAGGTTTTCAGAGCAATTGCCATTAGATGAGGTGTCAAAAGAGCTTCTGTTCCTCCCACCTATAGTGACTCCACATACATAAATAGAGGAGATGGAATTAAGGCCATGAAAGCTTGATAATAAGGATTTGGTTGGAAAATAAAGAACATTTAGGGTTTGTAATGAGCTCCAGTCACTTACAAAACAGAATTAGGAAAAACAGTGTGTTTAAAAAGAAAAACTGATCTTTCCGTAATTGTCCCACTTTTTGCAGGGACATTAATGATGCAACATGTTTGCATTATGATGTTTTTTCCATGCACATAATGAGATTTTATCAGTCATATCTTAATAAACATTGTCTTCTTTTTCCAGCTGAACTTGCAACAGTAAAACAACACTGTTAATTGTATTTGCAAACTTTAAAAAGATTTCAACATGCACTCATTTATCCCCCGATATCGAAGAGCATTTGCTCCATCTCATTGAAGTCACCCCATGCATATGTATGGTGTTGAGTTGTTTTGATTTCCCAATATGTTTATTTTAAAGTCTTTTTTTAGTTTTACTCATAATTTTGTTATTCCAAAGCAGATTGTCTTGTTGTTAGAAATTATAATGAGATTTATTTTTCTAGGACACCATCGGAAATGAGGCGGTTTTAGTCTCAGTAGGATCTTTCAAGCGCTCAGCTGTTGTTTTCCTTTTTTTCTTTCTATTTCTTTTTTTTTTACATTGAATCAAATAAAGCAGCAGATGACAGACAGGAATAAAAGAAAGAAAGTAATTGAAGGATGTTAAAATCTAAATACTACAAACAGTGCATTTTTTGCTGATTACTATAGGTAAAGTACAAATAATTATTAAATTAACAATATACCGTGCAGTTATTAGGTTTTTATGAAATGTTTGCAGGGTTAGGGTTAGAAAAAGTGTCTGGGTTGGGCATAGAAAAATCAGTGGAAGTCAATATAATGTCCACACAAGTATAGAGAAACATGCGTTTATGTATGTGTGAGCATGAGAGAGGGAGAGAGAGATTTATGCCCCTTTTCCACTAAGGTCGGCTCGGCTCAGACCGGGTCGGGTCCGCCCCTATTTAGCGTGTTTCCACTACCTTTGTTCTGGTTGAGCCGACCCCTTTTTTCTGACTACCTCTGGCTCAGTCTGATTCAATTCACTGCATGATTAGAATTACATGGGCGTTGTATTCTGTCTTGGGTGGACCCAATACCTGAATGGGCAGGCTCGGACTGCCCTGGCCATGCCAGGCGCCGGGCCTGGAGTGATGTCTGTGTTTTTTGCCTGAACTTTTCCTATGCTAAACCAGCCCATGTCCTCGCCCACTGCCACATTCCTGAGATGGCAATGGAAACACAACCAGGCCATTCTGGGCTGGGATGACCAGATACGGCCCCAGCTGAGCAGACCCTTGTGGAAAAGGGGCAGAGCTTGTACATGTCAGTATGTGGTGCATGAGCTAATTTGTTTTTGGTTTTTGTTTCTTTTTATATGTTGATTCATCCTTCTTAGTCTAATTTCTAACTATTCTTAAGCTTATCTTCTTTCTTATCTTTATTTTGACCTCCTGAGGGACTTGAGGATGTGAATGTGCTTAAAGCAATAATCTTATATGGCCTATCAAATGGTGACATTTATGTTTGAGCTATACACTGTCCCTTTTTAAATGAAAAAGTTAAACCAATAAGACACTCTCTTGCTATTTATAAGAATATAATTCTTCCAAAAGGGGCCTTTACTATAAAATGTGTCACTTTTTAATGGTTCTAAAATGCTCACGGGATAAATAATATCATCAGTGTTCTGTTTTAATAGGAACGATTCTCGGCCGTATGCTTTGATGAAAACGCTTATCATAACACAAAAAGGCTTTAATATATTTTTCACATATTACATGTAAGAATTTTCTATTGACCTAAATTATAATATATATATTTTCAGTTATCTCTGCTACAATGTTTAATTACAGTAGTAGTGCAACAACCAATAAAACATAAATAAATATATTTTTTTGACAGAACTGGAGATTTTTTAAGTCTTACTTTGGCAAATAAAGAGACCAAAAGAATATTGGACACATGTGCACTGAGCCATTGAACAGCTCTGAACAGGTCTAGCTTTTCACCATTCTTGGCACCAGAGCTGCTTTGTGCGGCTGGACTGGCATTACCAGGCTCGTTGCAGCCCTCTCCCTCAATGTGGAGCCACCAAATTGCCAAATAGACACGGTTGAGGAAGTCACCTCATTCATTTCAAACTGTGCCAACATGAAAATTAGTCCAGCGGATTAAGTGGGACTTTTCACTCCAGTCACCAGCAATCAAAGTAATGTATGAGGTGACGTTTCAACTGACTCTGTCAATTATTGCTCCTCACAAGACTCCAAATATATTCAATCTAATGAAGAAGAGTGGTATAAAGAGATTAAAAAAACTATTGTAGAAGGACGAGTTTGAAACCAGATTTTCTGTTGTTGCATAGTTAAAATAATTTTCTTTTGGAACAAATGATTTAGATCATGCAAAGCACGTATATTGGAAATGGTTTTGTGCACATATGCTCAAGTTTCCTTTTTTTTTCTTTTAATCAGCAGCAGTTCTGGACTCACATCAAAGGAGCTACTTCTCCTTGAAGTTGAGTATGCTTGACTAGTTGCTGACGTGAATGACAACCAGGTAGGCCTACAACAACAATAACAACAGGAAATCGACCACCTTTTGTTGCTCATGAAATAGCACAGTCAGTCACAGTTTACTGGAGCGCAAGAATGTGGATTTGGCAGACCTGTTTTCCTCAACCTGAAACTTGTTGTAAGTTAGAGACTACTTCAGTCAGCATTGTTACAGACAGGCATCAAACCTTCTGAAATAAGCTGATCAATTGATATTAAAGTGAAAAAAGCTCAACTTTTATCTTGGCCTAATGCTTACTTACATAGTCATTCACACATCTCTTCGCGCAGCAGTTCTTGCACTTCTTTCTCTCACCTGCTCTCACACGCACTTCTCTCCCTGCCTGCAACGAAAGGTTTAAATTGGCACTATGACAACTACTGTAGCTGCTAATGTCACAACTGATTTTACAGCTGCGGGGCTCTGAAATGTCTGATCAACACACCTCAGGCTGACAACTCTCAACACATCAGCTTTTAAATTTCATGTCTTAGCTGGTGGCAAAATGAAGAGTCTTTAGTGTTAAATGTATTAAATGATCAAATAGGCTCAAATAGCCTACTTTTGCTTTATAGAGATAATGCTAATCTCAATATTCTAACATTGTTATTTTCAGTTGTATTCCTATATTGCCACACATTCCTTTTATGACAGGATTTGGCAATAAAACGTTTTTCAGAGTAAAGCTACAGTTTTTTTTATTTCCGGCCCTAATAGTCTTTATATTTTTAAATAATCACATAAAATTGTTCATTTTGTATGGTGTAAAATACCAAGATGATTTTTTTCTGAACTGTTATGCAGCAATTTAACCAAATTTAATTATTCAAACTTGTCACAGTTGTTTTAACGCCATATTTACTATGAGTAATTAGTTTTCACAGCAATGATGCTATAACAAACCTTTTTTGTAGTAGTGATTCTGAGGCTTTGAAAACACTATGTTGGAACTTCAGCAGCTCCTGTAAAATCCAAGTGTCATGGGGTTGCTACGTGTGCATTATTAACGAAAAGCATATATATTCTGCATTGCTGAGATGGCATTAGAGAATAAAGCATCAAAAAGACTTAAGTAACTTCTAAAATATTTAACAAAAGCAAGGTAAAACCTTGTTGAAATGAACATCTACCTTCACAGGTACCTGTGTCCTTATAGAAATGCTTCAGGGTGACAAGCTCAAGCCCTGAAAAGAATTGTACAGTCCAGAATATTTTAATGCAACATATATTGGACACTGAATTATTAAGATTAAAAGCTTGGAACATATGATGTCTCAGAACTGAAACAGAAAGTACAGCTAATAATTGTTTAACATCTTGCTGGAACTGACACATTTCACCAGTTTGAAATGGGTTTTTATTAATGCTCAGAGCGATGTCTGATGTGTGCTTAAAGCTATCCTTTTCAGCTCCTTTTTTTATTCTTATAAACGTCTGTCTGTCTCGTTGAAGGATTCCAAAAAGACAGCATATTTCCACAGCAGGATCAAGCTACAGCGGAGCAGAGAAAAGCCATCTGCACCAAGAATCGCCTTGAGTCAAACATCTTGAGTAGCAAATGGGGAAGGTGCTCCTTTTGTGGTGCCTGTGGAGTTTCAGCAATATGTCCCTTTTTCTCTTCTTACAATAACTCTGTCCATTTAGCCCTTTGAGTGATCACGGCTTTAATGAACTTAGTGTGGGAGCCACAGAGTAGCTCCGCAAACCATTTATTGCATTTCTGCAATGAGGTAATCAGTCAGTGTCTCCCTACTTTTATATTTGCACAGCTGAAAATGTCAAATAATTACATTCTTTTAAAGCACACTACGACTATGGGCTTTGCATAATGAAGCACAGCATTAAGATTTTTTTTTGTTCACATGGTAATTAGGACAAAAATCCCTTCCTTCGTAACAGGATGGTCATTGTTAGAAATACATTCCAGTCTCTTTGTCTCTTTTAAGGTTGATTCCTATTTATAAAAAAAAATAGCCTTAGAAATAGACTTTCGCTCTATAGAAAAACATACAGCTTCTAATTCTAATGCAGGTCAATAAAATACATGCCGTGATGCTTCTGAATGCAGAGGGCAGGATGCAATTGCCAATAAAAAACAAGCTTTCATACAAAAGTTCCTTAAGAAGCTAGTTCTGTCAATCCATGGGTCCTAAAAGCAAATGTTACGGAATTATTAATCGCTCCTAGCTCAAATATTTTCCCCTTCCTACCCCTGCAGTGACCACTGTTTCATTTCTATGGCAAGCACGAGCTGCCATTTGCCGACTAAGAGAGCAAATGTTAATTTGCCCCTTGTGCATTTCTGAACCTTAGAAAAGGGAGCCGGTGGGCTGACTTGGGTATTTACATAGGATAATGTGATTGAGTTGTTCCCATAGATATACCTGTTCTTCTACTATTTCTCACGTAAGGTATGATATGCAATTTGTTTGTTGGGGCTTTTTTTTGTGGGGGGGGTTAGACAGCCTTTCCACTCATTCAAAACAGTTATTGCCTTAAATTCCTCGGTGACTCCATCTGCGAGATGTTAGTGACTGTGTTTAATCGGTAATGTGAAAGTCTGTTGTATTCCTATCTACAGATGGCTGCAATGCAAGTAGGCAACTTCAAAAAATGTATCAACCAGGTGTTGGTAAATTGTTTTGCAATCTGGTATTTATATGTTTGCGCTAAGTTAAATCAAACATACTTTTAGTTTGGAGTCGCAGTCATAAACTATGTTGTAAGTAGTTGTTAAATCCGTTTTTTTTACTCTCAGCTAGGGTTTGCTTTTTATATTGTTTCATGTGTTAGGGTTTAAATTATTCATGAACACTCATGAAGCTATAACAATGAAATATGCTAAATCCTGTTGAATATTTTGGCAACAGCTAGAGATAAACAATAGTGCGAAAGTGAATCAAATGAAAAAATGATCAAAATAATCATCATCACGCAGCCATCTCCTGAGTAACAACGCAGCATCCAGTGCTGCCAAAAATATCTTTTACGGAAGTTGATGCATTATGCATTTGCATTAACAGCATGTCTCTGTCAGTAACTTTATGAGAAGATTCAAACTGTTGTCAAATGACATGTTTTGAACTTCATCTCTGAATTGAACCTTAGGTTGTAACAACACAAATGTGAGAATGTATGAGAAAATGCTTATTCACTTTGCTATATAGCAATCAAAGTCTGTGAATGTAAACTTTCAGTTGTTTACTGGGTGTTGCTTTTTTTGTTTCATGGTATTCCACTTTTCATCTGAAAGAGTAAAAGGCTGCTAGAAAATATGTTACAAATATGTGCTGATGTATAATATTTCAGGTTAATAAATATATGTTACCCCCCCCCCCCCCCTTTTTTTTGTTTGTTGTGTAGCTATATTGGTTCGCAGAAGAGAATTTTACTTTTCAGACACGCCATCGCAGCACATTAGAAACGGACATTTCTAAAGGTCGATGTGATTGATTTTAAACTTGGGCAGCAATCTTTTTTCCACAAACTGAATGGTTGTCTCATCCAAAACTAAATGGTTTTACACAGGAGAGGAGGAAAAGGAAAGGAAGGAGAGGAAAAGCAGGTCAGTTGTTGACATGGACAAATGGGGAAACAGCAGAATAGCATACACTGTAGTGACCCAGTTAGGACCCATGGCTAGAATTATATTATTATTATTATTATTATATTATATAAATTATAATATTATTACATTTCTATTATGATAGCAGCATGAGACTGAGGATAAAAAAAAAATCATAGATAAATTGTTAAAGTATTGGAAGACTTCTGAAGCGTTTGATCATTTAGCTCACAGAAGTCTTAGCCACATGGGGGTGCTGTTTGACTTCTGACTGTACACGATCAACAGATTATCTGCTGCACACACTGCCTCCATTTAGTCCCACACTGTCTCATTTCAGTCCCTCCTGTTTTGACTTATAACATCCCCCTTCACTCTCAGTCTTGCTCTTCTTTCTTAACATAATGTGGGATGAGGTGAGCTGTTATTGAAAATTAAGTAAAATCAAGACAAGGGGACATCCTTGTTTGCATCCATTGGGCATGACTTTTATTGTGCAGCTACTGACGGAGCCCTGTCTGTACTGTCCTTGGAGATGGGTGTTGATGACAGACTGCAGACCATGAAGGGAGTGGGAGTGTTGCATTCAGTGGAGGTGGAGGTGCTTGCACAACACATTATAATTCACCCTCTATGCTTGTTTTGTTCTCCTTCCCTTTTTGCACTTTCTCTGCTGTTCTTTTCCTCACCCTTTTTTAAATATATTTTCTTTGGTTTGGTGCCTTCCCAGTCCCCCTCACCTTGCCTTTGTCCTCCCAGTTCCTTGTCTCTTTTCGCCGTTTCTATAGGTCTTGTCATTTACAGAAATCTTGAAGTTGTTTCCATCTCTCCTTCTTCCCCAATTCGGTTATCTGTACTGCCACCTTCTTACCAACTTCTACCTTTTTTCCTCATTCTGCCAACCACTCCACATGGCACCTGTCTAATTCTCCTTGTACCCACTCTGTGATGCCACTCATAGCTTGCTCCTTCACCCTCCCCTTCTTTCCTTCCTTGGCTCTGTGTGCCATGGCAGTCTGACAATTGTTGGAGCATACACTGCTAAGCAGTTATCACCAGCTCACAGAGGTGTGTGTGAGTGTGTGTATGTGCATGTGTTTGCTCAGTAATAACCAAAAGCAAATGCATAGATGTGAGCATGTGTGGAGGTGTGTGCATTTTCTTCCGTTTATATTGAGGTGTACAGCTCTTGTGTTCACTAAAACAATACAAACAATGTGTCAGACAGGTTCTATTATACTCAAGCTTGTATGGCTCCTCTACTGTAGAGTAACATTTTTTGCAACAATGAGGGGTAAAATGATACTGAAAGGCTGCAACTCCTCTCTTACCCCTGCCAAACATCCCTGGTGTTTGGCTGCGCTGGACCCATATAAAAGGCACTAATTTCTTTGTCCTCAAGGGCCCCCCCCCCCTTCAGTTTTGGCCCCATCTGTCACTGGGAGAAAGTAAAAAGAAATGAGAAATTAACCCAGCTGGAATCCTTTGTCTATTGAAGGTAGATCACACTGTGGTAAGACCAGGACAATGCTTCTCTGGCCTTATGGGTACACTGAGAGATGAGGGACACAAGTGAGAGACCTCACAAAGCAAGCATGCCAAACAATCATCATGCATACTGAGTAATATTCAGCAAAAGATGTTTATGTGTAGTAATTTTCCAGCAAACAATAAACTATTTTCTTTATGTTTTTAGGGTCCTTCCAACCCCTCACCATTTCTTTAAAGTAAAGAAAAAGGACCAAACTGTGTTTTTACTGAATGCCATGCAAACTCTGCTACATACAGTGAATGTACAAATCCCTTTTAAATTTTCAAGAAGGTTTTATCACTGGCCAGAACATCTGAATGCACTGCTGCCTTGCAGCAAAAAGGTTCCAGGTATAAATCCCGGTCTGGGGTCTTTCTGCCTGAAATATGCATGTTCTCCCCTTGAATGCATGGGTTCTCTGCAGGTATTCCGGCTTTCTACTACAATCCAAAAACAAGACTGTTAGGTTAGGTCTCTCTAAATTGCCATTGGGTATAAGTGTGTGCGTGCATGGCTGTTTGTCCTGTGTGTCACGCTGCCCTATTCCTGCCTCATTGTCTTCACCTGTCTGTCTCATCATCCACACCTGATCCTACTCACCTCCTGCCTTTAAGACCCCTCACTTCCTTTGACTCCCGGCCGGATCATCCTAGTCCTCCTTCCTCCTAGTCCTCTGTTGTCTTCATCCCCATGGTGTGTCGTCTTCCTGCCTCTTCGTTCCAGCCCGATGTCCAGTGTCTCCGTTCACCACCATCATCACGATCTCCTCACTTTAATAAACATCCTGCACCTTCCTTCAGCGAGTGCGTTTGGGTCCATTCTCCACACATCCACGTGACACTGTGTTACCCTTTGGTGGATTGGTGACCTGTTCAGGGTGTACACGGCCTCTCTCTCTCAAGGACTGCATGAGATAATAATAAAATAGATAAATTAAATTAAATAATGAGATCCTAATGAATAAGTTCAAAACATTTTAAGGGACATTTATTCTGTATAATTGCACTTAGGTCTGATAAAGAAATGTGAAAAATAAAAAAGGTGCTATAACTTGAGTCCATAAATTTGCATAACTTTATAAATTCATTTATTTTGCTCAAATTGTGACTTACGAATAAACTTGTCTTCCCTTGCTTTAAACCAATACTTCATTAAAATCCCCTCGTGATTCAATTTCAACATTCAGTCTTATTGAAAGGGAACGCATTTAACTTGAAGAACATTTTTGAAATTTGCTAATTTACCTCCTTTTGCGAAAGCCATAATTTACAGAGAGGTTCTAAGATATTTAAATTTACAAATGTGTCAGTAAGGAGAAGTCTGCAAAAATAATCACAGCATTATATCTTTGCTATAGCAAAGCAAAGCAAGCCATCAATCATTGAAGAACTTATGGGACTGTGACATTACAGATTTTGGAAAATTTTCCAAAATGTATGAAAACAGAGCATCGGAACTGGTTGGGGAAACTGGCATGAGCCCAACACCAACTCTGAAGGAGCTACAAGAATTTCTGCCAAGCACTGGTTGAACTCTACATGTGGCCTAAAATCCCCCTTTTTCTCCATATGTCGGGACAAGCTGAAAACTAAGGTATTTTTTTACAAAGAAAACCAGGCTTTACTAAAACCTTACAAAACCCCTGTTTTAAAAAAGTGCTGTGGTCTAAAGAAACCACATTTGATGGACTAGTTACCTCATAAAAAGTTCTTTCAGAGGGAGAATTGCACATTTTGTGCTTAGATGGATATTTATGTCACATTATGATACATAAAAACAGATCTGAAAACACCGTGGCCTTGCTTTGGATACTGTAGCTGACATAATTTGATAATCAGCTAATAAAGGCTGACACTGATTTTTTTGGTACAAGTTAAAAAGAATTCCACCATATGAGTGCCAAGCATAATGCATATATACCTCATCATTGGCACTGCTCCAGAATTTGCACACATGCTTTTCAAATGTTTTAGTAATGACCCAAAACCATGATTACTTAATGTCATGCAACACTATGAATACACTCTGCCTTCACTGTTGAAAATTCACTCACCAAAACATCATTTTAACCTCTTAATAATATTGCATTTTCAAAACTAATTTGAGACAGAACAAGTGTAAAGCAATGTTTTCTCTTAAAGTACATTTCAGTATTCAAGTGCCTTCAGTATTGTCTGAGAAAGCAGTAAACAGTCTACTCATGTTATGTTACATACATTCACAACTGAAGAACAAGTGCAAAAGGCAGAAGGGGTGCTTCCCGCTCCGGAAAAAACAAAACAAAATGAGCATTGCATTGTCTCAGGAGTGAATAGAAAAAGGAACAGCATTAGAGAGGTAGGCTATGTCTTATTTTCCTCTTTATGCATAACTTAGAAATTATCAATGTTTTTATTTTGCTCTTGCCACATATTGGATAGAAGGCCCAGGAGACCTATTAGAGAACCATGGGAAGAAAAACACCAGATTTCATCTGATTCCTTGGAGAGCGGAGTCTTACAATGCTAAGAACACTTAGCAGAAAAGTCCATAGCAGTGCAAAAGTTTCATGGTAAGGCTTATTTTCTTCAGAAGTATTGATCCATTTAGCATTTACTCTCTCCGGTGTCTGCCGCAATAACGCAAATTAGAAGGGCTTGAGGCAACTCAGGCACCAATATGATTCAAAGTGCAACTATGACAAAAAGAGAAAGAAAGAGTAAAAATAAAAGATAAACCCAGAAAATAGCACTGCAAGGAAAATTAAATATAACTTTAACTGTTATCAATCCTTAAGGTTTCAGTTGTTACTGTTTGAAGCAATGAATCTGAGATTAAGATATTCTATACCAGTTAATATTTTTGATTAGCACTGAAAACAGGCATAAGCCCCTAAAAGGCTCAACTGATGTGAAATGTGAGTTTTTAAATTTATTTGATTAACTGTATCCTAAACTGTGATTAAACTCGGACATGCAGCATTAATTAGAAAAAGGTATACAACAAATATCAAGAAATGTTACTGGTTTCTGTTGTTTAGAGGAATAAGAGAAATTGTTAAGTCCTATTGATATTCTGTTTGAAGTTATGGATAGCATGTGAAGAAATCATTAAGGCTTGGACACAGAGATTTTGAGCAACGTATGTTTCCACATTATTTTTTCAGGATGGAATCTCAATGCTCAGTCTCAATACTTCAGCACAACAGATACAACTACATTCTGTATCTTTTACAACAGCATGACGAATGTTTAGACAAAAGAGACTTCAAATTTGTAAAGCTAGTAAAGAAAACACATAGATATACTATGGAAAACCGCTCATACACCATAAACCACTACAAAGAAGGGTCTATACTTCCAAACACTTTCAACAACAAAGCAATTCAATGTGCTCTGGGTGATTAGGGGATACAATAAAAGGAGCAATAAAAATAACTGTAACACAACAGAGATAGAAAACATATGATACATTAAAACATATGACATTCCAGCTATTATTAATCAGTTACTCAAAGACAGCTCTAAACAGATGGGTTTTTGGGTTTGATTTAAAGGAACTCAGTGTTTCAGCAGCTTTGCAGTGTTCTGGAAGTTTGTTCCAGATAAGGGGAGCATAGAAACTGTTTGCTGCTTCTCCATATTTGGTTCTAATTCTAGGGTTGATTAGTAGACTAGACTAGACTAGACTCCTCTGTTATCAGTTGTTCCTCTGCTTTATGTCCCCCCCCCTCCAGCACGCAACAGTTATATTCATGCTGTAGAAGTAAATAACAAAATGTAGCAAGTTTTATTTGCTGTTATTCACTTCTGTGGAAATACTTAACTTCTCTGAACAAATCAAATCAGTTAAATTTGTCATAAAACAAACATCGATTCTGTCAGCTCTGGGGTAACAAATAAAAAAAGAATTCTCCCTGGGAGAAAGTGACAGAGGCAGTAAATGCACTCAGGACCGTGAAGAGGTTTCTGTTGGAAATAAATGATAAAAATTGTTTGATATCAAACTGAATACAATAAAATGTCCCTCAGAGTACAGCTGGGCCAGATCTTCTACAGGGGCTACACAGATCACCATATTTGACACACATGTCGCCATATGTTATTGAAGACACTGAATTGGCTGGCAACAGTACGCACGGGGACAGTGACGAGGTGCTACACCTATAAGCAGGATCATCCAGTTTCCACACTTCGGTCTGCAAACCTTTTATTTATAAGTGTAACAACATTATTTTAAACTGAAGTGCTTGATGTGAGAAGTAAAAAGAGCACACAAATTGTAGACCTCCGCGAAGCACCTTGCACCCCTCCCCGATTGAGAAATTTACAGGATCTCCATGCATGATCACCCCCAGAATGTAATCATTTATTCCTTGGCAAATTTCTAACATTTCCTGAAAGTTAAATCCAAATCTATCCATAACTTTTTGAATTATTTAGCTAAAAGACAGACAGATGCCAACATGAGCTCCTTAGCGGAGGTGATAAACTGATGAGATAAATATTTCGTCAAAGTAAAACTGTTTTGGTGTTGCATTCCCCCCGCTCTACCACTAGATGCTGTGCGTACGCATGGTCAGAGGTGTTTATATTTGAGAAACATTTCTACACACAACTACAAGATGGTAAATACCACACAATGCGTCAAATTGTTCCTACGCATGAAATACATAAAGATCTGTGCGTAAGTACTGTTGATAAATGAGAGCCCTGGACTCCATTCTCTCTGTCAACTTCGCAATGCCAAGTAGACTAACCACCATGACCGACAGGCACAAGTACTTCTTTTTCCATCAACTTTATCAATATTCCATCACATTCAAGCTCTGAACCAAACCTGTCCGTTCTCTCCATGTTACAATACTCCCACATCAGCTCCATCTCCATCTGCAATACCACCACACTGACCAACTCCCCAAACTCTGCTCATTCCTCTGTGGGGTTCATCTCCATTAACTACCGTAACCCCCTCACTTTCACAACCTGCAATATCCATCAGTTATTTCCCTGGACCACCTCTGCCTTTCTCCTTCACAGTATTGCTGTTTCTCCATCTCCAAGAACCTCACAGATCAAGATCCTTGCAATGTTCATATTCATTGCATTCAATAAACTTGTTAAAGTTTTACTGGTGTCTCTTGGGGGTATCCTGTATGTGGGTCAGAAACTTTCCTAGAACTAAGACAATGTGTTTCTATTCTATATATCTGCCTTAATTTCCTTAAACTTAAACATACTCTTCTAAAAACCACACACCAAGAATGGGAGATAATTGTATAGATGAAAGATGCAAATAGAATACAACAATTCTATAAAGCATATAAAATGTAGAAATTGTGCAACATTATCTAATTAGAATCTATGATCACTGCAATGTTCACCCAGTCAAATATTGAAATAGTGCTAAGTGCAACATTGAAAGCAGCATTTAATGAAGTGGAATCCAAGGCTGAGTATAAGATTTGAATGATTTGTCTTACTCAGGGCTACCAAAGAATATGGGAAATTGGTGTTCAGAACCTTGAGACAATGATTAATAACCAGCTTTATGCTTGATACATTAGCCTACCAGATAAATATAATGCATGAAGACTTCTATTACAGCACCACTGGTCCTGTCATCCTCCTTCCAGGCATCGCAGCCTGCAGATTTGGACATCAATGCTAAAAGGACTCTACCATGTCTCACATCAAGCCTCTTTGGAATTACAGTAAAAGCCTTGCGCTTATGTGAATAGTATTAGTCTAATTTCTCACTTTAATACAGTTTAATTTGATTTGTTTGCTGCTTGACCTCTGATCACAATGCCCCTAAAGGCCTAACAAGACTGGATGTGAGATGTGAATTGTGATCTCTAACTCTATGCCTAATAGTCTCAGTCTTCAGCAGCACCTATACTACTTTGAAATGGTCTCTGATGGCAAGTGCTATCCAACTGTAGTGCAATTACTACCATTATGCACAGCTCTACAATGAAGCACCTGACCATCCACTCAGGGGTGTGCAATTCCAGTCCTCAAAGGTTAGTGTCTTGCATGTTAAGGGTGTTTCCCTTCTCAAGCACACCACATTGGCAAGACTAGGTCAATAGCAGACTCTTGCAGAATTTGGCAACAGGCTGAGGAGATAATTCAGGTATTTAAATCAAGTTTTTTGAAACGGACACATCAGAGAAATTAAACACACCAGTGCTTTAGGAAAGGAATTGTCCAACTCTGATTTAAGCATTGCTGTGATGCCACAAACAGCAATACCTTCAATACATGTGGATGTTTTTCAGATGAGAAACTAGCTAAGGTCCAGGAACAGGAATAGGCACAGTCTTTAAGCAAGCAATTAGTCATCTTGAACCAAGCAGTTGTATGAGGCTTTAATTTAGGCATTCTGAAATATATAGTATAAATTACTTCACAAAAAGCAGAAACAACTCAAATCAATGCTTTTCTAAGTAAACAACTCTCATTGACAATCAACACACAGCATTTACTGAATGCCTTGAGGTGAGCAAATAAACTTAAAGATTACAGTTTCAACACTGATCATGACCGACTCCATTAACAGAAACAGAATTGTATATTTATGCAACACAATTTCATGTTTGGCAATCATAAAGAACAGTTGTGAACCAACCAACAAACAGATTTCTAAAGAGATCAGAAATCCTGCATTTTACCCAGGGGAGTGGAGCTTTCTTTGTTGCCATTTCCTTAAAGCTACATTGTGTAAGAACTTCTCCCATCTAGCGGTGAAACAACCAACTGAATATTACGTTCTTACCCCACCTCCTACCCCCCATTCCGAGCAGGTTTTAACTCCTACGGTGGCCGTTTCATCCCAAGGTTAACATGGCTTCAAGTACTACGACTTCGTCCAGTGTTCCTTCCAGTAATGAGGTTACTTTAGAAAACTACATTGCATTTAGTTTTATAGTCAGACGTCTGCCGCGTCGCGAGTAGACAATCTCCCTCTGACATTTGTCACGGTGCAACTGAGGGTAGCCAAAGCGTGAAAGGCGGAGCTAGAATTTCCAGGAATGTCCCTCGTTGGCGAATGTATTTCAAAGATGGAGGCTCAACCATTGACTGTATATATAAAACAACATGGATTCAGCCATTCGTGCATTCTGAATAGCAGATTCTACACTTACGACAATACTTTCATTTGTAGGTGGAAGTAATTACACATGAATGAGCACATATTTTTTAAAGAACAAAGGGTTTTTTGCTAAGAATTAACTAAAAAAAAAATACACAATGTATCTTTAAAATAGGGTCATTTTTAATTTGCATGGCATGACAGGGAAGTGTTTTAGACACTTACCCGTTTCATTCTTTGAATCTGACAAGGTGTGTGACTTTTCTATGCATAAAAGGACACTTTTCTATGGCCTTTTTGCTACCATTTGCCATGTTTGATGGTTTTAATCTAAATCCCAGAGAGCTCATTGCCCTTTTTAACACTTCCTGAACCAATAATCGGAATCCTGTTGCTCTCTTCAATATTAAACCCATAAATTACAATTGGCATTCCAGTTAATGACTCTACTAGCACACTCAAACATAAATGTGAATGAAAAAATAAATATAAATAAAGATGTGTCTTTTTTAGAACGATTTCCCTAAATAGCAGCAAGATTTAAAAAAAAGCTTTCATAAAATAGTTTCAATCATGACACTACCCCCCTTATTCACATGTGCTTTATTAAAGATAAACCTTTTTTCAAAAGTTTAGAATCATGAGGTCCTCTCCTGACATATTCCTCAAATCAACTCAGTGTTGCCTCTACTGTGATGTGATGTATTTTTGGTTTGGTTGTCTGCCTTCCTTCAGAACAGGATGTTGGTTATTCATCCAGTTTGGCAGCAACGGGCATTAGCTGGATGAAGTGTGTTAACTGTCTTAGATGTCAATGTAAATATGTTGCGGTAAGCAGGTTAGATGGGTCTGATGGGTATCACGTACAGTTGTAACAAAATGTTTTTAAGTGCTGCTCAGGTGCTCACTGTCTGACATTAAATCAGACGAAAGATTTGCTATTTCAGGTTCAAACTTATTTCACTCTGCTGAATGCAAGAAAAGTGGCAGAGAATGTTTTAAATTTTTTTTTTAGTTTTCAAAATCCAAAGTTGCACACACTAAGATAACTGTGCCTCTGAACAATTTAGGAATGCTCAGATGATGATGTCATGGCTGTGTAAGGTTCTGATAGGTTAAATCAAAAACACTTTAATCAAGGACGCAAACCCCTGTATGTATTTTGGGGCAACATCTCAAACAAGTTGCTCAATTATGTCACATCACTGAGAAACTTGAAAGAAATCAGCCAACATATGACTTGGATAACTTGGATCTCCAAAAGTCTGTTTCATCCTTGGGAATGATTTCTTGAAGCCAAGTTAATCAAATAGTAAATTGATGTGACAGATTTCTAGTCATACTGACCACTCAAACCATTATACACTACAGCCATATTTTCACAAATGGACACGCATTCATATGAAACAGAAATATTGTTAGACAACTGTGGGGTTAGAGCCTTGCCCAGGGAGCTCATCAACAGGAGAAAACGGACCTTGCACTCACAACCTTTAGATTGCAAGATGTTTAAGCAACTCGGAAATGTCTAGTCGTCATACTCTTTAGGAAGGGTTTTTGTGTCTGTGTCACAGACATGAATGTGTTGTGCTGCAAAATGTGTTCATCAAGTCCAGAACACAGTGAAATTTGTAAATACATTCAGGGACAAATATCATACTTTTTGGAGTCCTGTGCTCTAATGAAACCAATATTTTCAAATCGGTGGGGGAGGAGGGACTTTGCAACCTTGAGAATGCCAACTCAACTGTGTAGGGTGGTGGCAGGAGGGTCTGATGTTCTTCATAAAAGAGATGGCACCTTGAGCATTTCCTCACATGTTTGTCTGTGAAGAGATGTTTATGGAACATCTCAAGACTACAGCTAGGAAGTTAAAATGTGGGCACATATAGGCCTTCCAGATGGACTGTAACCCTAAGGCATACTGCCAGATTTATCACAAAATGGCTTAAGCAGAATAAGGTCAATGTTTTGGAGTGGCCATCACAAAGCTCTTATTTCAGTCCTCTGTAAACACTTTGAATAGCTGTGGTTTGTAGGCTACCTTAGACTTGACTCAGTTGTGCAAGTTCTGCAAGGAATATGGGGACACAATTACATTAAAGCTACATTGTGTAAGAACTTCTCCCATCTAGCGGTGAAATTCTATATGACCAACCAACTGAATATTACGTTCTAGCACCACCTGCCACCCCCCCATTTCCGAGGGGTTTTAACTGTTACGTAGGCTGTTTCATGCCAAGGTTAGCATGGCTTCCAGTACTACGACTTGGTCCAGTGTTCCTTCCAGTGATGAGGTTACTTTAGAAAACTACATTGCATTTAGTTATATAGTCAGTAAACATGTTGGTGCCGCGTCGCGAGTAGACAATCTCCCTCTGAGATTCGTCACGGTGCAACCCAAAGCGCAAAAGGAGGAGCTGTGGTCTGTTTGTCAGGTAGTCACTGATCCAGGTGATTGTTGAGTGCTCCATCTGTGTCTTCGGGAGTTTCTGACAAAGCAAATCAGGCTGAATTGTGTTAAGTGCACTGGAGAAATCAAAGAACATGATCCTCACAGTGCTGCCTGCTTTGTCCAGATGAAAATGGGTTGGTTGAAGCAGGTGGATGATGGCATCTTCAACCCTAACTCCACAGCGATAACCAAACTGCAGCGGGTCCCAATATGTTCTTGTTTGCTTATTCAGGTGGGTCAACAGGAGTCTCTCCAGGACCTTCATGATGTGGGATGTCAGGGCAACAGGTCTATAGTCATTGTTGACTGATGGGTGAGTTCTCCTTAGTACTGGAACAAGGCATGATGTCTTCCACAACACTGGAACCTTCTCCTGAATTAAGCTAAGGTTGAAGAGGTGCTGCAGAATCCCAGAGAGCTGGTGTGCACAGGCCTTCAGGACTCTGGGGCCGACACCATCTGGACCTGCAGCCTTGTTCCGGTTCAGTTTTTCCAGCTGCCTCTTCACCTGACTTTTGGAGACAGACAAGTGGGAGTGGCAGGCAAAGGGGGTAGCAGCATTTCCTGACTTGGTTGAAGGCAAACTTGTGGGATCAGAAGAGTCCATGGTCAAGGTGAAGGATAAAACATCAGTGGTGTAACAGGAAAGCTGTTGATCAGAGGAGAGTGGGATGTCTGTTTGGCTGGGAACAGGAGAGGAGGATGCTGAGCTAGTTTCTGAGCTGAACCTGTTGAAGAATGTTTTCAGTCCATTGGCTCTGTTCAGACTTCCATCTATCCAATCCTTCCTGTCCTTAAAGCCTGTGATCTTTTTCATTCCTGACCAGACATCTCTGATATTGTTCCTCTGTAATTTGTTCTCTAGCTTCTTCCTGTATGCCTCCTTGCTGTCTCTGATCTTGACCTTAAGTTGCTTCTGTATACTCCTCAGTAATTCCCTGTCTCCCTCCCTTAAGACTATTTTTTCTTGTTTAGCAGCTCCTTCAGGTCACTGGTGATCCAGGGTTTATTAGGGAAGCATTTCAACGTTCTGCTGGGAATGATGTTGTCCATACAAAAGTTTATATAGGCTAGTCAGTCACACACTCAGTCAGGACATTGATGTCCTCTCCATGTGCTTGGCAAAGAGTCATCCAGTCTGTGGTCACAAAACAACCCTGCAGGGCTTCTTCAGCTTCCTGTGACCATTTTCTCACAGTTTTTTTTTGTAACAGATTGCCTCTGAAAAAGTGGCTTATATTCTGAACAGAGAAAAACAAGATTGTGATCTGATTGTCCCAGAGGAGGTCTTGGTTTGGACATGTATGCATCCTTTACATTTGCATAAAACAAATCCAAGGTCCTGTTTTCTCTTGTAGAGCAGTTGACAAAATGTTGGAAGTGTAGACGAGAGTGAGGCATGATTAAAATCCCCAGATATTGCCACAAATGAATTTGGGTGCTGTAACTGTAGCTTACCAACAATGGAACTGATGGCTAAATGCATTGTCGGCAACAACTGAAGGTGGAATGTAAACAACTGCCAAAAAAACACTGGAGAACTCTCTTGGTAAATAATATGGATGAAAACTTACTGCCAAGAGTTCGATATCTGGGCTGCAGAGTAACATGTCCTAGATGACACCATCTGTTGTTGACGAGCACTGCTAGTCCACCTACTTTTCTTTTCCTGCTCGTCTTCGGATCTCTGTCTGCTTGTACAGTCAGGAAGTATGGCAGAGAGACGTTGGAGTCGGGGATATGATCCTGCAGCCACGTCTCAGTAAAATACATAACACTGCATTCCCGATTCTCTGGCTAAGTCCTTGTAAGGGCTTGGAGTTCATCCATCTTGTTAGCCAGTGATCTCACGTTGCCCATTATGATTGATGGAAAAGATGACTTGAACTTCCTCCTTTTCTGTCTCCTTTTGCTCCTGCTCTGCATCCACGTCTCCTCCTTATCAACTCATCAGGGATTTGTGGCTTCAGTTGAGGTATTATTTCAGCTTTTGCGATGTTAATCAGCTGCTCCCGGCTGTAAACCACATTTTTGCCATTGCTATGCATCATAAAAAGTTATCAAAAGGTGAAAAATTAACAGCAAAAGTCCTTCCAGCGTCACAGCACCAAAAACTATAAAATATGCAGGTAAAAAAAATGCAATCTTCCTCAAGAAAACAGAGGATCCAATGTACAAAAAACTAAACTTAATATGTAGCCAACAGAGCCACTCCAACATGCAGCCACACAGAGCAGCGCAATCCTAGAATTTTTCAAGTTCTCCTATGGAACCACTGTACTAAATAATTTTACAATAATGTGTAACTGTTTTGCTAAATTATTATTTTTAGTACAGAATTTGAACAAATTTTCTTAAAATCGTTTGACAGAGAAAATATTAACATACTATAAAAATTGCAGGTTACTGGCACCTGGTTTAATTCCATAATACCACAGTATATAAAGGAAGATATAGATGTTAAAACACACACAATGGGGGGGGGGGGGTTATGTTAGGAAGTGTGCATTTTTCTGTAAGTGTCAGAGGTTGAAAGCAGATGTCTGAATTTGTTGCAAGAAAGCATTTTGCACATAGGATTAAGATTGGATGGTTGGGTTTAAACCTGTCAAAAAGAGCAGACTCAAATCCCTCCTTCACAAACACTTTATGGTTTTCACTTGAGGTGCTTGTGAGCAGTGGTGGAAGGAGAAATTTCTCTTTCATGCCATCTACTTCAGAGGCCATTCAGCACATCAGCTGGCTTGTGGAGGATTTGTAAGGTCTTGAGGTGAGATTGTGGAAATTAGTTGTCATGTTTTTTTTTGTAACGTTTGTTCCATTCAAGTTGAAAAACTGTAAAAACTGTAGGTAAGGGTTTTCTATGTTTTTGTAACAAACAGAAGCTCTCTTTAGTATCAACATGCTTCGATACGTTAAAAAGCCCAAGTTATTATAACAACAAAAAAAGCACAGGAGAATTCCCTGCATATACTTAAGAGTTGTCTCACATCACATTATAGGATATACAAACATTATTAATTAAATGTTTATTCTATTTTATAACCTTTGGTTCTCTCAAAGCTTCTTTGAGCTCACAAATAATACTTAGAGATGTAGAAAAAGTATGATTTGTTTGTGGTAGTTTTTGTCTTTCAGTGTGTTGTTAGTCTGATGGTGAGCAACCAAGAGGGAAATTGGAGAGGCCAAGCAATAAAAACAAGAAATAATTTCTGGGAGATGTTATTCGAGTAGAATTACAATGTGTTGCTATTTTGCTAAATTATACACTGTTTGCACAAAGAGCACATCACTTGGGAATGGCCTAGTGTATCATGCAAATGTTGCCTTGTATACACTATCCACCAGTTTCTAGTTTCAAATTCAAATACCCTCTATATTATGAATCTTGATATTAGTGAAACATTTTTCGTCTTTTAGGTCTAGGTTCTGAAAAGTGCTTGACATTAAAGAACGCTTTCTGTAGTGTTGTAACAGTGCAATATGTTATAGTATACATTTAAACAATTGTAAAATACAAGGTACATTATAATTTATTACATTTTCATTTCCTGATAATGACAAACAAAATGACACAGAACCTAGTCCTTATTACTGTTTTATATATATATATATATATATATATATATTTTAACATTGGCTAAAAAAAACGTTTGTATCTTAGGAAACCCAGGTGATTACATGGGTCAATGACTTACAGCATTTACTGCTGGAAGTGCATGTAGCGTGAGCGGAAAGTCATTTATATTATGTCATTAACTTTGGAGCAGTCCCTCATTCTGAGTTGAATGCACTTATGCCTCATTTCCACTGAGCAGTATGGTATGGGTTGGTATGGTATGCTATTTTGTCTGTTTCCATTGTGAAAAAACCCATACAACCGACCTACACCGCACCATTTCTGTGCCCCCTTCAATTGTTAGTTCATAGGACAATGGAACGGTACTGTTAGGGTGGAGCTACTGGTGTCACACAACACAGTCCATTTATTGGAGGACAGATAAACACCACTGCTTGTGACAAGCACGAGACACTAGTGAATTCACATTAGTTGTTGCACTAGTACAATGCAAAGTTGGGCATTTGGGTTTAACCCTGCCTGTCCAATGAAAGTCCAACTGAACCAACTGAAAATGCTTTTCTAAGTATATCGGACCATAAAATAGCGTACCAAATCACACCGATCCATGCGGTACCGCTCAGTGGAAACGAAGCAATTGTGACAGAAGAAAGGAAAACTCCCCTTAACAGGGAGAAACCTCAAGCTGAAGATGGCTCAGTGTTTGCCACAACTGACTGAGGGTTTGAGAATACAGAACATACACACTCAATAGGAGAAACACAGACTCACTGATCCAGAGGTCATTTCTATGTCGAAAAGTAAACAGTTAATGACAGTAGTAGGTCCTTTTGTGGCTTCATCTAGGAAAAAAACACAGCTAAAAGGATAAGCTCCAAACCAATTATAAAGTATCTAGAAGAATAGAATAGAATAATCATTTATTGTCCCACAAAGGGGAAATTTGGCTGTAACAGCAGCAAAGTGACAGATAATAGAAGCATTCATGATCACACAAGAAAGGTAGATTTTTTTTATTTATTAAAAATTACATCTGAACATTAAGGACACAATTACAAAAACTAAAGTATTGTGCAGTTATTAAAAATAAAGTGGCTTACTCAGATTAGAATGTGGAAATGAGTAGGATAATTTAAAAACAGTGAATATTTACAAAATGTGCATGTGTAGTTGTGCAATAGAAAGTAAAAAAAGTAAACGTATTATTTACGTTTAATTTACGTAAAAACAGATGTGCAAATATCAACCACAGAAAAGTGAATTAAATAATTCAAACAATGCAAGTTACATCAGTGATGTAAGCATTATTGGGTTTGTTGGGAGCAGTTCTTATAAGAGTCCACTGTCTCAATGTCCACTCCCTGGTTGTTCACCAGTGTCAGTGTGGTGGGTCTGCACCTGCGGAGGTCCACCACCAACTCCTCGGTTTTCCCCGTGTTGATCAGCAGGTGGTTCTGCTGGCACCAGTCCACAAAGTCCTGAGTCCACTGTCTGTACTATGAGACGTCCTCACCTGTAATGAGGCAGACAATGGCAGAGTCATCAGAGAATTTCTTAAGGTGGTAGCGTGGGGAGTTGATGGAGAAGTGTGCATTGTAGAGAGTGAAGAGGAACGGTGCCAGCACAGTTTCCTGTTGGGCCCCCGTACTGCAGACCAGCCTGTCAGAGACACAGCCCTGTGTCCTCACATACTGTGGGCGTCCTGTGAGGTAGTCAAGTATCCACTGAGGCATGTAGTGGTCCACTCCACTAAGCTCCAAGCTGGATGGTGTTGAAAGCACTGGAGAAATCAAAGAACACGATCCTTACAGTCAGGGTTCAGGGTTAACTTTTTTGATCACCAGCCAAAGTGGCTAGTAACTTTATGAAGTTACCAGCCATTCAGAATTTCCACTAGCCAAATTTTTCTGTGGTGAAAATAATAGATTATGAATGCCGCTGAATGAAAAATCGATAATTTTATTAACACTGCTATCATGAAAAACGCCCAGAAAGTGCAATGCAAACAAAGTATACACAGAAAGTGAAAACATTCATTTCTTTTTTTACTGTATCTCTTCCCTCTGAATCAAATGTCCTCAGAGCTCTCTGAACTCATTTCTTTTTCTAAATCTGAGTATCCCTCGGTTTCTTTTGTTGCGTATTTGCGCATAAACTCAGGCCTGCGTCTGTGCAAACTGTCAGCATGCCAGATGTCAATGGCTTTGGTTGGATCAAAGTCTTTGATGTCAGGTGAGCACAACTGGGTTTTCAGGAGGTCAGAGAGGGTCATCTTTCAAGGGTGAACGCCAGTCACTCTTTACCTACCTCATGACACTGAACCCTCTTTCACAGTCAGCTGTACTTGCAGGGATGGTGAGGAGAGCATCAAGGAGGTGAAGGACGTCAGGACACCGATGGCACAGCATTCTGTTCACAGTAGGCCAGGTTTTCTCAAGGGGTCGTGCAACAGGGTCAGACAACATTATGCTCTTGCAAACAATCATTTTAAAATGCAACATGATGTAGTTTTAAAAGATGTAATCAGATTTGTATTGCGCTTGTAACCAATGAAAATCTTACACTGTTAGAAATTTAGCTTTTTTAAGCACTTGTTTAAAATTTTTACTGTTTAGGTACATCATTGTGAATGTTTTTTCTCCAACATAATTTTCCAAGTACCTTGACAAAATCCAGCTGTGTACAGCCTTGAGAATTGTCCATTGATCAGGGATCAAGTCCACATCCACTCCAGCAGACAGTTGAAGAGGTCGCAAGTGACTAGTGAGCTTGTTTATCTCCTCATCACCAAAATCTGAGAACAAAGGAAAACATTACTACAAAGTTCAAAAGTTGTCTTAAATCCTAAAATGCATTGGTAAGATTTGTCCATTACTAACCGCAACTCGTGTCTGCCTCTGGTCAGCATTGGAAACGGGTCAGTCGCATAGCATGCAGGACACCACTGTTCACATCACTAAATCTCACAGTAATGCATTGGCACAGAGAATCGATCAGCTCGTTCTTTGCCTTGTCATGCTGGCCTAAATCAGAAGGCTTCAGGAGGACTCCCTCATAGGTGTCTTTGTTCAGCACTGATCTCAACTTAGGCCCAGGTCTACAGTTGTGCAGATATATTATTGGGTGTCTTTTCATCCATCCATTCATGTATCTATCTATTTGAAAACACACCAACACAACCTGAAATCAAAGAATACATGGTAGGATGCATACCTTGACATGTACTTTTCTATGACAGCCTGAGTGGAAGACAGACAGCTCTGAGCTTCAGCCATGGTTGACACAGACCTCTGCAGTGACTTGGAAAGGTTGCTGAGTTGATAGCCGGTGGCATGGAAAAGGCAGCAAAACCTGAGCACTCCACCATCTTGGCTATGTTGAGGAACCCCTTGGCCTTTGCCCTCAGAACAGCATTGGTGTTTGTAGTATCCTGGAACTACAAACAAAACAACTACATTATCACAGACAACATTTAAAATTCATGCAGAGAATCAGATTTAGAGAACATTTTATCTATCTACACTACTAGTTTTAGTAGGCTGTGAATCAACATACCTTCTCCTCTAAGTGGTGGACAATGCCAGCGTATCCCCTGAGAAAATGATCAAGTCCATTAAAGAGATGTGGTAGCCACCGGGTTCCACCTATTCTGGTTGGCATCAAAGCCTTCATGTGGAGCTCCCTGAAGTGTTCCTTTAGGCTCGCCTTGTTTACGCCACTCTTATGATATAAGGTGTAGAGTCCACTCAACAAGTCCTCATCTTTCCTGACCATCACATTCTTCCTTATTCCGTCCGAAAAGGCGAGTTCAAGCTTATGTGCCATGCAGTGGATCCCAAGCACATTTGATCTGTCTCCATGCAGTTTTGTAACTACACCATTGTTTACCCCTGTCATTACAGATGCTCCATCTGTGGTGATGGCAACCAGCTTGTTCTTCTAATCAGTGCTGACATCACTATCCATTATACTGCACACAACTTCAGCTATATTTGCAGCATCTGGCTTTGAGACAGCTTTAACCCCAACAAAATCAACTTTTACTTTTCACTAGCACTCCTGATATAAACCATTTCTTCTTCCATCACTGCACTGTCCAGGGATCCATCTGACATGACTGACATGAACTTGCCATCTGATAATCTTTCCTTCATCTTTCTCCTCTCATCCTCAGCTATGTAGTGTATGAACTCTTTTGCTTGGTGGTCATTTGTATATGTCTGTTCTATCTTCAAGCCTTTCTTCCTGTCCACCATAAATTAATTATCATGTGAATAAAGCTAAAGTTAACGCCTAGAGAGTACATTTTCAGAGTACTTTTCTTTTTTCTTTTTGAAATCAAACGTAACATTTCCTCTGTGTCAGTACAAGCATGTATGTCACTCTCTATCATTTTAAATGTGACCCAGAGCGTATCTGACATGAATTGCATGATTGCCTCATGCATCACCGGCCAAACTGGCTGGTAGGTTTTTATCAGTACAACAAAAATGATTTTTGACCCGCGTTTGGCGGGTTGGCGGTTGTTAATTTCGAACCCTGCTTACAGAGCTTCCAGGCTTCTCCATGTAAGTCAGAGCTCGGTGCAGCAGCTAGATGATGGCGTCATCCACCCCGATGCTAGGCAGGTATTCAAACTGCAGCAGCTCCAATGGTCGAGAACCAACCTCTTGATCAGATGCGAGGTCAGGAACACGAAAAGTTATTGGCAGCTGTAAATCAGCCTGTGTCCCCTCCAGGGGAAGTTGTCCCAGCTAAACAAAACACAAGATGTAGTTTCTCTAAACAGAGGACAAAAACAGAGAACATAAAGTTAAACATTGAAAACACAGAAAATAATGCAAAGTGGAGAGTGGTGGGAGAGTAAGGTATGGTGATCATTATGTCTTCCAGCAGCCTAAGTCTAAAGCAGTATACCTGCAAAGATAGTTATAGGATAGCTTGAACAAATGTAACTAAAAGCTTTATCAAAAAGGAAAGTCTTAGTCCTTAAAAGTAGACATGGTGTCTGCCTCACAGACTAAAACTGGGAGCTTATCCACTGGAGAGGTTCCTGGTGACTGCAATATCAGACCCCCATTCTACTTTAAAAAACACCAGTAAAGGAAAGTGCTCTGTTAGGGACAAAAGGAACAACAATGTATGACAAAGCTTGATTATTGACGGCCTCATAAGTGAGAAGGGAATTTTAAATTCTCTCCTGGATTTAACAGGGAGCAAGTGAAGAGAAGCTAAAATTAAAGAAATGTGATTTTTTTCTTTTTAATTTTAAGCAGAACTCTTGCTGCAGTATTTTCAATCAGCTGAAGCTTTTTAAATTGCATTTTTTAAATGTTGTATTTTATATTTGACTTGAATAGAAAAATCCAAATGCAAAAATATAATTTGCACTTATGCTATTGTGTGGGTAAATGTATGTAAGATTAATTGCAGATAACACTTAGAAACATTTTTTCATGATTATCTTCCCAAAAGCTCTTAATCAGAACTGCATAGAGTAGGTGCTGTGAAGTATCTTGGTTTGCCTGTGCAGACTTGTCAGATGTTTAATTAGGTATTGTCAGTATGGGCTTTGCACTGTAACTGTGAGGGAGGTGGGTGTTGTAAAACCCTTACTTTTGATTAAATACGTTTTATACCAATTTCTTTCCTATTGGATTAAACAACTAACCCAAAATGTACAGAAACAGTCAAAGGGTTCTGCACTTAAAATGCTCCCATGTGCACACATATCTACATAGTGTTACAGTCTGTAACACTGACAATACAGACTTTTTCTGAAAAAAAATATGCAAGTGTTAATGTTATGGCCCCTGGTAAAATAATCAAGTGTAATCCAGAAGAACCATGTTTATTCTTCTTTGACCCTGCACAAATACTCCAAAGTAAAATGTAAATGTTCCTTTACAGCTGCTGTGGTGGAAATAGCATAATAGTTCTATTCATTTGGAAAAACTAGCTCATTTTTAAACATAGTCATATTGTGAAAAAACTGGGTCCAGTCACTTGTAAATTACTTTTTGAAATGTGTTTATTTAGCTATTTCATTATATTACTTTATAGTGGATAAGCTTTTGGAAACAGAACTGGTGAAGTTTAGGTACCAAAACATCTCTCTCATGATGGTGGAGGCAGCAACAGGTTTAAGCAGTAGCTGGGAACGGTCAGCTTGGACTGGAACACTAGGGCAGTGTGTGTGGAGCTGCGATTCCTCCTCTCCTAGGACAGCGTCGGCAGCACCGATTCGTCAACAGGATCATAGACCATGTGGCTTTTTGGGGACTCTATAATTATTTGTAATCTTTCTGCAGAATTTCAATTAAGGTAGGTCAAGCTTATCTTTGGCCTGTATACAGCTGCCAGTTAGCCAACAGCAAACTGATACATTTTGGATCGGATGAATTTGAAGAGGCTAGGGAGAGAGACTTTCGATTGGCCTCAAGGAAGTGCTGGAAAACTGTTTGGCAACTCAAAAAGGGGAACATGGACCATCCCCAGCTGTGTATGATTTGGGGGGGTGGGACTGCGGAAAGCGGACCTGGACTGAGGAAATTGTTGATCGTTGGAAGAATCACTTTGAGGAACTCCTCAAATCTGACACCATCTCTTGCATGGAGGAGGCGGAGCCTGAAGACTCAGGAATATAAAGCATGTCGATCACTGTGGCAAAGGGTTTCAATGTAGTAAAATGGCAGAGTGGCAGGTGTATGCTATTTGGCCTGAGATGCCAAAGGTTTTGGACATTGTTGGGCTGTCAAGGTTGCATGCCTCTTGAATGTGGCATGGAGAACTGGCAGAACACTGTTGGAGTGGCAGACTGGGGATGGGGGTGATTCCAGTTTTTAAGAAAGGGGATCAGAGATTGTGTTTAACTATTAAGGGATCTCACTTCTCAGATTCCCTGGGAAAGCTTATATTTGTGTGTTGGAGAATAGAGTCTGACTTAAATTCAAACCTCAGATCCAGGAGGAGCAAGGTGGCTTGGGCTTTGGCCATGGACTAGGGAACCAGCTCTTTCCCCTCACATAATTCCATGGGAGTTTGCTTCTCCAGTCTACATGTGTTTTGTGGTTCTGGAGAAGGCTTACTCTGCCTGGACTCCCCCTTGTCTGTCACAGTGTTTGTTTGTTTTTTGTGTGTGTTTATGGACAGCATCTCAAGACGTAGTGGACAGGCGTTTATCTGGTTTGGAAACCTCCGGATCTCATCTTTGCTTTTCACAGATGACATGGTTCTGTTGACTTCATTAGGCCACAACCTACAGTGTATACTGAAATAGTTCAAAGCTGAGTGCAAAGTGACTAAGATGATAATCATCTCCTCTAAGCCTGAGACCATGGTTCTCCACATGAAAAGGGAGGACTGCTCCTTTTGGGTTGGGGGTAGTCTGCCTCAAGCAGAGAAGTATCTTGGCCTCTTGTTCATGATGGTATGATGGACTGCTCTTGTCTGTTGTGGTGAAGAAAGAGCTGAGCCAGAAACCCAAATCTCAATTTATTGCTAAGATCACATATGTTTACACAACCCTCAGCTATTTGCATGAGAAAAAAAAATCCTTCATGATTTCAAGAACGAAAGAACGAGAACCTCGATACAAGTGGCCAAAATGATCTTTCCTTATAAAGTGGCCAGACTTAGCCTTAGAGATAGGGTAAGGTAATCTGTGATTTGACAGAACTCAAATTAGAGCCTCTGTTTCTCTCCACCAAAAGGAGTCAGATGAAGTAGTTTGGGCGTCTGATCAGGATGTTACCTGAGTACCTGTCTTTGGAGGTTTTCTTGTCTGCTTTTTTAATTAAGGTTCTTCCTGCCCAGCCTATCAGTTTTGGTGAATGGCCATCTACTGGCTGGTCTGCAGTTGTGTCATACAGTGAATGCTCTATTTTGAAACAATGGAGTGAACTTTGATCTGATAGGTGTTCAAAATTAAAGATATAGTTTTATAACCTGAACAAATAGGTGTGTCAGTACAAAGAAAAATCCGCTACGTTTTTTTGTTTGTTTATTTATAATTTTTTTATATAGGAACCAAGGTGAAGGTACTGATCCTCTGGAAACAGGTATTGGCTTAAAAAAAAACCAAACAGCATTTTTATTTTACAGACCTGACAGATAAGTGAAAGATTATTAATAGGTTATATCAATTGTGAATTAAATGTGTTTCAGGTTTATTTGTAGCCAATGTTCTTAATTTAACGGGAGTCAAAATAAGGCAACTGCATACATCATATTCAGATGTGAAAGAAATCTATTACAAACTTGGAATTTCATAGCAGAAAGCCTTTTTTAGTGTCTATAAATTATGCCTCCTATTTTACTAAGTTAAGTCACAGCTTTGAAGCTCCACTGCAAACAAAATATTTTGGGTGTCTGTTGAAATTTAAAGTCCTTCAAGAGCGGTAGGTAGTTTCACCTAACAAGGCAATCAAAATTAAATGGCTGCTGACAACCTCAGAGAAATGAGTTTATATACTTATACCATTGCTAGCATCTGAATAAAGAAAACTTTTAAATACCCTAAGTGCAATGGGATAGGCAACGTAAAAGCAGTCACAAGGGAAATCTCTTTGAGAGGAAAGTTCTCTCAAGTGAGCTCCTTTGAAAAGAAACACAGATTTTTGGGTCACAGAAATGAAAAGGAACTTTACTTATGTCTTGTAGTCAGAAAAAATGATTTTGATTAAATTGTTCTAATCCCATTACAATACCAGATTTTACAAATCAGGCTTAGTGTTTAATAAAAGGCCACAATTTGTTTCCCCAAAGTTGCCATAAAATAATGAAAAAAAAAGAAAACAAAAAGAAAAAAAATGAGGTAGGATAAAATGACTCTGACAGCACATTATAATTGCCATCATTCTTAGATAATGCAATGCATGTTGGGCAACATGCACACACCAGTACCTCAGGACACACCTGAATGGAAGTAAGCCATTACTAATTGCACTTTTGCTTTCCTTGCTATGACAACATCAAACACTTTGTGGTAAAATGGACATATTGTGACAGTTCTTTTGAAATTTGCTCTACCTGTTAACCAGATCTTGCCAACTGGCTTAATTAAAGTGAAACATTAGACATCACACATGCTTCACAATTTAAATAGATTTTTGCATGAAATCAAAAATGTAGTCATTGCACAGTGGACACTGTTAAGATAGTTAAAGAATTTAAACACTGAAGCATTGGAAAATGAAACACTTATTTACATCAAGTATTGGATTATTTTATTTATTTGCTCTCCCAAACTCAAAGTTAGTATTCTGGCCACATTTGCATTTATGTATTTGCTAAATTTGTTTTTCTAATAACAAAATGTATGACCATGATAGCCCTCTCTTAGATTATGCTCTAGGATAAAATTTGATGGTGTGCTGAATATGACGAATCAAGTTCTAGCACCTCATTAAAGGTCAGCATACATCTATTATTATTATAATTACACATGTTTGAAAGATTGGAATTAACATGATAAAAATTTAAGAAACAGGTGCATATGACCTAAAAGAACCTGCTGTGATCATCAACAGAAAATGCACAAGGGCCTGGATTTTTTTGGGGAATACGCTTTTTTTAAGTAGAGATGTATAAAATCAGTTTTATTCAATTTTATCACCGCAGTCACGCACAGCTGACATTCCAAAATAATGTTTAGTTATTTAATTTTTCATGTCTCTTTTCACCTCAAGTTACTCCTAAATGAATGTTTCTACCTTCATTCCTAACAGGCAGTATTATGCACAGGCATTTTATATTGCCATTGGATTTTTAATCTCTTTGCAGCAAAACTACAAAAACAAAAACTTTACTGGCTAATACTGTTGCTACTCACTGCTCGATTCATTGATAATAATTTAAACAACTCAGGACAACTCAGTGGAATTACTAACCCAGCCCAACACTCTCAATTGTGCAGCATTTCATTACTATTATCTTCTACAATCAATCCACAATTTGGGAGCTTAAGTTTGAACTGCATGAGGTGTACACACTGATGCTGTCGAGCTTTCCTTTCCTTCCTCTCATGTTTTTGTTGCACCACAGAATCAGATTAGGTGAGCCTGTTCTGTCTTTAACTCTTTTTGAAATGACTCATGCATGGGACTGTATGTAATTAATCAATGTTTAAAATTTTGTTAGCCAGATGGGATGTATTTCCTGCCTGGATATAGCCCAAGGGCTGCCATTTGAAGATCACTGTCCCGGGGTGAAAGGAGGGCTGTCAGATAAGTAAAAATAAACCTGAATAAACATTCACAGACTGTCTGTAGTGGATGTGGCACGTTTTTATGATTGCCCTCAGTTTGACCACTTAGTTGGACTGAGACTGGCCTTTGGGACAACCAAGGTTGTGCAATGTTTTGAGTTATTTCAAGATTTCTACTATTGATATAGATCATGCACTCCCTTGGCAGTAAAATACAATAAAGGGGCTGTTGCCTTAACTCGGTTAATAGGCATTACAGGTCTCACCTCCTCATGAACTTGGTCCAGATCGATTTCAGCTATTGTTATGATCGTGTTCAGATGGGTATTGTCATAACAAAGAGGTCAGATGTATATATTGTGACTTTCCATTTATTATGAATTGTTGCTCTGGAGCCATGCTGTCGAAATAGCTATTGATTAGAAAGGGCTGTTGGTAGCTTGGTTTGATTAGTCATGTGAGGACTTACCTGAGCAGGATCGATGTGGCCCCAAGGATGACATCTACACAGATGCGTATTTATGGTACCAGATGTATGTAGAAAGATGCACATATAAAACATGAAAAAAGGATGAAATTCTCAATGAATCCGAGTTGTCACAAAAATATATCATGACTAATTTATTTAATTTATCTCTTTTGTATACATGTATTTGTATATGTATATACATAAACAAAATAAAACCTTATGACATATTGAAATAGAGATTTACCTGTATAAAAAAGGGGAAATGAAAACAAAATAATTAAACTTATTTAACCTTTTCACATTTGTTACCATTTACATCACAACCACAAACTTCATTGTATTTGATATAGATCGTATGTGATAAACAAAACAAAGCAATAACTAATTGTGAACTGAAAGGAAACTTACTTTTACAAGGTTTTAAAATAAAATCTGAAAGGTGTGGTGTGCCTATGCATTTATATCATTACTCATTGATTCGTGGAACCACCTTTTGTTGAAATTAGAGCTGCAAATTGTAATGTTAACTTCGACCAGCTTATACAGTGGGGCAAAAAAGTATTTGGCAGCCACCGTTTGTGCAAGTTGTCCCACTTTAAAAGATGAGACCGTTGTGTAATTCTCATAATAGGTACACATCAACTGTGAGAGACAGAATGTAACACAAAAATCCAGAAAATAACATTGTATGACTTTTTAAAAATAATTTATTTGTAAAATAGTTCAGAAAATAAGTATTTTGCACCTACGACCAAACAAGAATTCTGGTTCTCATAAACCTCGTACTTTTTCTTTAAGAAGCTCTTCTATCCTCCACTCGTTACCTAAATTAATGGCACCTGTTTGAACTCATTATCTGTATAAAAGATACCTGTCCACACCTTTGAACAGTCAGACTCCAACCTCCACTATGGCCAAGACTAGAGAGCTGTCCAAGGACACCAGGGATAAGATTGCACACCTGCACAAGACTGGGATGAGCCAATCTACAAGAGCTTGGTAAGATGAGATCAACTGTTGGAGCAAATATTTGAAAATAGAACAAATACAAGATCGCTGACAATCTACCTTAACCTGGGGCTCCATGCAAGATCTCACCTCGTGGAGTACACATGATCTTGAGATCGGTGAGGAAACTGCCCAGAACTACATGGAGGGAAGTGATCGATGACCTGAAGAAAGCTGGGGCTACAGTAACAAAGGTCACTATTAGTAATACACTATGTCATCATGGATTAAAATCTTGCTGTGCCCCTACACATGTCCACGGCTGCCTAAAGTTTCCCAGAGACCATCTGGATGATCCAGAGGAGGATTGGGAGAATGTCATGTGGTCAGATGAGACCAATTTAAAATTCTTTGTTATAAATGCCACTCACCGCATTTGGAGGGAGAAGAATGTTGAGTTGCATCCCAAGAACACCATACTCACTGTGAAGCATGGGGGTGGAAACATTATACTTTGAGGCTGATTTTCTATGACAGGACAGCTGATCCGTATTAAGGAAAGGATGAATGGGGCCATGTATCATGAGATTTTAAGCAAATATCTCCTTCCATCAGTGAGAGAATTGAAAATAAAACGTGGCTGGATCTTCCAGCATGACAATGATCCCAAACATACCACCCGGGCAATGAAGGAGTGGCTATGTAAAAAGCATTTAAAAGTTCTGGAGTGTCCTAGCCAGTCTCCAGACCTCAATCCAATACAAAATCTGTGGAGGGAGTTGAAAGTCGAAGTTGCCCAGCGACAGCCCCAAAACATCACAGCTCTAGAGGAGATCTGGATGGAAGAATGGATCAAAATACCAGCTACAGTGTGTGCAAACCTGGTGAAGACCTACAGGAAATGTTTGGCCTCTGTCATCGCCAACCAAGGTTACATTAAAAAGGATTGAAGTGAACCTTTGTTATTGACCAAATACTTATTTTCTGCACCACTATACAAATAAATTCTTTAAAAATCATACAATGTAATTTCCTGGATTTTTTTTACATTCTGTCTCTCAGAGTTGAAGTGTACCTATGCTGAAAATTACAGACCTCTTTCATCTTTTTAAGTGAGACACCTTGCACAATCGGTGACTGACAAATACTTTTTTGCTCCTCTGTATATCTAGAGACTAGGGGTGCAATGGCATGCAAAAATCATCTGTCTGTCTGTATCTATATACGTGTGTGTATGTAAAGAACCAATAGTGACATGACGTGTTTATATGAGCAAGCGGTCTGTTTGTTTGTTTTTTGTTTGTTTTACTTGGCTAACTGCACCAACTAAAAGGTGAGAGGTCGTTGCCCAGCCGGAGCTGAAAGGGAGTTCTTTTCCTGGATTAGCTGAAACAGCACATTCCTTCACATGGGTTTTCAGAAGTCCTCCAGTGAGTGCTGCAGTTTGCTACCAACAAAACTAGCGAACCTGACAATTCAACAAAAAACTCAAACAGGAGCATTGATGTGTATCGTGTTGGATGCAATGCTTTGCTAATTTCTGTGGATTTAGTGTAGGGACATTGATGGCAGCAGACGCTACCTCCTCATCATATGCAAATATACAGAGCAGTCAATTATTTAACCTAAGAGAAATAAAGATGAAAAACACCGTAAATTAGTAGACACACACAGAGGCATAGTATGATATGAATTACTATAATGAAGGCCGCCTCCTTCTCAGTAACAGACATCAAACATTCAGCTGGAAGAGCAGGCTGAAAATGAGGGCCCATCAACTATGAATTACCTCTCACAAGTGAAAAATGTTTACAAATATGAAGGGGAATATATTTGTTTTTTGTCTCCCTTCTGGATGTTAGCATATGATATAATTTATGACTTTGAATACCTGGGGTTTGGTTCGATTTCCTTCTGTTTTAATATCAGGACTCAGGAGAGCACACTTTTGCTAGAGCAATTGCTTGCAGAGAAAATTTCAGTGCGGCTGGATGCCTGGAGGTCAATGTGTGGATATATGGAACCCTCATTGTGAGCGTGTGTTTCACTTCTCTAAATATGTGTATGCCTGTAGTGTATGTGGATGATAAAATGGCACACGGAGCAGCAGGTGAGCCTACTCCCACCTGAGAACCCCATGGTGAGGTTCCAGATTTGGCAGGGGAAGAGCAGGAGGCCTTATCAACAACCCAGGGAGTTACAAAAACCTCAGCTGCACAAAGGACTCCTCAGAGAGAGAAAAATCTCACATTTAAAGAGAAGCTTGCTGCATCTGTTTTCTCTGTTCTAATTCCACACAACTGAGGCTCTTACTGCATTTTCTCCACTGCCAAAAAAAAAGAAGAAGAATTGAAACGAAAACAGTGCTTCTCTAATTCGATGTAGGTTTGTCTGGCTTTGTAATGATGTGACAAATATTAACATAAAAGGAACAGCAAAGATTTTATACAAATAACTATGCATAGGCACAGTGTTTATGTTAATCTCCAGTATTACTTCAAGGTGATGGATCTGACATTGACTGACATGTTTTTTGTGGTGCCTAAATCATTATCCTTCACAGAGCAATATGGTTTGGCTTTTGCTTAGATGCTTAAATATATTTCCTTAATGTGATGCAAAGCTTAGTGTTGTTAAATGAAGTCTTAAAAAACATATCTATGAGAGAGAGTATTATGAATAAAAAGAAAATTTAAAACCTTGCTCAAAAGTTCAGGATATGTTTTGTTCCTTTGAATCCACCACTGCAAGGGCTTTGGGAAATTTTAATCTGATTCATAGGTTTATGAAATGTATTGGAATGCTGAAACTGCGATGAGAGCGCATTGCATTCTACACTGCTGCGCTTTTAATCTCTAGAGTATTATTTACCCAAAGCTGAAAAAGAAAGCTTCAGCATCCTGAACAGATTAAAACAAAAAAAGAAAAAGTTATACCATCATGGAAGGCCATGTTTCACAATTTTTTAAACTGTTCACACTAAAACATGCAGTTATAGCAATGACTCAGTGAATTGTTGAAAAAATAAACAGCTCCTCCATTAACCTAAATAACAGTCATCAAGAAGAAAAATACAGCTAAAGTCTTTATACCCTTGATTGCTGTCATCATGAAGCAGGACCAGACAGATCACAGTACTGTTACAGACCTTTCATATTTTCAACTTTTAAATAAACGGCCGTCCTCTCCTTTGAAGTGCTGCATATTTTGTCCTTTTCAGCACAGGAACATATACTCTGTGTCTTCTTGGCAACTCTTGATGCAAAGCGCAACCACCAAGGTCAGTTTGGTCTCCCTGGCAACTGCAATACATTTGCCGCATTGTCAGGCCATTTAATCAAGACCGGCTCTATGTGTGTCAGATGAACTTGGACATTCCTTTTATCTCTGAAACTGCTGAGCGAGGAGGACACCCCTCCCGAATTTGAAGGGGACAAGATGTGTCTTAAGAGGGCGAGAGGGAGAAAGTGAGAGCAGGAGGAAGTGAGCGGGGATCTGGTGGAGCATCGCTATAGCATCGGCTGTTGGAAGTCCTTGATGATGCTTTTGTATTGATTAGACCCCACCACGGTCACCCACAGTAAATCTATTCACAAATAGAGCAGCAAGAAGAATATACAGAAACATTCCGTCGACTGATTTTCAATCTACTTAACCTCTCCCCTTCTCATTCGAACAATAACAGGGCAAGAGAAGGAGACAGAGACACAGTGGATGGGAGAGGGGCAATTTTGCATCTCGTCTGTTGACAGTCAAGCATGTTGTTATCATTGTGGGCTGCCCTCTAGTTTATCTCCCCCTGGAAGATAGTGGCTTGCTTCTCGTGACTATAGGGCCAGACAACCAATTATCTATATGCCCTCTATCAGATGTGATTTATATCACCAGTCTGTCCCAACTATGCTGTCCCCTCACTGCCCATGATCAATCACTGCACAAACAAAAAACAGGCCTTTAACAAAGCGGTTAATGCTCAGAATTGAATACCAAGGAAACCTGTTTGATAGGATAGATTCTAAGAGTAGAACCATAAAAACTAACAAAATGTGAACTTTGAAATAAGAAGTGCCTTTTAAAACCATGAAAAAAAAAGAGTTATCTTACATTCATTCACTTTGGACTAAAACGGTGTGGTGTTATTAAGAGTGATGAGGATGTCTAAAAACATTTGACCATGCACTGTTCTCATGCAATGCTGGGATATATCCACACGGTGTCTGGGATTGCTGCAAGACATGATTTAAAGAGTGTGTAACCCTTACATAGCTTATTTAATTTTTATTTTCATTCACTAAAGTTGTGGTAATATGGTGACTGATTTCTGGTCTTTCGCAGATTTTTCCGCATTTTGCACGTCCACCTTGACATTTCCTGCTATCTTAAACCTTTATCTTTCTTCTGTTCTTTACCTGTTGTTTTTGACAGTCACCTGATATCATTACAACCTTAACTAACTTTGTGAATTGTCTGATTCAGATTTTCTAATGTTTATATTTTTATCAGATGATATGCAAAAGATTTTAAAACTGCACTTTATGTGGAAGAAGACTTTTTTTTACTTATCTGTTTTATTGTTAGTATTTTCATGGTTATATTACTACCTAAATTCTCCACTAACTTGGGTTTTTATTCAACTTCAAAAAATTGGCATATATTTGTTCAAAAGATTTTTAAAAATAACTTAAAATAAAACAAATATATAAATGATGAACTGAAAATTGCTCAATTATTTATAAGAAATTTTAAAGCATCAAGAGACATGAATTACAGTTGTTACATATCCTTGATTAGGAAACTATAGTGGTTGCCTTTCATTCAGGTATCTATCAGAGGTACTAAACATAAAAAAATTATAGTGCCTATCTTAACACAGAGTTCATAAAAAAATAATAGATTGTTTAAATCCCAGGCAGAGCAGGATGAAAGTATAAATTCTCTCTACCAACTTGTGTTCTATATCTCCTCCTCCAGACACTGTGAGCATCTACTACTTAAAGTCTTCACAAAGGTACAGGTATAGAGAAAACAACTCCCCTAAGTATTTTTTTGTTATTGTGAGAAGGTAGTGAATATTTCAGGATTATGATGTGATCAATACTACAAGGCTGCCTGGTTAATGATGTAGAACTCGAGCCTCGTCTGGGAGAGAAGTGATGATTCAAGTCACGTTTGTGAACTCTCCTCTTTCATTAAAGATGTGATCAGTAAGCACAATGTGTCTCTCACCCAAGGGCAGCGTTTTAAAAACCAAAGTAACTTTTTTGACTCTTAGATACAACTGTATCTCGGAACATGTGAATAGAAGTGGGAAGAAACAGATTCAACAACGAAAATGAATTTATTTAGAATTACACCTTCTTTAAAATGTTAGCAGGTCTTGGAACATGTGTTGCTTGATAAAATCATTATCTGATTTAGGTTTGACTGATAACACAGATCTGCTGCTGCAGAAATCAAAGAGCAAGAATAATTGAGCACTAAACTCTTTACTTTTGATTATAGATAACCTTGTGTTCGTGCTTAACCAGGGATAAGATTTTGTTTTGTTGACAGGATCCAATTTTGATTGATCTTGTGAAAATACAAGCATACCCACAAAACACAATCTGCAAGAGTAGAAATGGTCACCACTGCTCTACAGGACATGCATTAGCTATCAGCAATTATCTCATTTTCTCTCAGCTTTTGCAGAGATTGTCTTTATGCCTGCATTTTGCTTCAGTCTAAATAATTTGCCATTAAACATGACTGACATTACTGATAACACTATTCTCTTTTCAAACAAAGTTTGCACATATAAAAGCCCTTGTGCATCCCTACCCCACACCAATACAATGGTCAGACACTTAGTTGTTCACTGTTTGAAGTGACAGAGGAAATCTGGATAATTGTATGATTGATTCTTTGTGTTCCTTCTCCACTTCACCGAGCAGGCTTTATTTAGGAACTGAAGAGGGAGAGAAATCTTGAGATACGAGATGCTTGAGCCTGCGCAGACTCACATGTGAGCTGGGTGCATTCTTAAAAATGTACACACCAAAACACACACACACACACACACACACACACACACACACACACACACACACACACACACGCACACACACACACACACACACACACACACACACACACACAAACTCACCAGCTTTTTTCAGAGTGTGGTTGCGGATTGTGGAGTGTGGCTGTGTGCATCCATGAGTCAACCTACTCTTTCTCTGCCCTTTGTTTCTCTGTCACTTCCACCTCAGAAAGCCAAGGAAGATCACATTAAGTGGGGTTTCTGTTGCATAGCTACATTTGGCTGAGTGCTGAGGTAGATATGGGGCAGGGCATTACTCTAAGTCAGTCCCTATAGGCTTCAGCCGATCCAGAAACAACAAGGCTACTGTAATTCACAAAGTCAGATGTCTTCACTTCAACGGTTCAGGGCCTGACATAAGCCCATGTTCTCTTTTGGGAGAGCGCACTGTTCCATATTGACCATTGTTTATAGCTCCAGAAATATCAGTGTGTGCAATTTAACCTGACACAGAAGTTTCTCCTTTTTGTTTGTCCTTGCTAATTAAACAAAGTTTTATACTTTTACACACAATAACATGTTCATTTGGTATAAATGGCTACTTACTTGCATTACAAAGGACAGAATGAAAATACGCAAGAATTGCCTCACTAGAGAATAGTGCAAAACTCCTGTTGTGGACTGTGATGGAAACTGAAAAACAACCTCTATCCCTTAAGTAATCTGATTTAGTTTCTGCCAGCAAGGCTTAGTGTTAATTAATTCCCTGGATAGTAACAATACTGTTCTCCAATACTGCTGTACCTGAGTTGTGACAATTTAGATTTGAAGAAGAAAGTAAATATGGGAGCTTTGCAGGATCCAAGAATCCATCTATTATTAAGACAGAACACAATGATGAACTTTAAACAGGTGTATGTGTAAGATCAAATCATTGACTGACTTCATTTATAGAGCTGTGAAAAGCATTTGCCACCTCACAGATTTGTTGCTTTTTTTTCTTTCTTTTTGTCAAACTTAAACGCTTCAGATTATTAAACAAATTTTAAAGATATTATGATTGAACACCGAAACAATTTTTAAATTATGATTTCCATAATTAAGGGAAAAATGTATGTGCAACAGCCCGGTGAAAAAGTTATTGTTCCCCAGACCTGATTACTGTTGTGCCACTCTGACAGTCCCCTTGCGGACATTTCCTTAAAATTTAATCAAAATTCGTCCATAACTTTTTGAGTTATCTTGCTAACAGACAAACAAACATACAAACAGACAGACAGACAGGCAAGGAAACATGTACCTCTTGGCAGAGGTAAAAAACAATAAGGATCCTTCCTGTTACAACCTGATTGCAGTTTAAATCTGTTAGAGCAAAGACTGCAATCCAGACCTTTTTGCCCAACAACAGTCTGGCCTTATGAATGTGCTTCTGGAAGAATGGTCAAAAACTCATATAAACACACTCTTTAGCCTTGGGGAAAGCCAAGAAGTTGAAACTATTATAGATGGGAATGGTTGGGATGGTATGGGAATGGTTGCTAAAAAAACATAATAAACCCAATGGACCAAGAATGGGAATTCACTCAATTTCAAACGTGTGTGAAGGCTTAAGAGCAAACATTTATGGTTTTTTTTGGATCCTTTGGAGATGGACCTGTTTGCATAATTCAAGTGTGCTAGAGCCTAAGGTTGTAAAATGAGCTAAATACATTTTCCATCAAGATCTTTTGGCAGAATCCATGGTTCCATTAATTGTAGCGAGCAATCAAAGTCCAGAGGCAACAAAACAGCCCCAGACCATCACATTACCACCACTATGGCTGTCATTTGTCAAGAACACTGATCCTATTGAGGGAAGTGAAGTTTGCAAAGTTTTAAATGTTCTAGTTATTTTTGTGACCCCTTGAATGAGTCATCAGTACACACCTGGAGTAACTTTGGTAGGGCCACCCCTTGTAGTGTTCCTGTCTGTTATTGTTCTTTTCTTTTTTTTAAGATTGTGACATGGTAGATTGTCCTTTGAGATCTTTTAGCCTATTTCTTGACATACAAGATCTGTTAAGAGATTTATTAATTTTACAGGTTTGGCAGTATACCTGGTGGGAGGAGGGATAAATAAAATCCTCATACTACTTTTTTCTGCTTACTCAAATTGTACTTAAAACATATATAGGTGTGACAAAAAAGCAAAAAACAAAACCAACAAAAAACAAACATGTAAGCAGGCAATGCTTTTTTGACAGCACTGATATTCAATAGTATATTGGTAAATGTAGAAGAACAGCCATGTTCAAGCAAATCCGAATTAAGGAAAAGCATACAATATACATTTTGATAACTGCAATTAAAAAATGATCTTAAGAAATGTATACGAAATAGGATATGTAAGGTGTTTGAAAAGAGCATCTTAACACTGAGCAACTAATTCGCTGGTAGAGCTTAGACAATTGTAAATGGTTTTCAATTATGAAGTTCTTTTATAGTCCTGTCTACAGGCCACATTTAACCATTCAGGCAAAGTGAACGAGCAATCTGGGAAACATGTTGCTCAGTGTCTTACCTAAGGATAGTTTGACATGTACTAGATGGAGGGCAAAGATCAAACCTCCAGCCTTTCCATTGTAAGTTTTTTTTTCTTCCTTCTGAGCCTGTTAGACAAAAACAAAACAATGCAGTAGCATGGAAATACACAGTAGGAGTAAATGTGAGTATATTTGAATAAAGACAATGCTGCAAATGGCAGATATGTTCTAATTAAACATAGCTTAATCAATTTCAGGCTGTTGTCTGCTTGCGCCTTGAGGTTTATGCAATCACTGAAAGGACGCAAAAACTAATTCCACATTTCCCTTTGTGCCTGATTACTTAAGTGACAATAAATTAATTCAGTCGACATTGAAGATAGATTAAAACTGTCCTTACAGTCATAAGTAAAGCAGAACTTAAGGGGTATGAGTCTGATGTTGAGCCGTATGCAGGCACTAGCATAAATAAATGTTAATATTAGAATCGGTCCACATTGCTGTCAGCATTGGCTGCTTTGAAATTTGAAAGCTGCTGTGGCGTATTTCATCTGATATGCAAATGTTCCTAAACATCATAAATGTCTGAACTACTCCATTGTCTTAATGTGGTGCACAGAAAAATGCTCTTAAAAGTTTTATTTATTTAACGTGACTTAGATATGATGAAACATTACAAACTAAAGAGAAACATTTCACATTTTAAAGATTAGATTTAAAAGAGTCTTCCTAAGTCGATTACACAACTCTAGGTTAAATTAAATTGCTTTCCAGTTTTGAACAATATACCTATGGTGCTCCTATGTTGCATTTGACATAATTTTGTTGATCAAAGATATTATTATTCCAATATGACAGTCGTGCTGGAGGTGAAAAGAATAATACTAAAAGTAATTATGAAAGGTGTTGTTTTTGATATTTCACGTCTCAGTTTAAAACATCATTTACACAATTAAAGAAAATGCATCCTTCTATCATCTATTGGGGGGGTTGGGGGACAGGGTGCCAGTCTATTGCAGGGCAACACAGAGACACACAGGACAAACAACCATGCACGCACACACTCATACCTAAGGGCAATTTATATATATATATATATATATATATATATATATATATATATATATAATATATATTCTATATATATATATATATATATATAGAAACCTCCACCTATGCAGCTGCTCCCTCCACCTCCATTTCTGCGGCTGCTTCCTCCACCTCCGTGGGTACTCACTCCACCTTCAACACCTGTGCTGCCCCTTGTCTCCTGGATCCTGAGGTGCTCCAACTGTTGATAGAAGAAAAGGTGGGAGTGGTTGCTCTACTGAGGCATCGGTACCTGGACCTGGGAGTATAGAGTGTGAGACTGGTGCTCGGTAGGGCAATCGGGTTCAGACCTGATGTGTGCCTGGCAGGGCCTGGGTGGACCGGTGTGTCGGTCGGCCAATTTGCAGGGCTGATGTTTTGCTTTTGTTGGTTGGGGCACCTCTTTCGGGGGTGTCAGGTTTGGGATTGTAAGGTGGTGCCCGTTCGGTGGCTCGGCGGGATTCAGATCTGCTCATTTGATCAGCCTTGGTTGGTCTCGGCGCTCTGCATTGCACGGGATCAGGATTCAGGAGCTGGTACAACTTGGTGTCCAGGTGCTGGACACCTGGACACTGGAGCTGTTTTATTTCTTGCCATTTTTTATCAGCACAGTTTGATCCAATCTTAATATTATCTTAAAAAAGTGCAAATGATGGACTATGATGTTATTTGGGGAAAAAGGCATCATGTTATGCCCTTAACTCTGGCACTTAAGACATTTTAGGACAACAAGATACAGAGTACAAGAAAAAGCACACAATTTTTTGTAGGAATCACAGTTCTTGTTTTTCAAAGATAAAACAAAGGTAAACAAAAAAAACATATTATAGGCAAAATTAAGGCAGTTACAGTGAAGCCCCAAATTATTCATACCTCTGTCAGATTTAGATGGAATATTTATTTAATCTAACCAAAAAGTTTGTTTCTGAAAGGAATTGAGACAGGCATCTCTCAAAAAATAACAAGTCGATGGAAAAAAATCTAATTTTTATATCTGTTAATTCTTCTAATCTGTCTTTTGTTTGTTTTTAAATGTTTTGTAGAAAAATATGTATACCTTTAGCAATAATCAATGGAAAAATCTTTATTGCCATTAAAGCAGTAAAATCCTTCATAACTGTTTACCACTATGTATTACTATGTTTCTACAACTATCTTTAGTGATGTCTTCCAAGTCTATGTGCTTAGAAGCCCTCTATGCCATCACCCATCTTTAGCTCCCTCCACAGATTATGTATTCAATTTAAGTAGGGACTCTGGGTGGGACAAATAAAAAGTGTGAAGATTGCTTCCAATCAAACACATAACATGTTGGTAAAATTTGAAGATAATTATTTCATGTGTATTAAGGTTTTACAGCTTAACACAAACTGTTATGGTATTGTCAAAAACTCAAGTTTTCCATTAATAGTTCCCAATACATTTCTGTGACATTTTCACATGTATTTTCTAATATTATTATTCTAAGCATATTTTACTGGTTACAGTTAGCTGTGCATGCATAGTTCAGGCTTGGGAACTTGTTTTAAGACTGCTAACTTTAGGCAACTATTTGGCTACCACAGGCTACATTAGAGTGCAAGCCAGAATAATCTGAGGGTTTATCTTAAATTTGCTCTGGCAGAATGCTTCTGGCCAACTTCAATTACCGTAAGCAGATTTAGCCTTTGCTGGGCCATTAATTTAAACTGGGGTGCATCTAATAGGCCTTTACAGAAGAACACTTTTAGGCATGTCACACTACAGCTTTGAAAACTTGCTGGCCCAACCAGTCGAGTCCAAAGGCATTTTGGTTTTCCACCATTAATAACACCCCTCCAAAGAGATACTGGGCCAGAGATACATAACTAAAGCAGATAGGCCTAATGGCTTTGCTTTAGGGTCCAGCAATGGCAGCTATGCAATGCTGGTTTGTGAACCCACAGCCTTTTAATCAATGACCAAGAGCTATTATGTTCTTCATTGCTGACATTTTTTTTAAATGGATGAAATTGTGGGTGGCAGTAACCAAAGGGGGACTTGCTGACTACATGTCATTGACAAGCACAGGGCTGGGTTTTCTTAAACATAAACATGAACATAAACAGACTGTAAAATTCAGCCCATTCCCATTTTTTTCTAAGATCCAGCAAGGCATTTTGAAATACACATATAAATAATATTATTTCCCTGTTATTGTTGACAGGAATCCCTGTTATTGTTGCACAGATTCACCCAGCGTAATCCAGTAAACCCTGGATTGTTGCATGGCCAGTTTTTCAAAGCCACATCCCATTTTCATGTGTGCAGGTCACCAAACAAAGTTTCTTGATTTCAGATGACGGAACACAGAAGACATGAGTGACCATCTTAACAAGAGGATCTGAAAATATGGCAAGGTAAACCAGGGAAGAGGGAAAGGTTAACTTACCCAGGGTTTTCTTTTCAAAGAAATTTTAGCTTAAAGTGTAACTCATCCCCTATCAGAGACTAACTCCACCCACGTTTCCTGTTTGAAAAATGCCTCAAAATGAGCTGTTGCCTGGTGGTGATTGACATGTTGACAGCAGCGCTGCTGCAGTGGCACAGAGACAGCCAGAAAGATGGAGAGCAATAGCGACGCGAGCTTCAATGCCTTAGAGGGAGGCAATTTTGAAGTTGAGGATTACTCTCCACCTCCTTCACCAGAGGGCCACAGGTGCCGAGCCTGCAGCAGCAAGCATAGTGGCATAGAATAGGGCACATCTCTGAGTGGTACATTGTTGTTAGCCATGACTAAAGCTAAATTTAGATTAGCTCGAGTAACATTGTGTGACTCTGCCTCAACAGGTGCACCTGCGGCCACTGTACCTCATTGTCCGCAACAGAAAATGTGTTGCAGAGAGGTGCCCAAGGTATAAATCAAAGTATCATATCATGAGAACATCATTCAGTAATGTGCAAAAACTTTTTTTTTTCAAACAATCACAAACATTGCACTAAAAATTAATTCAGCCCTGATTTCATTATCCATTTACTGATATTAGTTCTTCCCTTTGTCATAGGTAATGCACAGATGTCAGCAGGTGGGGGTCAAATTTAATAAGCTATGCTAAAAATCTAACTAAATGCTAATCTAACAAATCACTAACCTAATAAACACTTGCTATTCCAACTCCAACTCGCTACAGAGGTGTGGCTAAGACTGAGCTTCTTTAATCCTCGACAGCGCCAGGAAGCTGTCGCACCAATACAATCTGAAGTCTGAAATAAGGGCTGAGCCAGTAGCAATGCCCGATTCAAATTCAAGTGCAAAGTTTTAAACTGAAGAGGGGACTCTACTAACATTTTTTGGTAGAAAATTAATAGCTGTATTAAAATGTGCTAAAATATCAAAAATAATAATCAAACATCAGAGATGCTCACAAGTCTCTGAGCTAGAGCCCAAGTCGAGTCTCAAGTCTTTGAGCTAGAGTCCAAGTCAAGTCTCAAGTCTTTGAGCTACAGTCCAAGTCAAGTCTCAAGTCTTTGAGCTACAGTCCAAGTCAAGTCTCAAGTCTCTTTATTGTATTAAGTCTCTGGTTATAAGTGTTGCATCATCACCTACAGCGACCCATCCAACACTGCATAGCTATATATAAGGAATTCAAAGCATGTAATATGTTATTATGACTCCTTTATCTACTAGCATACAGTATTAGCTTTGATTTTGATATATAATTAGTTTTTCAACATGACCAAAACACCAAGAATGCTTTACTCTTAAGATAATATCTGTATTTTGCCTTGTAGCATGAACACACAGTACAGTACAGACCTTTAGGGGATTCCTAAAGGGATATCCTAATTCCTAAAGGTTAATAAGTAAAAAAAAATTATAATTGGTTACACAGACTGTATTACAATAATTTTAACACCCTATATTTTACCGCAAACTTGCGACTATAGTTAACTTGCTAAAGAAGTCCCAATCGCTTGTTTGCTAAGGGTCAGAACCTACAGTAACATCAACACACTGAAACTATTGTATTCAGGATATAAAATATTTTATAGTGTTGAGGAATAAATGGACAACACATAGGATCTAGTTTCGATCACCTCTTTATCTCAGCTCCGACTTCACACTGAACAACGGTAAGCCAGTACACATAACATATAAACACATACAATAATCGCGCCAAAAATTCATACATTTTTTAAATGCAAACATCCTGTTTTCTGGGTGTGAGTGGAGCCTCCTGGTGGTCTGCCACACACGCCCCCCCTGCGAACACCCAGTAGTGTCCATATTAAAGCCAGGATCCTGGGTTTGAGCAAACGGACAGAACGGCTGAACCTGGGCCCCTCAGAAGCAGTCTGGAACTCCCTGCGCTGAAGGTGGGGATGAGGGCGACGAGGGGAGGCAGAAGATGAGGTGAGCTCTGAAGGCTGACGAGAGTCTCTGGAAGGAGGAGAGGAGTCCGTCAACAACGTGGAGGGGGGTCGTCCCCTATGAGGAGCCTGGGCCGTTACTACCTCATCATCTTTAAGAACATGAGTGGGTTTAAGCCTATCAATACAGACCGTCTCAGTACGCCCCCCCAGATCTAAAAGAAAGTGCTTAGGGCCAGGTTCGAGGACCCTGAAAGGGCCATCATATAAAGGCCGTAAGGGTGTCCTGTGTGCATCATGTCTAACAAAAACAAACTTAGAAGACGCCAAGTTCTGTGGGACGAATGACTGGGGCAAACAATGATGTAAAGGACCAGGAACGCGAAAAGGGTCACAGTGAGTTGAAAGATTATGGGTCGGCTGGGTGAAATGGGGAGAGGGGGCCTCAGGAAAAAACACGCCTGGAACACGTACCGGCTGACCAAAAACAGTTCAGCTGGGGAAGCACCAAGGTCCTCTTTAGCTGCAGACCGCAACCCAAGCACAACGCATGGGAGGCGGTCGATCCAGTTGCCATCGGTCAGAACAGCATGAAGCGCTGCTTTTAATGACCTGTGAAACTGCTCGCATAACCCATTAGCCTGTGGATGGTATGCAGTGGTGTAGTGGATCTTGACCCCCAGGCTGTCACCCATGCTGGACCAAAGCTCAGACATAAACTGTGGTCCTCTGTCAGAGGTAATGTCTGAAAGGGGGCCAAAAGGTTGGTAAAAATGCCCGAGCCACCACTGCAGATGTTGTGGATGCCAGCGGAACCACTACTGGCCACCTGCTGGTACGGTCGATCATGGTCAGGAGATGAGTGAAACCCTGCGATGGGGGCAAAGGACCCACTAGGTCTACATGGACATGATCAAACCTGCAACTAGGAATGGGGAATGGTTCAAAAGGTGCTTTTGTGTGCTTATGAACCTTGGCACTCTGGCACGGGACACATGCTGCAGCCCATTCCTTCACATCTTTACGCAATCCGGGCCAAACAAACTTGGAACTAACCAGTTTCACTGAGGCACGAACACCCGGATGTGAGAGGGAATGGAAAGCGTCAAAAACACGGCGGCGCCATAAAGCAGGAATCAGAGGGTGGGGAAAGCCAGTAGAAATGTCACAGAGCAGATGAGGACCTCCTTCCTGCACCTGTCTCTCTTCCAACTTAAGGCTGGTAGGCTCAGACTGCAGCTTAAGGATGTCAGCATCGCTGCGCTGATCTGCAGCCATAGCAGAGAAATCAATCCCTACATAAACTGGAGAGACCAGTGCACGGGACAGACAGTCAGCTACCAAGTTGGATTTGCCAGCCACATGCTGAATGTCTGTTGTAAACTCAGAGACAGCAGCAAGGTGGTGCTATTGACGTGCAGACCAGGGGTCAGAGCTTTTAGATATGGCAATTATTAAGGGCTTGTGGTCAACGTAGGCTGTAAATGGGCGGCCGTCGAGGAAAAAACGGAAATGCCGTGTAGCTAGATAGAGAGCCAGCAACTCCCTGTCAAAAACGCTGTATTTACGCTCGTTGTCCTGCAGCGTACGGCTGAAAAAGGCAAGTGGTTGCCAAACCCCGCAGACCCGCTGCTCTAACACCGCCCCTACTGCTACATCAGAAGCGTCAGTGGTCAAAGCCACCTGTGCTGAGGGGCAGGGATGGGTCAAAAGGGCAGCATTGGCCAGCGCCGACTTAGCATTATGAAATGCTTGGAGACAGTCCGGGGTCCAGTCCACATTTTCGGTGGCTTTTTTCTTTTTAAGCGCGCAGTATAGCGGCTGTAGAAGTGGAGCTGCCCTCGGGATAAAACGGTTGTAAAAATTAACCATCCCGAGAAATTCCTGCAGGGCTTTCATAGTCTGAGGACGCGGAAAATCGGACACCGCCTGCACTTTAGTGGGTAATGGAACAGCGCCACTGGCAGAAATGCGATGGCCCAAAAAGTCCATGACTGGGAACCCAAACTGGCATTTTGCTGGGTTGACTATCAGGCCATGCGCCGCTAGGCGTTGAAAAACCTGACGTAGGTGGGACATGTGCTGTTCGGCAGAGCTGCTGGGCACCAGGATTTCATCCAGATAGACGAAAACAAATGACAACCTGCACAAGACTGAATCCATCAACCGCTGAAAAGTTTGGGCGGCGCTGTTTGGCAGTGTGGAGCTCAGAATTGGTGTCTGAGTACCAAGTAGAAGCCCAACTGATTTACTTTCACAAGCGGAGCAGTACAGCTTTTGCTATAGTCCTCCACTTGATATATGTGTGAAAAATCTTTATTATGAATTGTTGGGGTTATTATTTCCTGATGTTATGGACACAGAGACGTAAAATTAAGGAGAAGAAAGAAGGAAGATGAAGAAAAGAGGTAGGAAACAAAAAGTCAAGAGAGAGGGTGAGTTGAAAATTCAAGAGAGGAAGGGGAACAAAGAAAACACAGGAAGACATTGAAGTCTGCCTCCATACCCACAGGACGGCAGAGAGAGGGGGAAAAACAAAACAAAACATGAAAAAGGAACATCGACAAAACAAACCAAACATTGTGAACTAAGAATTACACAACCACATCACACAAAGATAGATATAAAAATACAACAACAATGTCACAGAAAAACTCATGGTACCGATTAATCAAGCTCTAGTAATGATAACCTCAGCCCAAGAATATATCCTTAAACAGCAGAGACCCCACATCTATGTGTGTGTGTTAGCATGCTGGTGCATATAAGGTTTCTCCATAAGAGTGTTCGATAGTTGATGTGAGCAGGCATCAATCCGTCTCCCAGGAATCGATGCAGATATGAAGGAGATCGGAGCAAATACATCCAAAGGACCCCCAGAGCCCCAGGCGGACCCGGGCCGGGCTCAGCCAGCATCTGGACACCAGGTTGTGCCAGCTCCCAGGTCCTGATCTCGCGCAACGCAGAGCGCTGAGACCAGGCATCCAACGAGGGCCAGGGCCGGTACAACCCGCCAATGAACCGACCACGCACGGTGCGCACAGAACAGGTGATTGAACGAGCAGAGACGCTGGATCCGTATCCCGCCGAGCCACCGAGCAGGCACCACCCAACAATCCTAAACCTGGCACCCCTAAAAGAGGTGCCCCAACAAACCAAAGGAAGATATCGGCCCAGCGCATCGGCCGATATGGCCTGAGGTGCGCCAGGCGAGGGGGCAGACAGAGATCCAACCTGACAGGTAGACAAAGACATACAGACACAGTCCTACGTTCCCTCCCTCTTAAACACATACATTCTCACTGACTCACCAAGACACCCAAAAAAATGACGCTGTACCCTCACTCACACACCCCATACACACTTTATGCTCCCAGGTCCAGGTACCGATGCCCCAGTAGAGCCACCAGCCCCCGGACCCGGGAGATGGACCCCCTACCTTCTAGGACGGAGACAAGCAGACCGCCAAGGGCCCCACAGTGGCAAAGCAGCCCGACAGCCCAGGACCCCGACCAGACCAACTGTTCCTCTTCTGGACCCCTACCCCTGATGGCCCGTAGCAAACAGGGGTGTGAAAAGACCCCTAGCCTCCATCCTCCCGCTCGAGTATGGTGTTGATGGGTGTTGTAATAATGTGCATTTAAAACAGAGGGGCGCCGCCTTTAAGACCGAAAAGGCATCTGTAAAAACTCAAAAAGGCCAAATGGGGTAATTACGGCTATCAGTTTCGGACATATTCAGTTCAGGGGTCACCAATGTGGAGGAATAAATGGACGACACACAGGATCTAGTTTTGATCACCTCTTTATCTCAGCTCCGACTTCACACTGAACCACGGTAAGCCAGTACACATAAAATATAAACACATACAATAATCGCGCCAAAAATTCATACATTTTTTAAATGCAAACAACCTGTTTTCTGGGTGTGAGTGGAGCATCCTGGTGGTCCGCCACAATAGCACTTTTTAATCTGTGATTGTGTGTTAAAAGTGTTCACGAGGTACCAACCTTTCGCCAGCTGTCTTCTCTGCACCAAATAGGCCACAGCTTCCACAAGATGATCCGGACAGACGTGGTGTGCACGGAGGGGAGGGGTTGTGTGTGTGTATGTGTGTGTATTTGTGTGAGAGAGAGCGAGAGAGATGCGTGAGCGAGAGAGATGCGTGAGTGACAGAGAGACGAAGAGAGAGCAGGGAAAAGAAATATAGCTGAATGAATACACTGCGTGTTTTAAATAGCGTAAAAAAGAAAAACGAAACGCAATATGTGACGGTCTGTGTTGATTCTTTTTCTTTTTTTTGGGTCGGTGTTGAATCTGTGGCGGTCAGAGTTTGATCTGTGGCGCACCGGCACAGATTCGTCTATGTGTGGGAAACACTGATGTGGGCAGGTTATAGGTAACGGAGGGAGGGGAATAACAGCGAGCTCATCAGTTGTTTCCTAAAAATAAACATTGTTCACGAGTCCCGCAGCTCGAGTCCGAGTCGAGTCTGAAGTCTTTCGAGGACTAGTCTCAAGTCAAGTCTGAAATCAATGTGTGCGCGACTTAAGTCGTACTCGAGTCGGAGTCTCAAACTCAAGTCCCGATCTCTGTCAAACATCTTGACAGCACTATTAGACACTCATTTGTACAGTTTATAAGCAAAACATTTATTTTGGGGGTGAGTTATTTTTAAAAGGGACTATACATGAGTTTATCCCCAAATAAATATATACATATTTAAAATATCTTCCTCATAAATGCTCCAGCAATGCCCTGATCAGTAAAATGAGCCCAGGCCTTTTCACTGTGGTTACCTTTTTATGCCTGTAAATTCACTTAAATTCACTGAAATAGAGAGTGCCTTGGGTCAAATAAGGAGATTTAACGCCTACTTCCCAGGGTGAGCGTAATGACGTCATGCGCATTCACGCTGAAGTGTAACGTTTGCTACCTCCATAATACATACTGAAGCTGCGAAGCGAGAGGTAACTTTCGAAGGATGGATTCAGCTGAGCATAAAAAGAGACCTGCTTCAGGCACTGGCAAAACTCCAGCCCAGACCCCAACTTCCATTGAGGCTGCAGTTACGCATTTGGCCTGAGGGGGCAATCGCGAGTACAAAACTGTCAAACTCCACACATCCCTTCAAGTAAGCCTAACGTTGTTGTTCTTATTTAGCTATACTAGTCGCTTGGTAAGAAAACCCATTGCTTCTGGATATGTGGATGTTAATTTTAAATTTGAGCAGTTGTGGTCTAAGAATCAATTAAAAAAACGTATACTAATATTAAAGCCCTATCCTTAAACCATATAAGACCCAATCATATAATTTAAAGTTGCTTATTTGTAAAACTGAGTTCATTTTGAACGTTTATTTATTAATTTTTTAACTTTTTCCTCAGTCGAAATGAATGAACTGGCACACTGGTCATTTTAGTTTAGACGTGTGTCTTGGAAATTGGGACTAAATTCGTACATGTCAGTATACAGTAAATTGGGTGAAGCCATTCCTTCAGGATGAAGCTAATTGACCTTTTTTTCTGGTAAAGTGTGACAGATGAAACCATTAAGCAAATTTAGAATCCCACCTCAACCCTATCGCTTTCATTCTCCAACTCAAACTCAGTAAACAAGCTAGTAGACAAATTTCTGTCTAAAATTTCAGGCATCATTGATACCATTGCTCCAACTAAAATTAAAGTAGTCCCTGTTAGAAAGAAGTCTCTGTGGACTTGCGATGCACTGGTACGTAGTGAAAAAAGGAAGTGTCGACGAGCCAAGAGAAAATGACAGAAAACTCTAGGTTCACTGTGAAATCTTCGGAGACAGATTGAACCGATATCAGTAAACTATGAAAGACATAAGGGAATCGTTCATTTTTTAAATAATTAACAGAAACATTAATAATTATTTGCAACAGTTGAGAGACTAGCTAATCCTGTCACAGTAGCCACTAAACTACATTCCACCAGGGCAATATACAGTGGCTTGCAAAAGTATTCGGCCCCCTTGAACTTTTCCACATTTTGTCACATTACAGCCACAAGCATTAATCAATTTTATTGGAATTCCATGTGAAAGACCAATACAAAGTGGTGTACACGTGAGAAGGGGAACGAAAATCATACATGATTCCAATTTTTTTTTACAAATAAATAACTGAAAAGTTGGGTGTGCATAATTATTCAGCCCCCTAAATCCAAGCTTTGTAGAACCACCTTTTGCTGCAATTACAGCTGCCAGTCTTTTAGGGTATGTCTCTACCAGCTTTGAACATCTAAAGACTGAAATTCTTGCCCATTCTTCTTTGCAAAACAGCTCCAGCTCAGTCAGATTAGATGGACAGCATTTGTGAACAGCAGTTTTCAGATCTTGCCACATATTCTTGATTGGATTTAGATCTGGACTTTGACTGGGCCATTCTAACACATGGATATGTTTTGTTTTAAACCATTCCATTGTTGCCCTGGCTTTATGTTTAGGGTCGTTGTCCTGCTGGAAGGTGAACCTCCGCCCCAGTCTCAGGTCTTTTGCAGACTCCAAGAGGTTTTCTTCCAAGATTCCCCTGTATTTGGCTCCATCCATCTTCCCATCAACTCTGACCAGCGTCACTGTCCCTGCTGAAGAGAAGCACCACCAGAGCATGATGCTGCCACCACCATATTTGACAGTGGGGATGGTGTGTTCAGAGTGATGTGCAGTGTTAGTTTTCCGCCACACATAGCGTTTTGCATTTTGGCCAAAAAAATCAATTTTGGTCTTATCTGACCAGAGCACCTTCTTCCACATGTTTGCTGTGTCCCCCACATTGGCTTGTGGCAAACTGCAAACGGGACTTCTTATGGTTTTCTTTTAACAATGGCTTTCTTCTTGCCACTCTTCCATAAAGGCCAACTTTGTGCAGTGCACGACTAATAGTTGTCCTATGGACAGATTCCCCCACCTGAGCTGTAGATCTCTGCAGCTCGTCCAGAGTCACCATGGGCCTCTTGGCTGCATTTCTGATCAGCGCTCTCCTTGTTCAGCCTGTGAGTTTAAGTGGACGGCCTTGTCTTGGTAGGTTTACAGTTGTGCCATACTCCTTCCATTTCTGAATGATCGCTTGAACAGTGCTCCGTGGGATGTTCAAGGCTTGGGAAATCTTTTTGTAGCCTAAGCCTGCTTTAAATTTCTCAATGACTTTAACCCTGACCTGTCTGGTGTGTTCTTTGGACTTCATGGTGTTGTTGCTCCCAACATTCTCTTAGACAACCTCTGAGGCCGTCACAGGGCAGCTGTATTTGTACTGACATTAGATTACACACAGGTGCACTCTATTTAGTCATTAGCACTCATCAGGCAATGTCTATGGGCAACTGACTGCACTCAGACCAAAAGGGGCTGAATAATTACGCACACCCCACTTTTCAGTTATTTATTTGTAAAAAATGTTCGGAATCATGTATGATTTTCGTTCCACTTCTCACGTGTACACCACTTTGTATTGGTCTTTCACGTGGAATTCCAATAAAATTGATTGATGTTTGTGGCTGCAATGTGACAAAATGTGGAAAAGTTCAAGGGGGCCGAATACTTTTGCAAGCCACTGTATTTGCCAGCTGTTTTACTGAAACGTTTTTGACAACTAGAGAGTCAATCTGTACCAATATCATCCCAACTCAACACCGATGCAGAAAAAATGCGTGAATTCAAAAAACTAAATCAAAAAAACCTTAAAGAAATCATGAACCGATTAAGCTCCTCCTCCTGCTGCGTTGATATCTTATCCACAGTTTTTCTTAAGAAAGTTTTCCCAGTCATTGGTCTTGCTCTAATTCAAATAGTTAACTTATCTCTCCTGTCAGGTGTCTTAACCCAGGCTTTTAAGTAGTAGTTATTAAACCACTGCTAAAGAAGAACAACCTAGGCATGTTAATGCAGAACTACAGTCCAATCACCAATCTTCCATTCATCAGCAAGGCTATTGAAAAAGCTGTGTTTCAACAGTTAAATAGCTTCCTAGCAATGACCAACCATTTTGATATGTTTAAGTCTGGTTTCTGTGCTCACCACAGTACTGAAACTGCCCTCAAAGATTTCAATGACATCCACATAAAAACAGACTGTGGTACTTTTGGACCTCAGTGAAGCATTTGATACAGTTGATCATGATATATTATTAAAAGGACTGGAGAGCTTGGTCGGACTATCTGTTACAGTGATTGGCTGGTTTGAGTCTTACCTAAAGACCAGGGTCTCATTTATAAAACATTGCGTAGAATACCTACTAAAAGTGTATGTACGACCAAAACAAAAAGTTTGCGTATGCCAAAAAGATTTCTGATCTTTTTGGAAGTTTCCACGAGTGAATTTGGCTCATATCCCGCCCTGAAGAGAAACTTTACAGAGATGGAGATTTAAGTGCTAGTGGGTGAAGTGGAGGCTAGAAGAGACATTTTATTTGGTGGACACAGCAGTGGTGTCACAAATAAAAGGAAGAACTGCGAGTGGCAGCATGTGGCGTCTGCAGTGCAGACTGTCAGTGCAACTGACAGGAACGGTACCCGAAATTTTAAAAAAGTGGTCGGACCTCAAAGTTGAGGCAAAAAAAAAACTTGCCTCCCACCGCCAGAGTGGGTCTGCTATTGGAGGGGGTACGTGTACACCCGAGCTGACACCACTGGACAGGAAGATGTCAAGTATCATGGGAACATCAAGCGTGTACGGTATTGTGTCAGAGAAGGAGGGCGACACGACCTGGCAGAAACGACAGATGAACCCGGTAAAGCACCTTTTGTATATATTTCATTACGTGGCTACGTTAACAAATTTGAGCATATTTTAGGGAGACAGACTAATATGCCGTGTCTTTTCAGCTCTTCCACAGTCGGTAGGTGGCGTGGATGAGGAGGCTGAGGAAGATGAGGTTGCCCAGTGTCCGGTTGCCCCCAGCACCAGTGCTGCCGGTGCCCGTGGTGCATCCAGCAGTGGTCGGGTTCTGACTAAAGCTGTCATGCAGACACAGAGAGACACCATCAGCGCCATCAATTCTGTGACAAACGAGTTAAAGGAAATAAAGAGTGTGCTGTGCGACATACTGACAGCCATTGGTACCTTAAATGATACAATAAAACATTTTAATAAATGAACCTTGTCGTTGTTATCTCAAATGCCGCATTACATCCTGGCGGATCCTTGCTCCCTGGGTGAAGGCTTCCTGTCGAGGAGGAGGCGGCTGTGGGTCGGGGTTCTCATGCTAGGGAGGGGGTAGGCCAGGAGGGAGGGGAATTCCAATTCTCAGTGCCATGTTATGAAGAATTCCACATGCCCTCACGATCTTGCAGACCTTTGTAGGGTGGTATAATAGTCTGCCATCCGAGGCATCCAATGACCGCCACCTACATTTTAATAGGCCTATGGCACGCTCCACGACTTGTAGTTGTAGCGCATTTCCTCTGCTGTCTGTGGGTCTGGGAACGGGGTCAGAAGCCAGCTCCTGAGAGGGTAGCCACTATCACCTGCAAGTGATAACACGTTTAATTCAGGCATCAACAACCAGCATTTCTAATGACGGTGAGGACTTACCGAGCAGCCAGCCATCACGCACATCGCCTGCCTGCAGTCTGTTCCCTACACTGCTGTGTGTCAAGATAAAGGAGTCGTGTGTTGACCCAGGCCATCGTGCTACCATATTAGTGATCATCATGTGTGAATCACATATGATTTGCACATTAATACTGTATTCATGTTTCCGATTGACGAAAACTAATTCATCCTCGGACGGGGCCCTTATATGGGTGCAGTGAATTGCGCCGATTATGTTTGTGAAACCGGACATTGCTGCAAATTGTATCTTAATTTCGGCCTGCTCCCCCACAGTATATGGAAACGTGATGTATCGCCAACTCATTTTATTGATCCCATCCAAGACTGCAGGCATTATTGCGCTCGGGGAAGGCTGTGATATCCCAGACCTAGTAAATAAATATAACATATTTGAAGGCATTATTTCCAAAAAGGGACTTTGGGCAGAATATTAAGAATCATGTCACTCAGACACATACCTGTCGGCTAATTCCCGCTGGTAACAACCAGTTGCAAGAAACCCCAGAGTGGTGAGCACCTGCAGCTGGACCGGAATGGCACGGTTCCGCTTGGACGGTCTCTCCAAAACCGGGCCCAATTCAGCACAGAGATCCAAGAGCACAGCTCTAGGGAATCTGAATCTGCTTATTAGCCAGTCATCATCATGGGCAAGGAGGTCCGCATGATCCCTGAACACACGTTCTCTCCTAATCCTTCCATTTGCAAAATCTTCTAGCAACGCCAGTGCATCCATCTCAAATATTACGCTTGAAAGTAGTTGGGGTATTTCTATTGGCAGCAATAAGACTGATTGCTTCAATTTATTAATTGGCGTACAGTCCAGGCCCTTTTATCTGAGTTTAAGGTTTTGAGATAAATGTTATGTATTTATTTTAATATTGAAAAATGTTTTTAGAAGAGCTATAGCTCACTGCAAAGCTACAATATAGATATCATTGCTGGTTTGGATGTTTATAATAACATGAATCCATAATTAATGTTTGGTGTGAGGTGAAATGAAATGTGTGAGAGGAGTAATATGCAGTCTGGGTGCAGTTCACCACCTCAACAACTGCATCGTCGATTCCCCCCGTTTCCAAAATGTCCGTACGCACGGGTCAGAGTTCCGTCAAGTCTGTTTTTTATAAATCACAACTTTTGCTTTGAAAGTGGCGTACGCCAGTTTCAGACCCCGTTTTGTGCGTACGCAACGTTTATAAATGAGACCCCAGGACTTTTTTGTGTCAATAGGCAATTCTTCATCAGAACAGATAGAAATCACACTTGGAGTGCCCCAGAGCTCCATCCTGGGCCCCCTCCTATTTAATATCTACATGCTCCTGCTAACCCAGATTATGACAACCCATAAGATTAGTTACCATAATAATGCAGATGATACTCTTTGATACTTGTGTCTTTGAATGCTTCCAAACCCTAAGTGAATGCATTAACAAAATCAATGGATGGATGTGCCATCCTTTTGTCCAACTGGACAGAAACAAAACTGAAGGAATTATTTTTGGACCTAAAGAGGAAGGATCAACAGTCAGCACTCAGCTTCAGTTAATACAGCTAGAAACTATTGATCAGGCCCAAAACATAGCTGTAGTAATAGACTCAGAAGTCAACCTTCAGGGTCACATAAAAGCAATAACAAGGTCAGCCTTCTATAACTTGAAGAACATATGTGGGATTAAAGGACTAATGTCGCACAGGACCTCGAAAAACTCATCCATACGTTTATCTTTAGTCGGATTGATTACTGCAACAGTGGCCATGTTTACATGGACACAAGTAATCGGAATAAAAACCTGATTGGACTGTGATGGACTGGCGACCTGTCCAGGGTGTACCCCGTCTCTTACCCCGTGACAGCTGGAGATAGGCACATGCCCCCCCGCAATCCTGCATAGGATGGACGGGTACAAATAATGGATGGAAGCCTGATTGGAATAAAAATGCTTCATGTAAACACAAAATTTGGAATACTCTCACTCGATAACACTCATTTGGATCAACATATTCTTCCTATTGAGACGGGTGGGTTATACTGATCATTATTTCCCGATCGCCGTGCATATAAACACTTCTTCCAAATGTGGGTGATTACTGCGTAAACGCAAATGTAAACGCTTTTCATAATCAGATACATTTTTTCAGGGCCCATGTACACCGTCAAATTCTAATCCAAACTATGATCAGATTAGACATGTTGCATATGTAAACGTACCTAGTGTCTTCACGGGTCTGCATAAAAAGTCAATCAGAAAGCTGCAGCTGATCCAGAACGCTCCTGCTCACATCCTCACTAGAACTAGGAAAGTAGAGCACATAATCCCAGTTCTAAATTCACTAGCTCGGACCACGCTTCAGTGATCTGAATTTAAAAGTTTATTGAAGGAATGGGATGAGGGATGAAAGGTCTGGGGAGATGCGCCGATGGATGCTGGGAAGAAGACTCAGCGTGGGGGTGCAGGAATTTGACTTTCCCAAGCCTGCTCAGGACCCCCCAGACAGAACCTGAAAGAGAGAGTCATTAGAGGAGGCTAAAACTATGAGTGGATGTAGGGATGTGAGGATGAAGGGATGTTGGAAGGGATGTTGGGAGGGGATGAAGGGATGTAGGGAGGGGATGAAGGGATGTGAGGATGAAGGGATGATGGGAGGGGATGAAGGGATGTAGGGAGGGGAGGAAGGGATGTAGGGAGAGGATGAAGGGATGTGGGAGGGGATGAAGGGATATAGGGAGGGGATGAAGTGATGTGGGAGAGGATGAAGAGATATAGGGAGGGGATGAAGGGATGTAGGGAGGGGATGAAGGGATATGGGAGGGGATTGAAGGGATGTGGAAGGTGAGGAAGGGATGTAGGGAGGGGATGAAGGGATGTGGGAGGGGATGAAGGGATTCAGGGAGAAGATGAAGGGATGAGAATGTAAGGATTTCAATTTAGTTTATTTATATAGCGCCGATTCACAACAGATGTCATGTTGAGGCACTTTACAAGAAAGTCATTTCAATACAGCCATTCCAATCAGGTTAAAATGTTAGCTAGTTTTCTATTTAAGGAATCCCAGCAGATTGCATTGAGTCATTGACTGGCAGTTGAGCCCCGTTGATGCAGACTCCAACCACAGCAATCCCTCAGCAATCCCTTACACTGAGCAAGCATCTAGCAACAGTGGAGAGGTAAAACTCCCTTTTAACAGGAAGAAACCTCCAGCAGAACCTGGCTCAGTACGAGCGAGTTTTGGTGGGCGGGGCCCAAGCCATGCGCCTCTATTGTCAATTGAGTCTCTAATGTCCGCATCTGATGAAACATTGACAGACATGCATTTGCGCACCACAAATTGCCCAAATTCCAACATTATGTATGAAATGTAATTAGGTTTAGGCCTAATTATATTGTGTGTTGAACAATAATCTGTTTACAAATTACAGGCCTAATAAAATATTTGATCATCCATCCACACATCCATCCGTCCTCATTACGTCTCTAGCTTCACCACGACAGTAAAGGCTCAGTTATCGGCTACTATAACTATGTTATGGCGTTTCAATTTGATCCGGAATCGGATCCGGACGAAGGAGGAACCAGAAAGGTAGAGCACATCTTCCACAGGTGATCCAGACAGACGTGCTTTGACCAGAGGGAATGGGCTGTGTGTGTGTGTTTGTGTGTTCTTGTATTGCTATCCTATTTAGGACCTTTTCTGGCATATGTGTGTGTGTGTGTATGTGGGGGGGGGGGGGTGCGTGTGTGTGTGTGTGTGTGTGTGTGTGTGTGTGTGCGAGAGACGCTTGAGTGACAGAGACGAAAAGAGAGCAGAGAATGAATACGCTGCATGTTTTAAATAGCGTAAAAAAGAAAAACGAAACGCAATATGTGACGGTCGGTGTTGATTTTTTATTTTTATTTTTTTTGGTTGGTGTTGAATCTGTGGCGGTCGGAGTTTAATCTGTGGCGCAACGCCACAGATTCGTCATGTTTGGGAAACACTGGTATATAACAGCTGAAGGACATTATTGCGGAAATATAGACTACTTACTTGTATAGGGATATTTGCTGGTTCACGGAGGGTTGGTATTGATCCTGGTAAAGTTTAAGACGATCTGCGAATCCACTGCTGTATTGTCCCAAGTTAATAAAACATCTGTCAGAGAAATGTTTGCCACAAACGACCACGCTCTTCAGGAGTCGGTCGGGTACATTCCCTGCATAAATAAAGTCCATCCACAAGCTTTTCAGTGGCTCGGAAGAGGGGATGAGTGTCGATGTGGTCTGGACTCCATGTTGTCGGTTAGTTGTTTGCCTTTTACCGTAGCTCTCGTTGTTTAGGTTGTAATATGCGCCGCGGGGGGAGGGACTTGGAGAGTGTAGTTCAGAGAAGGGGGTAATTGGCTGGAACTTAGTGACGAAACATGAGGTCATATGCCGAACTGCAAAACAGCCCGTTTCTGAGTGCTAATTTCACTATGTAGGCAGACATACCCGGGGACAAAGGAAACACTAATCAGTCGTTTTAACCCCTTATTGGACATAGGCAGGCTGGGGAAACTAACAAATATGACCAAAAAAACAAAAAAAAGCAAATTTCATGCCAGGGGCACTTTAATAATTTTGATAATTCTAACCGACCAATTTGATCCATTTTGCCTGTACCTGGAAAACTTACTGCACATCTTAATGAGAAGATCTGACATTATACCAAATGTATTCTTATATGTTTCGATCTGTCAACGAGGCACCACTGATGTGATCCCTAATTTTGTTGACTGAATGTGTTATGTACACGACAGAGGAACAGCAGATTCTTCCACACTTGGGAAAGCGCTTCAAAATTGAAGCAGTGCAGATTGCTGGACAAAGACAATATCTGACATCCAATCCTACTGGATGATACAAAGTAGCATTGACCAGCTCCAAGCAGAGGGAAGATCATCAGCCCCTTTAGGCTTGACAAGTATATCAATGAAAGATGTGGTAGAAGCTCATGCCAGTTGCACAACTGTGTCAGAGGCTCACACTTTAAGTCCTCATATTATGTCTATTCTATGAGATTGTCTCTCTACGACCCCTCTTATTTTTTTACAGTGATGACCACAGAAGAAATGTGAGCTATATGCAATGAATACCACTATGATATTTCCAAATATATTACCTGTAAAACAGGCAGTGGTGGATCTAGTAAATTTTAGATGGGGGGCAAAGGAGTGGCAAGAGTAGGCAGGCTGGCAATACTGGACATCCTCAATGAAGTTTGAGAAAATCCCCCATATAAAAATGGGGTTAACAAAATATCCACAAAAACACTTTAAAATTATTTATGGTATAATTATTTCTTCTAAGTAAATACAAACAATATTTAGGTATAAATGTCCGTTGTCTCATCTTCCAATATAGAAAAAAAATCACTTTCTTTAACATCCTTTAAAATGCCCACCATTCCAGCCAAACTTCCCAGATGCTCATTTAGAGTGCTTTTGATATGAATAGCCTACACTACATTTGATATTGCAAATGTCTGCAGTCAGAGCAATAGGCTCCATCTCTTAGGCCAGAATATCCCAGCCATGGTCAAGATTTGGTACCACTTATAGTGGAAACAATTGTTTGCTGTTCCATGAAGTGGTTTGGGGAATGTCTTTGAATTGGGCTGCACTTCTGCATTATCTTCGCATTTTAAGTTATCTTAAGAAATATATAAAAAAATATTATATAGGTACCATTAAAATGATCTAATATTAATTTGGTTCGTATCTCATTTAATTAAAATAATTTGTATCATAAACTGACTACTTTTGTAACATCTAATATCTCTCTACAGTAAGTGAATGTCGGGTGGTCCAGCTGAAATAAAAGTGGGACTGTGACTCTCTCTCTCACCCATAAAGCTAACATAATGTTCTTCATCTTCATTAATTTCTTAACCTGTTCCTCTTTCAATAGTCTTCTTCACCTGTGTCCCTCTTGGTCTTTTCATCTTTCTCCCCTCCTCAGTTTTCATCTTGATTTCTTCCTTCACATCACATTGGGCAAAAAATGTGGACATGACTTCACTTTAAAATGTTATTTCACTATTTTCAGCAGTTTTAAGCATCTAGAAAATAAGTTGGCAGACTTCAAGCCATAAGAAGCCTTTAACAATATGAAACAATATTTTGTTTCACATTCTTACAAGCATTTATGTTTAGACTTAATATCATTGTAGCCTTTTTATAGTCCCAGTCTGAGAATAAGGATTTAACACGGTTTAATTGTGCTGCCTGGCTGCTTTGATATTGACGTAGACTTGTAGACCTATCAGTGAAACTTTTAGCCTACCTCTTAAACAGTACAATTACACATTTACATTTTTAAAAATATCTAAACTCTTCATTAACTGTTAATTTTAGATCCGGCCCTGCTTACAGCTAAGAAGAACGGGACTTTGGCTATGCCAAATATGAGGAGTGTGTGCAGTCTGAAAAAAAGGAGCTGTCACAAACATGGAAAAAAACAGTTAAAGTACAGCAGGATCTCAGCATGGAAACATGGGAGTGGAGCTGCTTCAGATGAAAGCAACCTTTGTTTCCAACTCTAGGGAAGTTAAAAAATTAAGCAAGCACACAGGTAGGCCTACAGGCAAGCAAAAACAGAATTATTTGTGACTTTCTAGTTGAAGATACAGAAACGTTCTTAATATCAATACATTGCAGATTGCATTTTTGCACTATATATATATATAAATGCATCTGACACATCTGAAACTGTCTGAGTGGCAGCATCGGTCAAACTTGGAGAACACTGTATTGCTACATTTACTGATTGCTTTACTAACTGGAGAGGTGAATTATCAGCTTCATCTGTGACGAGTGGCATGTCCGATGGTTCTCCTTACATGACAGAAGCGGGAGAGTGTCCAGCGTCTCTTGTCTTTGGCGCTTTTTACCACACATTTTACTTTTTCCCCAAGGGCGTTTAGGCTCCTTGTGTTGGAAAATGGTTGGAAAACCATTTAGTTTCAGTCTTCGCTTATACCCAGCTGCTCTGGTGAGAGCTTTCAGTAGTTGTGGTTGACTAAAAGCCTCAAACGCATCAGGAGAAAAATGTCGGGAACACACCAGCGGATCTTTGGGAAGTTGAATCTGTCCACAGGCATCTGTCCGTCTAGCGACGGTGGAGAGGAAAAACTCCCCTTTAACAGGAAGAAACCTCCAACAGAACCAGGCTCAGTAGGAGCGGCCATCTCCCACGACCATCTGGGGGTTTGAGAAGACAGAGCAGAGACACAGAAAGAACAGAAGATCTGATATAAGAGAACTTTCTATGTTACAGAAAGTAAAAAGTTGATAACAGGACACAGTGGATGTTCAGCCACTGGGAGCACCATCCCAGTCGATGCCCCCGTCCAACAGGGCATTCCAGACAAGCAGGATACCAGACCAGGTATATCTTCTATGGAGAGAAAAACACTGAGAGAAAACAAAGTTAACAGTCGAAATAGCAGAATGTACTGTAATACAACTGGAGAGTAGTAGTAGAAAAGGAAGTAGCAGAGTGAAGAAAATTGGTAAGTCTGTCCTCCAGCAGTCTTAGCCTATCGCAGCATAACTACAGAGATAGCTCAGGATGACCTTAGCCACTCTAACTATAAGCTTTATCAAAAAGGAAAGTTTTAAGCCTGGCCTTAAAAGTAAACAGAGTGTCTGCCTCACGGACTAAAGCTGGGAGCTGGTTCCACAGGAGAGGAGCCTGATAACTAAATGATCTGCCTCCCATTCTACTTTTAGAAATCCTAGAAACTACAAGTAAACCTGCAGTCTGAGAGCAAAGTGCTCTGTTGGGAACATATGGAACAATTAGATCTCTGATGTATGATGGAGCTTGATTATTAAGGGCTTTGTATGTAAGAAGGAGGATCTTAAATTCTATTTTGGATTTAACAGGGAGCCAATGAAGGGAAGCTAAAACAGGAGAAATGTGATCTCTCTTTTTAATATTCATCAGAACTCTTGCTGTCGCATTTTGGATCAACTGAAGGCTTTTAATGGCATTTTGTTGACTTCCTGATAGTAAAAAATTACAGTAGTCCAGCATTGAGGTAACAAATGCAGGGACTAGTTTCTCAGCATCACTCCTGGACAGGATGTTTCTAATTTTAGCAATGTTCTGGAGGTGAAAGAAGGAAGTCCTAGAAACCTGTTTAATATGGGATTTAAATGTCAAGTCTTGGTAAAAATAACGGTGAGGTTCTTTACGTTATTACTGGGGGCCAATTTAATGCCATCCAGATGGAATAATTGACTAATCAGTTTCTGTTTTAGAACTTCTGGTCCAAAGACAGCAACTTCTGTCTTGTCAGAATTTAAAAGCAAAAAGTTTAGATTCATCCATGTTTTTATGTCTTCCAGACATGCCTGTAATCTACCTAACTGACTGGGTTCATCAGGATTTATGGATCAATATAGTTGTGTAACATCGGCATAGCTGTGGAAATTTGTCCCATGCTGTCTAATGATTCTACCAATTGGGAGCATATATATGGTGAACAGAATTGGTCCAAGCACAGATCCCTGTGGAACTCCACAAGTAACCCTTGAGAGTGAAGAAGATTGATCACTTAGATGAACAAACTGGAATCTGTCAGACAAATATGATTTAAACTAGCCTAGTGCTGTTCCTTTGATCCCTGCAACATGTTCAAGCCTTTCTAAGAGAATTTTATGATAGACTGTTTCAAAAGCAGCACTGAGATCTAACAAAACCAGAACAGACACAAGTCCATTATCTGAGGCCATGAGAATATCATTAGTAACCTTCACCAGTGCTGTTTCAGTGCTATGATGAGCTCTAAAACCTGACTGAAACTCTTCAAACAGCTCGTTACTGTTTAGATGCTCACAGACTTGATTAGCAACAATTTTCTCAAGGATTTTGGATAAGAAAGGAAGGTTAGATATAGGTCTGTAATAACCTAAGTCATCTTGATCAAGGGAAGGTTTCTTGAGTAAAGGTTTAATTACAGCTATTTTAAATTCTTGTGGTACGTATCCGTTTACTAAGGATAGATTAATCATGTCCAAAAAGGGGCCTCATTTACTGAGGAAGAAGTAATCATGTTTGGGAGGATGCCAATGATTTTATTTTTAATAGAATTAATTTTATTTATGAAGAATCCCATAAAATCATCACTGCTAAGAGCTGGGGGAATAGTTGGCTCAACAGAGCTATGACTCTGTGTAAGTTTGGCAACTGTACTAAAAAGAAACCTAGGATTGTTTTTATTCGCCTCTATTAATGATGAAATATATGCTGTTCTAGCTTGTCGAAGGGTCTTTTTATACAGCAGTAGACTGTTGTTCCAGGTTAAATAGGAATCCTCTAGATGTGTAGAGCGCCATTTTCTCTCCAACTTCCTAGTATTCTGCTTTAAAGTATGCAACTCTGCGTTAAACCAAGGAGTCAGCCTCCTATGGCTAGCCACTTTCTTTTTTAAGGGGGCTACACTATCTAATGCCTAACGCAATGAGGACGTAACGCTGTGAACCAGACCATCAATTTCTGAAGGGTTAGAGATAGAATTGCTGCCATCCACTGTGTTACTCTGAGACACTGAGGAAAGTAAGAGTGGAACAGATTCTTTAAAAATTGTTACAGCATTGTCTGATAAAGCTCTACTATAATGACATTTTCTTTCAGATTTAAGATGGTCAGTTAAAGTAAATTCAAAAGTTATTAAGAAGTGGTCAGACAGGACCGGGTTATGTGGGTGGACTGTTATTTCCTCACACTCAATACTGTATGTCAGTACAAGGTCCAAAGTGTGTTTACTTGAGTGGGTCGATCCCTGTACTTTTTGAGTAAAGCCAATTGAGTCTAAAATAGCACTAAAGGCTGCATTTAGGCTATCACTTTCAGTATCCACATGAATATTTGAGTTGAATACACATCCTATTGATATATTTTAAGGGACAGCTAGGATAAACTACTTTATGGGGTGACATCATGGGGAAATCAAAGGAAATCAGATAGGACACTGGGAAGAGAATTGTAGACCTTCATAAGTGGAATTTATCCATGGGTACAATTTCTAGATGCCTGTAGGGGCATCACTATATCTTTTCAAACAATTATATGCAGGAATAAACAGCATGGGAATGTGCAATTGGCATACTGTTCAGGAAGGAGATGGGTTCTATGTCCTGTGTGTATTATTTCCAAGACAAAAGCAAGTGATCTTGTGAAGATGCTGGTAAGAGAGTGTCAGTACAGTGAAATAGGTTCAATATTCACATGGGCTGAAAGACCACTCAGAGAGGATGCCATTACTCTGAAAGCATCTGGGACAAAGACTTTATTTTTGGAGACATGTCCTGTGTTCTAAGGAAACTGCTCAAACTGGATTGAGTGTTTGGCCATTTGGGGAAAAAACTGAGGTAAAATAAAACTTTATGTTGCACATTTATTTTTGTAAGATATGCATCACAAAGTGCAGTACAGAAGAAAACGAAAAACATTAAACTTCAGTACATTCTAATAGGGGAAAATGTACTGGAAAAAGTATAAATTTTAGTTGCTTTTCAAAAAGTTCACCAAAGTCCACCAACCTCAAACAAAAGGGGAGAGAGTTCCAAAGTGCTGCTGAGAAGGTCCTGTGATGATTAGGTTTCAGCCTTGTACATCACACAACTAGCAAGTTGTGGTCAGATGAGCTTGGAGACATACAAATGTAAAACCTCTGAGATAAATGCTGCTGCTTGAACATTCAAGGCCCTATGAGCATGAACATGAATGAACCAGAGATTGAACATGATCATCTAAAGGTAAATGGACCGAACAGTATATTTAAATATGGATGTAGGGAAAATGTTTATACACCACATAGAGACTTTCATAGAACCAAATAACTTGGTTAGCTGAGGCAGACAAACAAGTATAAAATGATTTGGAACAGGGATAGACACAGACTAAGCTGACTAACAAATATTATTTCGAATGAGTGACATTTCCAATTAAAAAGGAGAGCTGTTTTTCACAGTCTCTGACAGATGAGATGGGAACAACAGCTGGAAAAGGGGTAACAAGATAACTAATGGTGTTAAATGGCACCTTAGGATTACCTCTGCTGTCAGAAACCAGTTTGGAGAAGTAGGCTGCCCTCACTTCTCTCACACATTTTTAAAAAAGAAACCAAAAGATGTTTTAGATTAATTTAATGGACTTGCAAATGACTTCTCTTCCATAAGTGTTCAGCTTTACAGCAAGGCTGTGGACTGTGTCATTACTCCAGGTTTAAAATTGAGGATTTTAAAATGGATTTCAGTTCCTTGTTTGAAATGTCTAAAATAAAAAAGGTAGTAGTTTTATTTACATCACTAAAAGAAGACCGCAATAAATTCAAAACAACTGATACATTGTCAGCAGTGGAGGAGCTTATAAATCAAGAGTTAACCATGTGGTGAACTGAAGGATCAGTCACAGCCAGAAATAAATAAAAAAGAATACAAAGATGATCAGAAATAGAAACGTTCTCAGACCAGATTATATAGAAGTAAAAAAGAGATCCAGAGAGTGCCCTTTGGTAGGAGTGGGGTCAGATACATGCAGAGTAAAATTAAACGAGTTCAAAAGGTTAATAAAACCCTTGGCAAAAATATCAGTCGTCATTGATATAAATATTAAAATCAACGCAAATTGAAAAAAAAAATCCAGTTTCAAAGTAGAGTACAAAAAATCATAGAGACTCAAAAGGACAGCAATTATTGGTGATTATACCAAGGCAGGTAATACATCATTAATACAAAGTGACCGGCAGTAGCACAGCCAAACACCACTGTCATCATTCTGAGAACACCATTTCTCAACTGTGATCTCATGTGCAAGAAGGGACGAAGTCAATATATCTAAGTAGGTATCAGAAATCCCATTGAACATTTTTGGGCAGACCTAAAAAGGTACGTACGAACAAGACAGTCTGCAAACCTTAATCAGTTCTGTCCTGAGAAATTGTAGAAAACTACTGTGGGAATTTTATTAGGGAAATGTGAGTACACTTCCTAATTTTAAGAACGTGAAAACATCTTTAAAAAGTGCTCCCACACATTATTCCAACATTTAGCAAACATTTGTTTTAATTAATTAGTTTTGATAATCAAGCTGCACAGTGGTGCAGTTGGTAGCACTTTTACCTTGCAGCAAGAAGGTCCTGGGTTCAAACCCCGGCCTGGGGTCTATCTGCATGGAGTGTGCATGTTCTCCCTGTGCTTACGAGGGTTCCCTCTGAGTCCATGACTGTTAGGTTAATTGGTCTTTCTAAATTTCCTTCAAGTGGTATGCAACCCTCCATGTTTGTACTGTTTGTCTCTGTGTTGCCTTGCGATGGACTGGCAACCTGTCCAGGGTTTAGCCCACCTCTCGCCCAATGACTGCTGGTGATAGGCAACTGCCCCCCTGCATCGGAAAGACGGTATAGATGATGGATGGAGTTTTGATTATCCCAACAGACCTGAACAGTAAAAATGTAATCTGATTTTATGTCAGACATTAGCAAAATAAGGTTATGGGTCTTTATATATAAATGATTACACTTTATAATACATTCCATTAAAGACAAGCAATTGCCTGTTTAACAGATAGGCCTAAGTCTTTTGAAAGTGTTTACACTCAGTGTGCTGTTAAGTACGATGCAAAACACATTTCCATAAAAAAAAACGAACTTACATTTCAAAAAACTAATTTAAAAATTCATAAACAAAATTACATTTAAAAAAACTGTGACAAATTCGAATTCACAAATGCAAATCCTAAACTAAAACAAAGAAATCTCTTAACAGAAAGGGATTGTCTGAAATGCTGGAAGTGAAGCAAGAATGGCCCAACGAACTGATCACAGACATTAGTTTTTTATCCATCTTGCTAGCTTGTGGGATTAATTTTAGCAGTAACTATCACGTGACCAATACAAGCCTCTTGACGTGTCAAGACTGAGCTATGTAACGGGGATATCCCGTCATTTTTCAAAATAAGACAGCGGTCACATTCAGATAATAAATAAAACGGAAATACTGAACGTTGTTTATTCTTTCTGTGGGTCAGGTCCGGATTTGATTGGGAGATAACCACGGGTACCGGGTCGGGTTCAAAAATCATCTTAACGAGTGCAGGCAGTGCGGGTTTGTAAAATTGGACCCCTGCAGGACTCTGTCCTTGGGGGATGCGCGCACCAACCTTCGCCACCTGTGCACACATGCATGGAGCAGGTGACACTACATATTTAGAACACCCTGCATTAAAGAGATACAAGTTAATCAGTCACCTGTTGATACTGTACCCGCTTTAAAATGTTTGCACAAGGCTTGAATCAACCCCTGAAGGTGGACTGTGAGTCTTTATTAAATGTAACATCACCCTCTGCTAAGAATGCTGCAGCATCCGCACAGAAAAAAATCATGACTCTATACTATAGTGGAGTGGAGTGATTTCAATTGCCTATCACTCAGTTCGGATACTGAATATACAGAAACTGTGCTGGAAGGACAAGTGGATGCAAGAAATTCCGCATCAGGTTTAAAAAAATGATTGGGACAAAACTGCTAATCATACATATTGCTGGGGACAAAGAATGATGCCTATTCCGGCGCGGTACACTTAAAAATAAAGTAAAACACTTGACATGACTATGTTGCGTCATTTTATCATCCATCAAGAGTGCTGCTACAGACTGTCAGATCTGCCTCTCTGGCTGCAGCATGTGCTCCCGACACAGGGGGAGCAGAACATTTCAGGGAAAGAATTTTGCAAAAGGGATAAACTGCCTGACGCTACTCTGCAAAACATCCTTGCATGAGTTTAGCATTTTGGACAATCCCATCTTGTCAAGAGATTTTTTTGTTTTGTTTTGAGATTTGCATTTATGTTTTCAAATTTGTTAGTGTTTTTAAAATGTAATTTTGTTTTTGAATTTATAAATTTGTTTGTTGAAATGTAATTTAGTTTTTTATGTAAATTTGTTTTTTGTTATGTAATTTTGTTTTTGAAGTTGTTAATGTGTTTTTTGACATGTATATGTGTTTTTGGATTTGGAAATTAGTTTTTTTATGGAGATGTCTTTTGCATTTCTCAGCCCCCGTAGTCAAAAGTGATTTTGTCGCTGTACAGTCATATAAATAATAAATAAATATATGTATCAAAACCTAAAATAATAACAATCATATAAAAAAGAAAAGTAAATTAACGACATTGTTCTCACATTATTTAAAAGCTGGACTAGTAAAACGTATAACATCCATTCAAGAACACAATCATTTTTATCTTACTAAGCATACTGACAAAGAAAAGCAGTTGGTGTCCTAATTCTTATCCTAAAAGGTGTTTGTGATCTTTCTTCAGCTATCTGCTGACCAATGCATGTTAAAAGAATTTGGGTCTTGATCGTGCAAATCTGCAAACAAAGACAATCTTTCTGTTCCCTTTGACACACACAAAGCCACATTTTGCAACGCAGGCAGATTGCTGCCGTGTTTAAACAGCTATTGTGAAGAGGGAGAGCATTTTAAAAGATTTACCCTTTATCTAACACCACTTCATCTCAGCATGTCTCCCCCCTTTTTTGCCTCCAAAAAAAGATTGATCCTGGTTTTACTATCACAAATGGGTCACCAGACCTCCTACTGTTGCTCAGATTACCATAAAACGAACTAAGATCTAGTGAGTGGGCAGGAATGGTGGATGTCAAGGCCACTCTTAATAATACCCTCTTTAAGCTCTGGACCTTAAGTAACTGGTTTTTTTTTTACCTTAAAGAACCAGTACACTCACCCAAGGAAATGTGGGCGGGTGTACTGCTCTACATTTGCCATGACGTTTCCTTGCACCATCAAAGAACTTATCTATCCCTGCTTTTACACTTTGCAAGCAGCCAGCTCAATCAGACAGCAAACTACTGGTTATTCCTAAGGGTGTTATACCATACCATCAGCAACAAAGCTAAGCAGATGTAAAATGTCAGTGTCTTTACACTGCCTGTTCACAGATGCAACCCTCCAGGCACACACAGACTGCCATAGAGAAGCTCTAATCATTTATAACTTCTTTGAAGAGAATATCTCAGTATACCACTGCATTATTAAAGAATGATGCAGAATGAACAAAACAGTAAAAAGAAATCCTGATGTATCACTGAGAAAACTTCAATGGACTGGGTAGTGAAAGGGTAGTACGCTTTATTTGTCATTTTCATGGCAGACAAACAAATTAGCTAATTATCCTCTATAATGTTGGCTTGTTTCCTACTCCTCTGGCATCCAAGTCATTGTCAGCTGTTGTGCTCCTAGTCTTTCTGCATGCTTCTGACTGAAAGCTAAAAACAAATGCAGTAAAACTAGCTTGTAGCATTAATGTTGTTAAATCCACTGACTACATTTCTATCATGCTCCTGTTCTCATGCATCAGTGTGACCTCTTCTTTCTCTGTGCTTCAGCAGTAATGGAGAGCTTGCATTTTTTGGATGCTTTGGTCTTTTCTGGGGGAGAAATTCTTTTGAAGCTGCTGGAAAAACATGGTTTTTGGAGAGGATTAGTTTGAAGTCACTAAAAATAACTTAATAAAGTATGCAGTCTCTGAAACAATACATTTTAAAAGGTGTTAAGGGATTTCATGGTTACCATGTGTAGGGTATTGTCCTTTGTAAGAAATTGTTTAAAGAATTACAATGGATTCCCGCCTATTTGTGGTTTTATATTTGTAGACTTCACTAAGACGTAACTCCAAATCATATGCGGACAATTCTCCTATTTGCAGATTTTTTTTGTTTTTTTATAGAGCATCTATCTAAAATTATTTTTGGGGAAAAAAGCAACTTGGAAAGTTGAAATACCTACACATATTGCTTCCTGACACAGAATCCGTTGATGTTTGCAAAGCAGCCAATCCAGGAGCCCCATAAATTTGCCTTGGCGCTAATTGGCTGTAACCCAAAGAGCAGAGATAAAGAATAGTGTTCATATTAGCTTCTCCGGTAGTGCTAAGACGGTTTCCACTGCGCATACTAATTCATATTAAGGTATATTGTGTTTGAATTAAAAGATATGTAGATATAAGCGTTCTTAGGGGGGGGCATCAAGTATTTGAAAATTCCAACTTGTGAACGGTTGTGGTCCCTCACCCCCAGAATAGTGGGGGTCTGCTGTACTTTCTTTTATCCCCAAACACTTTTATCACATTTTTAAGTTTTACCTCCCTTTTGTGAGGTTTTCAAAAAACAAGTGGTTAGGTTTTGGTTGGAAAAAATTATTTAAAGCATTTCTTTAAGGTTAGGAAAACTGTTTTATTTCATGCCTTGTCCATATGTAGCCTGGTATCTTACAAAACAAAGATATTTTTCCACGGTTTGGCCTGTCATCGACACAAAAATGGAGATTTAAGGCACAAAAAACGAATCTTTTTGAAAACTCCGGCCAAAGTGAAGATCTGCTCTATGTAGAAGTTAGAACTTAGAAAGTTACTCTGAGTGGATAGGATTTGGGGGAACTACTGCCCCCTACAGGTTTCGGATGTCTATTAATGTGCTTAAAGTGGAACTGAACCCCATGAAAAATCATAACCCCGCCCCCAGACAACATTTGAAAAATTCTACAAAGTGGGCGGTGCCTGGAAGAACGGAGGGGTATGGCCAAGTGTGGAGGATGAGCGGAGGGGGGAACGTGGGGGTGTGTTCAGGAGGACAGTGACACCTCGCTTAATCTGACACTGAAACATGGACAGTGACCAAAGCAACGTTGGCAGTTTTGCGACTAATCGATCTGATCAACGTTCATCTGTTTTGAACATTAGCTTATGTTAGCATTACCTATCAGAGACTGGACTCCTCCTGTCTCCCTCTACCTTGCCGGCTTGGCGCCTTGAGCCAGCGGATCTCCTCCACCGTCACCAGATAGACTAGAGGGAGGCTTTATGGGGCCCAGCGGGGAAGGCCTTCAGCCTGGGACTCACGTTAATACCTTGGCCATTTCCTTTCTCTGAACTTGAACATCAGTTCTATCCGCGAACTTTATTAGTGTTTAGATATAAATCGTGCACTTATTGGACAAATATGGCTTGCTGTGGTACTGATTGCACTAACAGACCGTCCAAGAAGTTTCTGCTCCATTTTTTTCGGTAAGTAAAATAATATTTCTGTACATTATTTTGTAGATGAAGCTCCTGCAGCTGAGCTCCTTAATTAGCAAAGTAGCTAGTTAACCACGCTGGGAAACTACAAACTGAACAGGTTAAGATGTTGTGCATTTAAGATAAGGCTGCTTGGTTGAACATGGGTTGAAATGATCACATTTCTTATTTACTTTACATGTTGATTTATTCAAACTTCACATAGTTTTAGTAAAAGCTATGGGCAAACAGGGCTTCATGATTTTATTTGACAAAATAATTGAGTTGTGCTCATTTCACCGTCAAAATAACGTATTGATCGCTTCGCGGTCAAGACACGCACACACACATATATAGGCCTAAATATATATATATATATATATGTGAAACGAAGCTGAGGTTAGCTTCCGATTCGCGGCTTCCGATTCGCAATATGTGTAAAGGGCAATTCCACTGAATCGTTGCTGACCTAGACTACATTAAACGAGGTCCTGATAAAAAACTACAATACTTGGACTCTTCAAATCTGGACTGAAGTACTCTACACAGCATGTAGATTCATTAAAACACAGTTTCTGATTTGTGAAACCTTTATTCTATTTGTGAAAATGCAAGTAAGAGTTGGCTTCTGTTTCGCAGCTTCTGATTCACCATGTGGTTAAAGGGCAATTCCACATGTTTTTTGGAAACCAGACCACATTAGACCATGTCCTGATCAAAAACTACAATACTTGGACTCTTCAAATCTGGACTGAAGTACTCTACACAGCATGTAGATTCATTAAAACACAGTTTGTGATTTGTGAAACCTTTATTCTATTTGTGAAAATGCAAATTAGGCTCATTTTATGATATTTTTACCATCCAGACCACATTAGACCAGGTCCTGATCAAAAACTACAATACTTGGACTCTTCAAATCTGGACTGAAGTGTTCTACACAGCATGTAGATTCATTAAAACACAGTTTCTGATTTGTGAAACCTTTATTCTATTTGTGAAAATGCAAATTAGGTTAATTTTAGGATTTTTTTGGCAAATATACTGCACTGCATGCATGTGTTGGATATTTTAACATTTTCATCAATATTCCTTTAGTTCTTTAAGATTATGTCAATTTCCTACAGTCTACCCAAACATTATATAGCCTACATATTTGAATGGGTTCATTCAAATCGGAATAACAGCAGTTCAAACCAGAATAGTCATGACGTTGTCATACACCATACATATGTGGTGTTGTTTTGTTCTGATCTTTTGTTCTTGTGGATAAACCTGACATTGTGGGAAAAAGAGTCAACAATTTGTTAACCCGCAATATTAGTGTAGCCTACAACACATTAATTTATACTCCCGCCTACTCCTTTTCAAACAGGTTTTCTTTCAAAAAGAAATGTAAACGTATAAATTGGGTAAATGTTAAAACACGTTTTAAATAAACCACCCTAGATCTAGCTAACATAATTAACTCTCATCATTTATTTTATTGCGCTGTGTGCAGCACAGTATGTAGACAATTGAAGTTATCCATCTATTGCAGCAAATAAAAAACACCGTGATCCAGGCTTTCCCTCTCTGGTCAGTAATCCCTGCAGCAGACCCACCGTTAGGAGCTCCGGTTTATTCGTCTGCCACTAATGAGGATGAAGTACTGAACTTCACTGAATCTTCTCACATCAAAATACTTATCCAGTATATAATAAAGAATCTTAATTAAAATATGTCTTGTCTAATACAGGCAACACTACAGGCTCTGGAAGAGAAGAGGAGCATGACACGGACTGAAGCTGTGGCTGAGGTTGACCAAAGGCAGATGGAAGAAAGGTTGGAGAAAAACACTATGTCTGGAAAGAAAAAGCATGAAAACAAGATGGAAAACATTTAGGAATTGATGATGCTTTGATCTATCTTTTTTTATATATAGTGAGAGGCAGGAGCTCACAATGCAGATAAAGCTTGAAATGGAGAAACGGGGCCTTCTATGAACATAAAAAAAAAGAAGAAAAAGTAAGGCTTCAAAGATCATATACTAATTTCTTTATTTAAAAAAAAAGGATATATTTCATATATACATTTCACACGTAACCACCGTATCTTTTTTTTAAAACTTCTGTCTTCTGTAGAAAAATCTCTCCAGTTTATTTTTAAGTGTTGTTATATATTTTCTATCTTTTCTAGATGAAAGGCAGTGAGAAAATCAGAAGCCATCAGTCGGGTGAAGTTTCTGCAACATCCTACAAGTTTCCCATCTAAGTTATAAATTTCACCAATAAAGTAAAGGTTTCAAAAATCAGAAACTCTGTTTTGATGAATCTACATGCTGTGTAGAACACTTCAGTCCAGATTTGAAGAGTCCAAGTATTGTAGTTTTTGATCAGGACCTGGTCTAATGTGGTCTGGTTTCCAAAAAACATGTGGAATTGCCCTTTAACCATATGGTGAATCAGAAGCTGTGAAACAAAAGCCAACTCTTACTTGCATTTTCACAAATAGAATAAAGGTTTCACAAATCAGAAACTGTGTTTTAATGAATCTACATGCTGTCTAGAACACTTCAGTCCAGATTTGAAGAGTCCAAGAATGGTTGTTTTTGATCAGGACCTGGTCTAATGTGGTCTGGATGTTAAAAATATCATAAAATGAGCCTAATTTGCATTTTCACAAATAGAATAAGGGTTTCACAAATGAGAAACTGTGTTTTAATGTATCTACATGCTGTGTATAACACTTCAGTCCAGATTTGAAGAGTCCAAGTATTGTAGTTTTTTATCAGGACCTCGTTTAATGTAGTCTAGGTCAGCGAAGCTTCAGTGGAATTGCCCTTTACACATATTGCGAATCGGAAGCTGCGAATCGGAAGCTTACTTCAGCTTCAGCTTCGTATATAAGCTTCGTATATATATATATATATATATATATATATATATATATATATATATATATATATATATATATATATATATATATATATGTGTGTGTGTGTGTGTGTGTGTGTGTGTGTGTGCGCACCAGCACGTTATTTTGACGGTTTTAACATGTAAAGTAGATTAGAAATGTGATCATTTCAGCCCATTGTCCACCAAGCAGCCTTATCTTAGAGGCACATTTGTTTACAAAAAAATCATTTTTTCCCAACTAACTCCAGATATATTTCATCTTTTGTTGTCAGATATTTTTTACTTTTTAAAAATTAATAAGAGTTGTCAGTTGAGGTATTAACCATTTCTGATATGCTGTCATATGGGATTCACCTTCATTGTTGTACTTTTATACATACACCCATAAGTGTTATGTCTGTGTGTTCATTTGTTTACAGCACATTTGTCTTGTTGTGGTGAGTGGGTTTCCAACTAAGACGGGCAATGTTGAAATTGTAAGTTTTTAATATACATTGTTTTTGTTTTTTTACAGATTATATCAATCGCCTAAAACTACAGGAAGATCATAAGGAGAAGTACTTAACATTATATGTGCATCATCTTTAATGCCACTTCTTTCATATCGTTAGGTGCTGTCTGTTTTTTGTTTTTGATTAAATAAACAACAAATGAATGAAGTTTGTTTTTCTTTCACACAGATATTGTTTCCATTTCAGGAAAAAAAATCATAGTTTTGTAGCCGCATAAGAAGTATGATTTGCCTTGTAATATTGCAGACGGCAAGGTTTATTTTAATATTGAGATGTTGAAGGAATTTATCAAATTAAAAAATGCAGTTGGCTGATTAATTTCTTTGTTTTATTTCTTCCTTTGTTATATACTGTTGAAAGAATTTTCAGTCATTATAGAGAATAAAACATTTATTTTTTTAAACACAAGATTCTAAAAAAGAAAGGGACACAGACAAAAAAACAAGGGGGGCCAGAAAGTGAAATGGGGTTGGGGGGGGATGAGTTGTCAACAGTGTTATGGCAACAGATGTAATTGTTGAAATAAAAAAACTAGACCAACATTAGACATAACAATCAGGATTATATTTATACTTTTTGCTTTAACATCAATTGTTCAAAAGGACTGTCATTTCTAATGTGAGGATGCGTAAAGATGGCAGGATTTAAACTAGGAATAAAAGAAGCCATAACACTGTTGACAAACTTCCTGGCCTTTTCTATTTTTGCTGGGTTTACACCTGCCCTCTATCAACGCCTTTGGGTGATGGAGGAGAAGATGATTGACATCTGAGGTTGGAGAAGGTTAAGCTGGTGCAGGTCCTCCTCCATCATGTTCACCAACTGGACACTGCTGACCGCCCCCATGTCATCTCCACCACAGCTGATGATGAGGACATCTAGAGCTGCTCTTCCTCCTTTCCACCTCAGCCCCCCCGGCCAAACCAGGAGATACGGACGTCTGGGAGGCCGAGGTTTCCTCCGATGGTTTCTTCAGCTCTCTCAGAACTATGTCAGACATAGCTGTCTCCAATGATCCAAATGGCTATGGAGAAAAAAACTAGCTTAATGAATGGCAGTTGCACAGGTGTGGCTTATCGGTTGAAAGTATAATACTATTAAAATTCTACATGAAGTGATGGAGACAGGTACTTACATTTTCTGCTTTGTTTGGCTGTTGTGGAGGACAGGCATGCAACCATTGTGACCTGGTAAACAAAATCTATAAAAAGAAACACAAGTGTCTTACTAAAAGTGGAACTCATCCCTTCCCAGACCTCAATAGATGATTAGTAAAATTCATACATTGCAGAATTTACTAGGATCGAAATTAGTCATATTAGATGTTGCTGATCTACAATAGCTGTGGGAACAGTTTTTTAACTGGGACATCCTACATAGTAATACAATCACTAACAATTAGGGTAAATACAAACATTAATATAAATATGTGAACTATACTTACTAACTTAGCTTGATCATGTATCTCATGCATAGACTAAATAGATCTCATATACTATTAATAACTAAGTTAAAAATATTATTGAAAACTTGTATTAAGTTAATGATCATTTCATTTGAATAAATAATTTCAATTTAAATGTTAACTCACCGATTTAATATTGTATTACAGCCTGGATGGAAGAGGGTAGCAGAGTTGCTCTACCCACAGCTTTCAGGCTAAAGGCGCCCGCTAACCTCATTTAGCTTCAGTTAGCTCCAGGACTAGCTCCTGGCTACATCGGCTCAGAGTGTCAATCATCCGCCCCCCCGCCCTCACAGCGCCACTCTCAGCTCGACCTCTTTGCCCATTTTTGTATTTTCTGGGAGTGACGAAACGCATGACACAGACAAGATGGCGGCGGTGGGAACCGCCCATTTGGCTTAATTTTTGCTCTTCAGAAACCAAAGGGTGACGTCACCGAGGCTTCATCCATTAATATACAGTCTATGGTAAAGAACCATTTATACAGTTTAGAAGCAAAAGTTGTTTTGGGGTTTAGTTCGCACATAGAGATTTTTTTTTAAACGAGATGGTGAGAATATTCGTTTATAAAAGACAACGCCACCTGCGTACACGATCTAAGGTTAAACAATAGGTCATAACAATAGTTCAAAAAAAACAAATGGTCTATTTTTTAACAGAATTAGTTTTTTGCCATTTATTTTCCCTTATTTTGCCACTGCAATGTAATGTTTTAATATGTTTTATTTTGTTATGGTTATTTTTCCTTTGTTCGAGCTTGTTGCAAGCTGTGCGGCCTGACAGGGATGCTGTAAATGAGTGTTGCTTGCTTTTTGAGCTTGAATGTGGGAGTGTTTCATTAACCAACTTCTAAAACTCTGACAAAAAATATTCTCTCTTAGTCTGTCATGATTTGGCAGGCAAAATTAAATACACTTCTAGAAACTCATTTCCAATTCAAAAAAACAAAACGAGCAGTAGTTCAAACCAAAATAGAATATTTTAAGTGTTTGTTGTTTTGATTGTCTAACCTTTTAGTTTAGTTTTCTGAAATGCAAGACTTTGTTCAATGCCTACTAACTTTTATGTCTTTTAAAAATATTTAGAGGCCACAGGTCTTTTTAGTTATTGTTTTAGACCAACACAAGGTTAATAGAAAATACATTAAAAAGACTCCATGCATCCTTCCAGTTTCACAGTATTCTTGAAATTTTCTATTCTTGAAAATTCTTAATTTCCCTCTGGGATCAATGAAGTATTTTTGAATTGGATCAAATAAGCTGCCCCCAACCAATTTTTGCTATTTAATCAACTGGGCGTCCAGCCTTGTTTTTATTTATTTTTTATCTTTAGTGAAAAAATATTATTCACATGGAATTTTCACTGTGAAACACTTCACAAAATAAAAGGAGACTAGGTTTCAACATCCAGTGTAAGCTTTGTAAGCTGAGTAAATACACTTTGATTTAAATATGCATAGATGATGTGTTAAACAGACAGAAATGTTCATAATCTCTTCAGCGAGGCAAATTTACTAGAACGAAGAGAAAAAAAAGAGTCTGTTTCTTTTCCACATAGTAAAGGGAGGAAGGAGTGTAAATTAAACTGGTATTAGGCTCAGATAAACCCGTTAAAAGTAGTCCATGTCCTTTGACCCTCTTGGCATCACGTGATTAGCTCTCAGAACAGATTGGGGTCAAATAGAAAAAAATAATCATATTCATATCATTATTTTTAATTAAGAATCAATTTTAGCAGAATATCTTTTTGTCTTCTGTGCTGTAATAATGCCTTTTTCTGAGTCTAAAAAAATCCCTAATAGTTTATTATATTTAATAAATACATTTTTATAAAAGTAGTTTTATAGACTGTAAGACTCAGGCAGTGTTTCTTAATTTAAATGTAATACACAACTGTGCAGCACGGTTATAAATATAAGTCCAGTTGCTCACAGAGAAGAATCCTGACATAAAAATAATGCATCCTAAAATAAGTGTTATCCTTATTATATATGTAAATGATTTAAGAAAATGACTTAATCAGATCATTTTGGTGGTGTATTACATACCCAGATGCACAAATATCGACATTTAAAATCTCTTATTTGTGCATTTTGCTGCGGGATACATTGATCGATTCATTCACTCTTTACCCAGAGGACAAGATTTCAAATGAATAACACATATCCAATAACTAGAGGAAGTCCATAACACTGTGATCCAAAAGGAAGCATGTCATTGACTTGCTGTGCAGCGCAGGTCAGAAGAAGCAGCGGAAAAGCTTCAGGGCAGCTTTGATCAAAGCAGCAATCTATATTCAATTCAATTCAGTTTATTTATATAGCGCTGATTTACAACAGATGCCATCTCAGTGCACTTTACAAGAAAGTCATTTTAATACAAACATTCCAATCAGTTTAAAGTTTTAGCTAGTTTTCTATTGAACTAATCCCAGCAGATTGCATCGAGTCATTGACTGGCAGTTGCGCCCCGTTGATGCATAGTCAAACCACAGCAATCCTTCAGCAATCCCTTACACTGAGCAGTGGAGAGGAAAAACTTCCCTTTAACAGGAAGAAACCTCCAGCAGAATCTGACTCAGTACAAGTGGCCATCTACCATTAAAGCAAGTAAAAAGTTGATAACAGGAGAAAGGGGATGCTCAGTAACTGTGAGCATCATCCTGTCCTTTACCCCCCCCCCCCCCCCCTCTCTCCAGAGCATTGCAGCTAAGCATAACAGAAGTTAACAGTTGAAATAATAGCAAATAATGCACATGAAGAGTAGTAGAAGAAAAAAGTAGAGTGAAGAAAAGTGGTCAGTCTGTCCTTCAGCAGTCTGAGCCTATAGCAGCATAACTACAGAGATAGCTCAGGATGACCTAAGCCAACTACAAGCTTTATCAAAAAGGAAAGTTTTAAGCCTGGCCTTAAAAGTAAACAGAGTGTCTGCCTCACGGACTAAACCTGGGAGCTGGTTCCACAGGAGAGGAGCCTGATAAATAAAACATCTGCCTCCCATTCTACTTTTAGAAATCCTAGGAACCACCAGTAAACCTCCAGTCTGAGAGCGAAGTGCTCTGTTAGGAACATATGGGGCAATTAGTTCTCTGATGTATGATGGAGCTTGATTATTAAGGGCTTTATACGTAAGAACAAGGATCTTAAATTCTATTCTGGATTCAACAGGGAGCCAGTGAAGGGCGGCTAAAACAAGAGAAATGTGATCTCTCTTTTTAATATTATTTAGAACTCTTGCTGCCGCATTTTGGATCAACTGAAGGCTTTTATTTACATTTTGTGGACTTCCTGATAGTAAAGAATTACAGTAGTCCAGCTTTGAGGTAACAAATGCATGGACTAGTTTCTCAGCATCACTCCTGGACAGGATGTTTCTAATTTTTGCAATATTCCTAAGGTGAAAGAAAGAAATCCTACAAACCTGTTTAATATGGGATTTGAATGTCATGTATTGGTCAAAAATAACGCCGAGGTTCTTTATGTTATTACTGGAGGCCAATTTAATACCATCCAGATGAAGTGATTGACTAATCAGTTTCTTTTTTAGAGCTTCTGGTCCAAAGATGACAACTTCTGTCTTGTCAGAATTTAAAAGCAAAACATTTTGAGTCATATATGTTTTTCTGTCTTTGTATGTATGTATTTGCAGTGGGAAATTAGACAGTGTATCTTGTTACGGCCGCCTGTGTTAACTTAAACGATGAGCTAATGTGGCCGAGATAGGGTATTGACTAAATATTTATTCGTTTAAGCACTTAAACTCCCTTATGCAGCAGGGCCTGACTGGAAGGGATTAGGGCGAACTGCTGCTCCCTACAGGTTTGGCATGTCTATGAATGTCCTTAACAATGCACTTATGCTGTTAGGTGTGGACGGAATTTGTTTTATAAACGAGGTGGTAAGAATATTAGTAAAAAAAACAAAAAAACAAAACAAAAAACAAATGTAACCCCTATGTGTGTACATTGCCTTTGTCTTCTCTGTTATCATTTTAGAGTTAACTTGGTTTAGTTATGTTCTCCTTGGCCTTTGTCAAAGGAGCTGTATGTAGGAAATGTATTTCAATCAATCATAAAATGGCCCTGATATGTCACTAGACATTAAGAAATTATGTTCATTTCAAATACTTACTTACATACTAGCTGTACACTGACAACAGTAGTACAGCCAGGATATTGTAATTTAAAAAGTGAAGTTGTGGCCCTTACCTGATGTGGATGTTGTCATCTTGTGTTTTAGCCTGAAGTGCCACCCTCCACCTATCTACCAATCACGAAGTCAGTGGTGTTTCGGCATCGGGGTTGCCAGCTCTGCTCTAGTTACTACGGCTGCAGCTACAAAAGTGTTTCGAAAAAAATTGTCTAACGTTACCACACCTAAAAGACCTCGTCATTCAGAAATACGTCGTGACAAAGTCTGAAATAAAACAAGGATTTGTATAGGAGATGCCTTTGCAAGATGGAGGCGGCTGTAAACAGAGAAGAATTTGAAGACGGACGCCAACGTTGCTAATTTTCTCCTGGACAGGTAAGATTCATCTATGTTCGGCTAACTTGTACTTCATGTAAATGGACATTACAAATATTCATGACAGTCGAACAAAGTTATGCATGTTCGTGCAAAGTAACGTTACATTAGCGAATATGGAGGAGGAGGGTCATCATATTGAAAAGGTAAGGAATTGTTTGGGAAATAAAAACGGCGAGTCGTCATTGCTTACATCAGCAATGCATTATCAGAGCCCGTTTCTCTGCCATTATAATTAAACATAATTAACAGAAAAAAAACGTACTGTGTAGGACTCGTCACTTGCCATTGGAAGCTCTTTGTAGCAGCCTACATTCCTGCAGCCTATCTGCCAACCTCGAATAGGGAGGGATACACCGCTCTACAGTAATTTGAAAGTGATTGCAGTACTAGTTTTGGCCACAATCTTACATACAGCTCCTTTAAGCCCTGCTTCTGCCTTGTTTTAGTTAGTTAGAAAGTGCTTTGTTTTGATTGTGCCCCATTTTTATTTATGATGTACCTTAGCCTATGTTTTGGGCCCTTTTTTATTTTATTAAGACTCTTAGTACTTTAGTTTATTATTTGTTCATTTCATTACACTATTTATGTTCTGAATGTTCATGTAGCCTCTTTCCGATAAAAACTCTTTTGTTCCTCCATTTTAACATCTGACTACAGGGTTTTATGTTCTTTCCCTAGCTGAGCTGGGTCATAATGTATCTAAAGATGTAAAACAGGAGCGTAACCAGTGTCTTTGTTTTCACAGCTGAAAGTACTGAGTTGGCTGGGCCAGAGCAAAGATATATTCATTAAGAGCTATGGGTGGGCTCACCCCTAACCCATTAACTGCTGAGTTCGTTTTTATTTAGTCTGTTTTTTTTAAGACATCGATGATAACGCTGGTCTTCAACATTATTAAGAAACTAATCTAGGAATAGGATGAGGTCATTGTCACTCACATGCAGTCCAGTGTAGTGAGGTATGTTCAGACCTTTACATTGGGGAAACAAAACAACAGCTACACAAGAGTGTCACAACACAGAAGAGCAAACTCAACAGGTCAAATCCATCTCAAGGATAAAGGGCACTCCATTGAAAACAATATTTCTTCAGTCCTTCAGTCTCACAAACTGTGGAAGGTTGCTGATTAGGTAAGCCATATTGCATCATTTCCTGTTTGGTGTTCAGACTCTCGTGAATTCATCTAGTTTACTTCACACGTTTTTCTTGGCGTCGTAAGGTCTCGCTAGCTTAGCTAGCTTAGCTTCACTGCAGCTATGGCTACTCCTCTTCCCTCTCCTTCTATCTCTCATTCTCTGCCAAAACTTTCTCTCTCATCCTCTTTGTGTCAGATATTTATTAACTTCCCTGCCTCCTTTAATGATAACGGTAACTCGAATAAATGTAAAATTTTTGTAGCTTTGGCCCATTAGCCAGCGCGGAGCCAACAAGAACAGAACTCCCTAGCCTTCCTCCGACAGAACCCAAGCAGTCAAGACCTCAGGCTGGCTGGGTGACTGTACGTAGGAAGCATAGTTTCAGAACCAAGCCCACGGGTCACCACCAACCCGTCCGCATTTCTTGCTGTGGTTGGAGTCTGCATCAACAGGGGCACAGCTGCCAGTCAAAGACTTGATACAATCTGCTGAGATTCCTTAAATAAAAAAAACTAGCTAAAGCTTTAAACTGATTTGAATTTTTTTTATTGAAATGACTTTTTTGTAAAGTGCCTTGAGATGACTAATGTGATTCAGCGCTATATAAATGAACTGAATTGAATAATCTACATTTTGGACAGAGAAGACAGATGGTTTGAGAGAGGGCTGAGAATAGCCATCTATGTAACATAAAAAACCAAGTTTGAACTGAGGAAGTGGGTTAAGAGTCCAGCTTTCCAATGTCCATAGTGCAGGCTTTGACTCGGCTCCCCAGGCAGTTCCACGGAAACCCACACCTTGGGACATGTGATCAAAACAGCTCAAAATCGCAGGTGGGGGGATCCTCAGGGTCGTTGTTGCCGATAAACCTCTCTGGGCACTGAATAGAGATCCAGAGTATCATATGACTCTGACTGCTGTATTAGGAGTTTTCATTGGCCTTGTTAGTGGTTTCCATTGTCCCATTCGTATGATTGTTCCTAAATAGACCTTATAAGCCTGACACTTCCAACCAAGTTTCGGAACTGAAGAAGCCTTTTGGCTGCGAGATGAAACGTCTTCAAGATATCAACAGAAGTCCAGTTGCCTTATTTTTAACTCTAGAGACTACACTGACGTTTTAGATATTCAGAAAACAACAGATGGAGCGACAGACATTTAGTAGAATAGACATTTTCGAGAAATTGACGTGGCTCTCTGGTAACCCTCGGGCTGTTAAAAAACAAAATGTTTTTTTCTTTAGAGAACTGCTGCAAAACTCTAGTCTAGCATTGAAACCGCTGGTGGGAAAACCTGTGCATTAAGTAGGAAGCATTCTGTTACATATATAGTGTTTTGAAGCTACACAGATTTGTACTTCAAAGTACAGTCTCAGCAATTTACCTAAAGATGTGATTTCCTTGATGCCAGAAAGGAACATTAAAAATTAGGTAAAATGTTATATTAACTGAGTTGTCCATACAGTGCAGAGTGTTTAGGCGTCTCAACTTCATAGCAAGCTCTGTCTCCTTTCTCTTGAGTGAAGTGTTGCCAACTGAACTGTTGAAGACAGAATTTTCTCTGATTGAGATCTCTTGTGAAAAGATCCCCTCAGAAATATCAGGATAAGGCAACAGAAGGAGAGAATGTCCTATGGGAACTGAAGAAAAAATATGGACAAATGAGCATGTTACCCAGCATGGTTTTGGCTGTCTGTTGTGCCTCATCTTACACAGACTGCCAGACGTTAACTCTTTCACTGAGTTTTACTGCATCTTAGGATCTTACTGTTTCCACTATTGCAGGGGCAACAAGGGATACCTGGTATGGTTATAAGTCTGATGTTAAAACAAATACGTTCAGTTCAGCCAGACATATGTATAATAAATTTTAACAGTCATCTTCAAGTAAAAAAAAAGCTTAGCATTAACTGGAGCATAAAATTTTGTGGATTAACAGAGGCTAATCATTGAACATTTGGCAGTGTAATACTACAAAGAGCTGCACAGAAAAGTGGAAATGTTTCATCCTTTGTTAACTGTGTCAGGTAGAAGCTAAATTTCTGATCAAATAGCATATAATGCATGGAAAAGTATCACTCAGAAAGCACTTTGGAATATCAGGCTAATTTAATGGAAGCGATAGAATATGGGTCTATGGGAGGAAGGGAGGACTTAGAAAGAATAACAAATGTTGTTGAGCATCATTTTAAAGATTTATAAAACTTTGATACATAAATATATTCTCTGGACAGCAGCTTTAATAAAACTTAGTCCACCTAAAGTGTGATATAATACAGAAAAATGAAATACAACAAACTGAAACTAAATGTAGTTTTGTTCAATTACCTTTAAAAACAAAAACAATATAAGGAAGTAAAAACTCATACATAAAGACTCAAACTATGATAAAAATGTCATGTTTGTCAACAAATGAATATTGGAGGGGCATAATTTCCAATGAGATATAGTTTTATTTGTTTGAAAAGGTGAGGTGTAGATATAAATTGCCAGTGTGATTTCATATTTGTACACAGAGCACTTTCTGTTCACAGTTTTTGATTTGCTTTTTCAAGCTTTAACAAGAAAGCTTCATTACACAACAGTTATTTTAAATAACAAACATATCTATATATTGGAAAATGTATCTTAATTCAGTTCTACTCTTGGATAAATATTTATTTGAATTTGTATGAATTTATTTGCAGTAAAATTGTTGACTAAAGTAAAAAAAGAAAAAAGACTGAAACTTGACTAAACCAAAAATGAGAACAGATGACAAAACCATGACTAAATCTAATTTAAAAAATGTGTGTCAAAGTTAAGTCCTTTATTTTGCAAGTCACTTAAGCTGTGATGTATTTTAGACCTCAGGTAAACAGGGGGTTAAGGGGATAAAAAAAAGTATTCCGTCCATACAATTTTAAGATATAGAGGCCAAAATTTTATAGTGGTCTAAAATGAAGAACCCACAGGAAGCTCTTATGTCACAGCTCTACGAAAATCAGATGATAACTTTAAGATAATCATGTTCCACCAAATTAAAAAGTTCCAAGCATTAACGATGAACACACATATTAGACTTTCAGGGATTGTCACCATCCACATCAAAATAAATAAAATAAACAAACCAATGATTCCTATTTTATAAAAAAACAGGTAATTTGACATTAATGAACCAGTCCCAGTAAGTGGTGCCATGATGCAGTAAAGCATCTTTGGTGTGGAAAGAACTTTACAAAACCCCATCATTGATATTCCATGATCTTTTGACATTGAATTGTTATGCCAGCATACTGTATTTTTTTCTCTCCTTCAGCCCTCAGGCTAAAATGTGCTCTGGTTTATCTGGGCAGTTGGTAATGAGACGTCACAAAATCTGTCTGTGTGTTTATACATAGCATTTAAGCATCACCAAGGGGCTTGCTTGGGCTGACTCTTACCATTAAGAGTGAAGGCATGATATATGAAGTAAGCTTAAGAGAGTAGCTTGTGTGTACTTTGACTGATCCCAAGACAATCCCAATTTAATTGTGCATTAAAGACCATGCACTGCGTCATTTATTACATTGTTTATTTATCCCCCTTTTTCTGCCCCGTACACAAACATCCCTCCCGCCCCATCCCCATCTGAGCTCTAATTAATCCTTCACAGAAATCTCAACTTCATTAACTTGGGCAGCTTTAGGCCCCAGCTGGGGTTAATTACTAAATTTAAAAATGGAAATATTTTGTTCTGAGCAACCAAACAGAAGGGTGTGATTGTAATACAGAAACTATGCAGCTTGTATTGAGGAGGTCATATTTAATTTTTCTCATTATTTGATGTAAAAAAAAAGGTTGAAATCCAAACATTAAGAAAATTAATTACTTTTTCAGAAAAATAAGGAGGGTGTAATTTTATCAGTATCAATAAACCCTACGGTCAGTGCAAAGCAAATATTTAATCCGGATCCAGCTAAAAAGCTAAATGTATGCCCAACAGCGGGTACATTCTAAATGTGTTGATTCAAGATGCAGGATGCATGCTCCAGAAAGGTTTATATAACTTTTGTGCATAGTACAATAGACAGCTATTCCTAATAAGTCTCAAAGATCTCTAAAGGTCACAAAAACTCCAAAATAAGACTAACGTCAAATACAACATCACATTTTAGTCAAAAATAGTGAGCAAAGTCTTGCAAATATAATGTGCTCCCCAATGCTTTTTGGTAATAGGATTGTACATTCATTGTGCAACATCTGGCTCCAATACTCAAGGGCTTCACATCCTCCATCATGTATATGTAGACTTAATTACACACATAGAAAGACACACTAGCACAGGCATACATATGCTGACAGAAGCTGTATAATAGAGTTGGAGGGGGGAGCAGAGGGATGAAAAACAGAAAAAAAAAGCATTAAATTGGCTCAAAAGTTAACAGCTGTATAATATCTGCAATGGGTCTCAGTAGATGCATGCCCACTGCAAAGACTCAACAATTAATTATCCTGCTGCAGATTCCTGGCAGCCCCTTGCTTTTTTTCTTCTTTTTTTTTACTGTTGAGTGGACTCCTGCTGCTTTTCAAAGATTAACATTTAAAAATTCATCAGCTGACTTTTTTTAGGGTACTCAAATGCCTCCACCATTATTCCATAAGAATATGTTTCATTATTTCTCTGTGCCTATTATCACCATCATAACTGCCATGGGGCAAAGAGGCAAAATGCTTTAGTTAAGAACAACAAATAACTTTAATGATTGCGTAAAAGCAAAACGGAAACTTTACATTTTGCAAAAGCGGAGTACAATGTATTTTAAGTTGAAATATAAATAGAATAAAGGGAGAAAAAACAAACTGAAAACTATGTTAATTCTGTAACATTTATGTATTTGATATTTAATAGTACTCATAATAAAGTTTATTTGCTGCTTTAGACACAGCAAATACTTGTACTATGAGCAGTTTTCGATAACCATCTAAGAAAAAACTTGCATAGTGGATTTAAACGTAATTGTGTAATGCATTAAATGTAATATCCAGGCTGTCTTTATCTGGTCATGGTTCTTTGTGTTAAATTTCACAATTTCAAGGATAAACATGGAACCAATACTAAATGTATGGCAGAAAAATATAACCTGGAGCTGTCAATGGAAGTCGGGACTCTTTTCCCCTAATCGTTTCACATTGTTATGGGTCAGTAGGTGCTGAGAACCTGTCCGGTCATTGTTGGGCAATGACAGATTCACACACACACACACACACACACACACACACACACACACACACACACACACACACACACACACACACACACACACACACACACACACACACACACACACACACACACACACACACACACGCACAGGGCCAGTTTACATTCACCCATTCAAATACACCTAAGTACTTAAAGAAAAGTCACATAAGCATGAAGGGATATTGTACACTCCTCACAGAAAAGCCTGCACAGCTGAGAAGTCAACTAAAAGTCTGCTTACTGTGAGGCAAAAACACTAACCACCTAACCACTATAAACCGCTGCAACAGGGAGTATGCTGAACTTAATCAAATTCCCGGTAACCCGAATCATTCATCTTTTCATATTTAAGGGTCCAACTGTAGCAATTGTGCATGCAGAAGTTATTATAGAGCAGCAGTTGTCACCACTACCAACCCAGAAGAGCTGAATCCTGTTCCTGTTTAAGTAATTTACATGTCACATACTACACTGTTGTGTAAAGTTTCCAAATTTATTCTTATGATTCTTTTATAAAAGCAAAATTAAATCAAAATTCAAATCTGACTGAACTGAAATCCCCCATTGCATAGTGATGCAGGCAGCTTCATGAAATCAGAGAAACAGATCCAACAGTTGAGTCTTCAATTCCCCATGCATGTTTGTGCATGAGATAAAATTCAAAAAGCGCCATAAAAATTTTAAAACATAAACTTAGTTTATGTAAGGTTATAGACTGATTTGCAAATTTTAGTTGAAAAATGTACACAGAAGCAAGAGACAGAAAGATGAGCTTAAAAATGACCAAAAATACAGAATATACTTATGAACATATACAGTATTGTGCTAAAGTTTTAGGCAGGTGTGAAACAATGCTGTAAACAAAGAATACTTTCAAAAATGGATGTGTTAATCATTTATTTTCATCAATCAATAAAATGCAGTGAATGAACAAAGGAGAAATACATCAAATAAATATTTGGCTGTATATCTGGGGTCGTTGTCCTGCTGCAGAATGGATTTGGGGCCAATCATACGCCTCCCTGTTGGTATTGAATGATGGATAAGTATCTGCCTCTGTTTCTCAATATTGAGAACAGCATTAATCTCCAACTCCATTTGCTGAAATGCAGCCCCGAATGTTCAAGGAACCTCCACCACGCTTCACTGTTGCCTGCAGACACTCATTATTGTACCGCTCTCCAGCCCTTCAACGAACAAACTGCCTTCTGCTACAGGCAAATATTTCAAATTTGACTCATCAGTCCAGAGCACCTGCTGCCATTTCTCTGCACCCCAGTTCCTATGTTTTCATGCATACTTGTGTCGCTTGGCCTTGTTTCCATATCGAAGCTATGGCTTTTTGGCTGCAACTCTTCCATTAAGACCACTTCTGGCCAGACTTCTCCAGACAGTAGTTGGGTGTACCTGGGTCCCACTGGTTTTTACCAGTTCTGAGTTGATGGGACTACCAGACATCTTCCGATTTTGTAGGGTGATCAGCTTGATGTGTCTTTTATCTGCTGCACTAAGTTTCCTTTGGCTGACCACTGCGTCTACGATCCTCAACGTTGCGCTTTTCTTTGTGCTTCTTCAAAAGAGCTTGAACGGTACATCTTGAAACCCCAGTCTGCTTTAAAGTCTTTGTCTGGGAGAGACCTTACTGATGCATTATAACTACCTTGTGTCTTGTTGCTGTGCTCAATCTTACCATGACATGAAACTCTTCCACATCTTCCACAACCTCACCTTGGTAGCAGAGTTAGGCTTTTCCTCACCCAGTTTTAAGCCTCCTGCACAGCTGTTTCTGTTTCAATTAATGACTGTGTTTCATCTTATCTATCACATTGATGATCATTAGCACCTGTTTGGCGTAATTGGTTGATCATACACCTGGCTATAATCCTACCAAATCGCCGACTTTGTGCAAGTGTACCTATAGGAATTAATGCTGGTTGGAAGGCAAAAGCCAGTAACACCAAATATTGATTTAATTTAGATTTTTCTTTTGTTTGCTCACTTTGCATTTTGTAAATTGACAATAATAAACCATCATTATATATATTTTTGAAAGCATTCTTTGTGTCATTCAGGGATTAAATGCACATGAAAGGAAACATATATATCTTTTACATAAATTATGATGATTTAAACAACTCCGGCACAACCTGGGCAAAGAGAGCTTTTAATGGGTAATAAGAGATGTTTAGAGGACTTTACAACAAATGCTGCTTTTTTTCTTTTGGCTGAAAAATGTATTAAATTGTTTTACCTCATCTGGTTCTATGTGGAGTAAAAGTTTGAGATCATGACTTTTTGGAGTGCAATAAATCTCTGGAAAAGCGATTCTTAGAAGCACAAGGGCATATAAACAGTCCCTTTAAGCTTTTAAAATGTAAATGCAAGACATAAAAAATATTAAAAATGTAAATGATGGTAGTATTATTCTATATTCGACAAAACACAAAATTGCTGACAACTGTTCTACATGCTTTGGCTCAGCGCCTGAGGTCTGTTAAATCATAAATGGCTACTTATTGGTTGCAGCCACCCTTAAGGCGATAGAGCAGGGACAAATGCCAATTTAGTTTTGCAACACAAGTAGAAAAACAACTGGGAGATAAGAATGCCCCTGGTTGTTATTTTGCCACCTTCTCATTTTACATTAGGCGTAAGTCCATCAGTTGGAACCGGCCCATGCCTACAAGCAGTCAAAACAACACAAACATGCTCACACACCCACATACTGTATATCTCTTAGTAGAAGCGTGATGAATAAGCTCTGATGTTTGGACACTTGGAAAAAGTTATTTTTTTCCGTAAATTTTGCTCACAGTAATAGAAAATATGTATAATCTAAATGTTACAACCTTACTTAAATGCCTTTCATGCACAAAATTCAAATTTAATTTAAACTAGGACAACTTTTTTCATTTTTATTTTAATTAATTTTAACTGAACAAATTAGAGGATGGTAACTGAGGTGCTAAAAAATCCTGTTTTTGTCACCCACAACATCCAAACTCTGTAATGATCATCATCACTCTGAAGGAGCCAAGCAGACCAAAACATAATGGTGTAGCTTCATGCGAATTAACCTAATTTTAATTTTTAGCTTTCAATTATTTGACTGAACCATTCATTTTGAGGGTAGTGTAATTATGAAAAACACATCTTACTGTACACTCAACAAAAATTGGATCCACAAATACAAAAAGTATTGTGTCTTTTCTATTATTCATACAAGTTCAAAATTGTACATGCAGGTTCATATATATTTACACTTTACTAATATTTGGATAAATGTCCCTCAGAAAGTTGCGAACAAACCACACATCGGCCACTCTCTTTTAAAAACTGTAAGGTTCCGCGACCCGACCCGACCCCGGATAAGCGGAAGAAAATGGATGGATGGAAGGTTTATTTAAATTTGTTGTTTTTCCTGTCAGTTATATGGTGGTACAGTTGTTAGTACTGTGGCCTTACAGCAATAAGGCCCTGTGTTTGAATCCTGGCTCAGGGTCATTTTGCATAGAGTTTCTTCGTTCTCCTGTGCATGTGTGGGTTTTCTCCGGGTACTTCGGCTTCCTCCCACAGTTCAAAAACATGACTGTTAGGTTGATTGGTCACTCTAAATTGCCCTTAGGTGTGTGTGCATCCCATGTCGCTCAAGCTGTGTCTTGCTTGACTTTAACTTTTTTGTTTAGGTATTTGACTTTTTGATATGGCAGGTACTACAACACAATCTTCCAAAAAACAAAAGGAAAACTGAACCACATTATTACAGTATTAATACAAAATTTTTAAAAGCAACATGTGACATGATCTACTTTACTTTATTTAAATCCAAAAGGCAACAAATGTACTAATTCACACTCCTTTAGTTTCCATAGGATAACTTTCCAAACAGCTGACTTTCTGTGTTTTAAACATGTAGGCTGCTGTTAGTGTGCTGAAAGTAGTGAGGGAGGGGCCAGCGCTGAGCAAATGCTCATAAAGGAAATTGAACCTACTGGAACTTTCTCTGACATCTTATTCAAGGTACTGTTTGCCCTAGGAAAAAGGCTGTGATAACATCACACTGCTGTTCTAACATCTTCTATTTTTTTTTTCTAGCTAATGCTTTGATGATTCCAGGGTCAAACATCCTAAACAGTTTAATTTGATGTGAGGGTGAAAGCTTGGGTCAAATGGTTAACACTTGTGGACATTTTGATGTTTGAACAGTGCAGTGTCTTAAAAAACACAATATGACTGGTCTTGCAATAAATAAGGCAAGCCAACTTAAAGCTTCTGAAATGGGTCTGTCTTCAAATCTGTTGAAAATGTGTGAGCTATCTAAAAGAAATCCACTCTGTGCCATGATAAGAAACATGTAGAATGAGATCTACAATTTCTGAATACAAGAGTGGTCAAATTTTTAACTAAAACTTTGCCCGAATGATGCTTGAGGCAACTAAAATGCATGTAGTTTCCTCTGCTCTGCAACTTGCTGAGGGACATTTGCCTAAATATTAATGGAGTTGTATGTTTACACTTGAGTATGTATGTATGATTTATATCCAGTGAGGATTAGAGAAAATCAAGAATAAAAGCAAACAAATGTATCAACTGTTTGCTTTTTAAAAATAACTGTAGTTGGTTGTTTTAAAATCACTGGATCCTGGAAAACAGTGGGTTCTAATGTACTTCTGACTAAAGCCATAGATGGGTATTCATGTGAAAACTGCAGTTAATCACCGTAATTTTCACATGCTTTTGACCCTGCGTACTATACAACGATACAGCTAATTCATAGATTTTTACTGGCTAACGGCCTCCGGGGGTCACTGTAGCAGGAAGCGCAAAAGTGAGACAGGCATGTGGGGAAAGATTATGTGCCGAAGAAGACGCTACCGGTTGTTTTCCTGCATGCACTCTCATCACGGAAAACACACGAAGAAATGCATGATGTAGCTTTTAAGTTAAAGGCAATCGAGCTGGCTGTCATCGGAGGAAATAGTTTAGGAAATAGGAAATAGCTTGACATCAATGAATCGATGATAAGGCCAGACCGGGTGCCAGGGCAATTTAGCTGGAGGGGACTAGCTTATTTTTTTTTTGGGGGGGGGGGGGGGGCATTTTTATTTAACCCCTTTGCGTTTTTACGTCCTGTTGGCAGTGTGTTACATACTTCAAGGTCAAATCGACAATTTTTTTTTTACACCTTTTCTATGAACATATTCATATTATACATCATCTGAAAGCTGAGATTTTTTCAGGGGCGGGCTGGCCAGAGGGAGGTTAAGGAGTTTTCCCAAACGGTCGATCTGTTCTAGATCAGTGGCCAATATGTTTGTTTTTGTACTCCAAAAGCAGCTCCGGTTGAGCCACTGTCATGATCCTGCTGTGTGTCTATTTGTGTACGTGAGTAAGGCATCCTCCTTTATAGAAGATAAACACAACTGCAGCGGCTGCATCTGCGAGTTTCTTGAGATCTAAGGAGCTGAACCACCCCACACGGCCATCTCTCCCTGTGCAGAATAAGCATGGGACCCGGTTCCCCGAGTGGCCTGGTCCCAGCATAACTCTCCAGCAGCAAGAACGATTGCCCAATACCAAGCAAGAGAGACCAATTCCCCCCACCCCAGAACTTCAAACACGCTAGGTAGGAACTACAGCCTGCCATGACAGCCAGAACTCAGAAGGACCAACCGAGGAAGGGCACGTTACCACCCCACCTGGTAAACTAGCCCCAGGGAGGTCAAGAGGGAGGGCTGCCCACTGAGGCGCCCAGCTTGGTCTCTCACTCTACATCTTTCTTGTGCACCAGCTTTGCCTTGAATTCTTGTTAATGACCTTTGTCTGCTCCCTGACCTTAAGTAAGGACAACGGAATGTTTACCTCTACCTCTCCTTGACTCTGATTGTGCTAACTTGGACTAATTGGACAGAGCTTGGATTCCCGCTGACTGTCACCCAGTGCTCTAACCTTCAGGAACTGAACGTCAGGAGGAGAGTCAATCCCTTTCTCATGAGAGAAGACATCTGATCCTTGCTGAGACCTTTAGCTGTCCATCACCAGATGCTAAATAAATCTTCTTAAAAGTTACTCTGTCTGGTTGAATTATCGTGTTTTCCGATCTAGTCTTTACAACTAGTTGAGCTTAGTCTAACCAAAGGTGCAGCCACAAACAATGCAGCAAGTAAACGTGCTTGGATATGTCTGAACCTCAAAAGGTTGTGTCCATAAGTGTGTGATTATCATAACAGACAACAAGAAGACATTTATATAGATAAATCTAAACCAACACTGGGTTTGTTCAACAATACAATTCACTACATAACAAAACTAATTGCTTTGCTACAACTCCCACTATCACACTGAAAGTTACTAGTACAGTCTACCCAATCCTCTAGCCGATGTTGTATCCATAAGGTGGATACAATAAATGACACCAGCTGAAAAATCAAAGGACAGCAAAACCACAGAAGATAACCAGAAATCCATACACTATTACATCTGGGTTAGCCAGTTGCTCATTAAAAAAAGATAGGAAGGACTGAAAAAAACAAACAAACATAACACTCTTTTTGATTCATGACAATTGAAGATGGCTTCATTAATAAATCTGTTATGTTTTTGTTATTATTCTTATAGAAATATAAAGAAAAACAGCAATTTTTAAAATATGTTATAAAAACGTTGAGCAACTTGCTATTTTACTAACTTTGCTGATGTATCTGTGGAAAAACTATCCACCAAAAAGCTAAGAAATAACAATCTTTTTATAAAACCTATCTCTGAGTCAAGTGGTGCAATTGCCAGTGTTTAGGTTACTCTTTCATCAACAAGCACAGGGGAAATAAAGGTAGCATTAGAGAAGTGGGTACACCAAGACAAACTGAAGTTAATGTTGTCACAGGCAGGGCAAGGCAATTTTATTTGTATAGCACACTTTCAGCAACAACGTAATTCAAGGTGCTTTGCATGAATTTAGGATAAAGTAAAAACAGCAATAAAGCATGAAGCACATCCATCCATCCATCCATCCAGCCAGCCAGCCATCCATCCAGCCATCCATCCATCCATCATCTGTACCCATCCATCCTATGCAGGGTTGCGGGGAGGCTGGTACCTATCTCCAGCAGTCATGGGACGTGAGGGGGGGTACACCCTGGATGGGTCGCCAGTCCATCGCAGCACACAAAACATATTATACATGAAAGCATTACTCATTACTCAACGGCAGCTCTAAACAAATGGGTTTATTTTAGCCATGATTTAAAAGAACTCAGTTTTTCAGCAGCTTTGCAGTTGTATGAAAGTTTGTTCCAGATTAGAGGAGCATAGAAACTAAAAGCTGCTTCTCCATATTTGGGTCTAATTCTAGGGATGTTGAGTAGACTGGAATTAGAGGACCTGAGTAGTCTGGGAGGGTTGGTATAGTAACAGTAGATCTTCAACATACTTTGGTGCTAAGCCATTCAATGATTTATAAACTAGTAAAAGTATTTTGAAGTCTATTCTCTGAGCTACAGGGAGCCAGTGTAAGGACTTTAGAACTGGGATGATGTGCTCTACCTTCCTGGTTCTAGTGAGGACACAAGCGGCAGCATACTGGATCAGCTGCAGCTGTCTAATTGATCTTTTAGGCAGACCTGTGAGGACGCTGTTGCAGTAATCAATCCGACTAAAGATGAACGCATGGATGAGTTTTCGAAGTCCTGTTGCGATATCAGTCCTTTAATCCTAGAAATTTTCTTCAGGTGATAGAAAGCTTACCTTGTTATTGCATTTATGTGACCCTAGTGGTCACAGGAAATAAGATTTGAAATGGTTAAATGAGAGAAAAAAATAGCTAAATGATCAGATTCATGCCTTTTGATGACATGAGCCTGAATGTGATAAACGTAATATTACACTTTGTAAATTTATGGACTCTCACTGGATTTTATTAGAAGTTAAATTGCTTTCTGAGACTTTTTTTTTTGATCAGTATTATTTACTTAAAATTCAAAACAAAGCAATCAATTTTAGCTCAAATTTAGCTCAATCAATTAGCAGCTCCTAAATACAAATTGTAGATAAGGACAGGAAGGACAACAAAAATATGAGCCAGGGCAGGGCTCTTAAAGAGTGGGGTAAAGGTATTGGCAGCCGGCCACCGATTGTGCAAGTTGTCCCACTTAAAAAGATGATAGAGATCTATAATTTTCATCATAGGTATACTTCAACTGTGATAAAGAGAATGTCCAGGAAATCACCTTGTATGACTTTTAAATAATTTCTTTGTATAATGGTCCAGAAAATAAGTATATGGCCAAGAACAAAAGTTACTTTCAATCCATTGTGAATTAACCTTGGTTGGCAATCAAACGTTTCCCTGTAAATCTTCACAAGGTTTGCACGGTATCTGGTATTTTGGCCCATTCTTCCATGCGGATCTTCTCTAAAGCTGTGATGTTTTGACTTTCAACTTCCTCCACAAATTTTCTATTAAACTGAGGTCTGAAGACTGGCTAAGCTACTTCAGAACCTTGAAATTCTTTTTACGTAGCCACTCCTTCGTTTCCCGGGCGGTGTGTGTTGGATCATTGTCATGCTGGAAGATCCAGCCATGTTTCATTTTCAATGCTCTCACTGATGGAAGGAGGTTTTTGCCAAAAAATGTCACGATACATGGTCCCAGTCATCCTTTCCTTGATATGAATCAGTTGTCCTGTCCCCTTTGCAGAAAAGAAGCTCCAAAGCATAATGTTTTCACCCCCATGCTTCACAGTGGGTATGGTGTTCTTAGGATGCAACGCAGCATTCTTCCACCTCCAAACACTTGTTATTGTGGTCTCAGCTCTCTTCAGGTCATTGAGCAGTTCCCCTTGTGTAGTTCTGGGCTGTTTCCTCAACGTTCTTATTTGTACCCCCATGAGGTGAGATCTTGCATGGAGCCCGAAGTCGAGGAAGATTGTCAGTGATCTTGTGTTTATTCCATTTTCTTTTTTTATTTTTCTTTTTATTTATTTTTATTTTTTTTTACGTGTCCTGTTTGGCAGTGTGGAGCTCAGAATTGGTGTCTGAGTACCAAGTAGAAGCCCAACAGATTTACTTTCACAAGCGGAGCAGTACAGCTTTTGCTATAGTACTCCACTTGATTTATGTGTGAAAAATCTTTATTATGAATTGTTGGGTTTTTTATTTCCTGATGTTATGGAAACGGAGACTGAAAATTAAGGAGAAGAAAGAAGGAAGATGAAGAAGAGAGGTAGGAAACAAAAAGTCAAGAGAGAGGGTGAGTTGAAAATACAAGAGAGGAAGGGGAACAAAGAAAACACAGGAAGACATTGAAGTCTGCCTCCATACCCACAGGACGGCAGAGAGGGGGGGAAAAACAAAACACGAAAAAGGAACATCGACAAAACCAACCAAACATTGTGAACTAAGAATTACACAACCACATCACACAAAAATAGATATAAAAATACAACAACAATGTCACAGAGAAACTCATGGTACCGATTAATCAAGCTCTAGTAATGATACGCTCAGCCCAAGAATATATCCTTAAACACCAGAGACCCCACATCAATGTGTGTGTGTTAGCATGCTGGTGCATATAAGGTTTCTCCATAAGAGTGTTCGATAGTTGGTGTGAGCAGGCATCAATCCGTCTCCCAGGAATCGATGCAGACATGAAGGAGATCGGAGCAAAGACGTCCAAAGTACCACCAGAGCCCCAGGCGGATTATTCCATTTTCTAATAATTGTTCCAGCAGTTGATCTCTTCTCACCAAGCTGCTTTCCTATTGTAGTTTGGCTCATCTCAGTCTTGTGCTGGTGTACAATCTTGTCCATGGTGTCCTTGGACAGCTCTCTGGTCTTGGGCATGGTGGAGGTTGGAGTCAGACTGTTTGAAAGAGTGGACAGGTGTCTTTCATACAGATAACGAGTTCAAACAGGTGCTATTAATAAAAGTAACTAGAGGATAGAAGAGGTTTTTAAGGAAGGAGTGACATGTCTCTGAGGGCCAGAATTGGTTGTAGGTGCTAAATATGTATTTTCTGCACCATTATACAAATAAACTCTTTAGTGATTTCCTGGAATACTTTTTCGCATTCTGTCTCGCTCAATTAAAGTGTACCTAAGATGAAAATTACAGACCTCTCTCATTTTTTTAAGTATCACATCACTTAATAGATTAAAATATGAGCTGACAAATGAAAAAAATAAACTTTTGAAGCATGACTACCATGTCAGGTGCTGCATAGTTTTTTCTATATTTATAGAAGGCCTTATGCATGGATTCAGGGAAAACCATTGACTTAAATTTTCTCAAATCCTGCTAGGTGAAAAGTGCCAAAGTTCTCAGAGACCAGCACAGATTCCATCCAGCAATTACTGTGAAACATTCCCAATTTTTTGAAACTTTTCAAGAACATACATTAAGAGGACACCAAAAAACCCAACAGTTATCTTAGAAGGACAATCTTTATAATTTTATTGTTGGTGTTTTTATGTTATTTTAACTACAGAAAACTAAAAGTAAACACTCCCCTCACTTCACATCTGGGAAGTTATTGAACATGAACTGAAATAAACAAAACAAAGTCTTTAAAACAGACCACACTAGTTGTACAAGACTGTTATGGCTCGCTAAGGAGATTTTTTCTGGCTGAAGGTTGAACTGAGCATCCGGGGAGACAAGATGCATAACAAACCCCCTTTGCTCTTTAGTAGTGTAGTTAGTAGTTTAGTAGTTTAGAAAGTGGCAGTAACACAATGTAATGTAATGTAAACCAAGAAAAGCACTTTTTGCAAAGCCATCAAAAATTAGGATCGTTTGTGCTTGCAAAGATCACGTAGAATAATTGTAAAATCTGTGTGATGTGATCTGATGTGTATTCATTTCAATTAATGCTTTTTAACTTTGGAAAGATCAGGTAAAGGGATGTTGTGCAAAAACAGGTTTTTTTCTTTGGCTATGAATAACTATTGATAAATGCCAAACCGCCTGGTTATAAGAAAGAAAGCTATTCTGTAAACACTGCAGGGCCTTTAGCATCATCAGAACTTCTATAATTCTACCTTTAGTTTAAGATAGCGGACACCATTTAGAATGTTTTAAGGACTATTTAATGTAGGTTAGTAAGAAAAGAGAATGGGAAAAATGCTAATAAAATAGTCAAGCTCAAGTTATTGGACTATTAGTGTTCGAACCACTTTTTGGAAAAACGTTTGAATACTTTGAATCATTGATAGCCTCCGCTCTGGGTTGCCCTCAGCCTGCTCCGGCTTGAAACAGTTATAAACATCTCGTTCCCTGAGAAGCCATGTAAAACTTTTTATTTTTTAAATACGATTGGTCAATTTGAGTTGCATATGTGTGCTGCCTGTGAAAAATGTCTTTCACCCACATTGCCTGCATTAGCCTAAGAAAGGAAATAGATGGAAAAACGAGTGAGTCAAAAAAAGTCAGTCTTTTCTAGGTCACAAGGAAAATTAGTATTCATGGCATTGCCAACCTTGGCTTGCGACCGCCGACCGGAAGGCTGTATTGATTTTGTGGCCAGCAGAGCAGTCTCTGCTAGTAGAAGCTTACCATTAGCAACACCACAACATGAAAAAACATGTTCAGGCTTGTGTTATTTGTAAAGATATTGTGGCGACAACAACAAATGGTTCGCTCTTTTAGGAGAATTTGTGAGTTTACATGGAAATATTACCACTCTGAAACGTTGGGATCCGGGGTTACTTTGAAGATGCAGTACCTCACTTCGCCAGCCAAGGGTATTTTTTTTTACTCAAACGATCAGATGTGTAATCTATTCCAACTGAAGGCAAGAAATTGTTGTTTGACTGTCTTATTACTTATAAATTTAGCTTAGCTCGTGTAAATTCTGATGATAAATTCTGATGATTTATTACCGAGAAATCAAGCGAAAAACCTACAGTTTATCAGTGCAATGTTTTTTTTAAATGGAGATCATCACTTATATAAAGCCTCTCTAATAATCAAGTTTTGTGCATTGTCTCAGTTTTATGCATTTATTGGTTTATGTGGTTCACTAGTTCCTTCTGGAAATAGAGCAGCTTTGAGAATTTCAAGTATTCAGTAAATCCTGCTGGTGAAATGATTTGTGCTTTTGACTGACTTGATGATTTCTCAAGGTGCTAATTTAAAGAACTATGAGGAAAACAATTATGCAGCTATAAAAGTTCCATGCAAATAACTGAATGCATATTAGTGGAGCATGTTTCTTAGTCAAATGCAAACAAGCAGAAAAATGGAGCTGAATCGCTCAGTCAAGAAAGATTTATTTGCATAACACTAATAGCCTTACTAAGTTATATGCTAAAATATATAGTCAGCAAGACTCAGACAACTTTATATGTCACAATGGGCAATTTATTGACCATACCTTTACTTCTAACAGCAGCTTTCACAGATATATGTTGTTTGTAAGGACGTATTGTGCCCACATTCAGCAAATGATGCTCCAAATCACCTACTTAAAGAAGAAAGACAAATGCTTTTTTCATTGTGAGATTGTCATTATTATTGAAGAAAAACTTGTAAGAAATTCTGTGATTTATAATTATTACAAAACATTGACCACTCAGCCCTTTTTGACCATTAATCTTCCCAGCTAGAGTTTGATTGGGTAGACTGGTCCCACAGCTGTACATTATAGGGTGCTTGCTTTATGAAAAACAGAGCCCTCTAAAATTCATCTTGCAACCCAAAGCACGTCAGCTAATTGACAGTCAAACAAAGCTGAGAAAGCTGCAGTCTGCTGCACTGATTGATGGATGAACATGAAAAGTAGCCTGCCTTTTCCCATTGTGTGCCTATTCAATCAAACCTAGGCCAATGTGGCTGGCCGGCATCAATATGCATGGAGATAGCCTGTCTCCACTTTTTTTAACTTCTGTGTGAAGTGACACAGTCTGTCTGTTTTTCTTTGTTTGTCAAGGTGCTATCCATCTGTCCACTAGCAAGAGAGTGTCTCAATGCACTTTAGTTTTACCTGTTTGTTTTATAAAGCAAATGTTCAGAAAAGCCAATTTGGCAATTCATTTTTCATAGTGAATAATTTTCAGTAATTATGTTATTAAATATATGTCATTAAGATAAAAATGGAAAGCAAAAAGGATATTATTGTTCACCCTCTTCTTGCTGTTAGTAGTAAAACTGTCTAAACTGAAAGATCTGGGAGGAAATCCAGTCAGCCGTATAAAAATAATGGTTTGTTGACATAAAAATTCTAAAGTAATCATTTCAACATGTTAATAAACTATGAATTAAACTAGGCACTTTCTTATTGTGATTTTAAAGAAGATAAGACATAGGGAGGAAAAATAAGGAAAAGCAGACAAATACAGAAAAAAACTATCTTCAGTAAAAGCAAGTTTTGTTAATAATAATAATAATAATAATAATAATAATAATAATAATAATAGATCATGAGCTAAATTGAAAGAATATATTCTGTAATTTAGAATGCTGAATATTATTACATCTTTTGGCATTACGTTAGATAAAATATTCCATAGGTACCATAATGCTCCTTCCAACAGGATATTTGAACAAATGTTCTGAGCAAAACAAACGGGGCCTGTCATTGTGTCTTATGGAGCGTTCACACCGGTCAGTGCATCCAGGCAGCAGGGCATCTAGATTACATGCAAGTCTATGGTACCTACGCGTCAAGTGGGCGTCAAGCTGCCCCGCAGCAAGTCGCGCACGTCCACGCAGCTGCTGCTCCTCGGACACGTTGACGGACCGTCGGAGCAGCTGCTGCGTGAAGTTGGGAAAACTGAACTTTAGGGCAGCAAGCGCGGTGCGTCAACCAATCGTAGGGACTCTATGTACTGACGTCATTACGCCTTCCATGCGTGGATCTGCAAGTCAATCATTCAAAAATGGAGGATCAACTAATCGTCGCTGTCTGTAATTTTTGTGAATTGTATGACCCGTCTTCGTCTTTTTACAAAGACAGGAAGAGATTGGACATTATTTGGAGGAAGATATTGGAGGATATTGGAGTTCCAAGTAAGCAGTTAAATATTTTCTTTTAACTTTCTTGTTATGTTAGGTAACGCTAGCCAAACCCGGTTAGGGGAACTACAGTACTAAATACGCACTACTAGTTTCCCATTGTGTATTTAGACGAAATCTGCAAAAAGCGGTTGAGGGACACGTATGTCAGGCAGAGCAGAAAAGAGAAAGAGAGAAGGAAGAGCAGAGCAGAGGGAGGGAAAGTGCAGAAATGGAAGTACCTGACCGTCCTGTCCTTCCTTGAACCCTTCATCGCCCCCCGCACAACATCGAGCAATATGGGGGTCGAGGAGGAGCAGACGGAGGGGTACGACCACCCAGAGGAGCCAGAAGAAGAAGCAGAATTGGCGGTCAGAGATAGAAGGTTGGTGATTTTGAGCAGAAAACTCAGACATACTGGCACACACACAAAAATAACATGTGTACATCATTTTATTATTCAAATCTTGCACCTTTTTTTCATTACGATATTTATAAGACATTATTAGTCAAATGTACAGTTATGGTTTAGTCATTGGTTAAGAGCTGGTTCTGCACCTGTCTCCATTAGCAACAAGAACAATTTAAATTGCAGATTATATTTAGACAAAGTTATACACACACACACACACACACACACACATATATACACTCAACAAAAATATAAACGCAACACCTTTGTTTCTGCTCCCATTTTTCATGATGGACTTAAAGATCTAAAATATTACCATTTCTCTCAAACATTGTTCACAAATCATTCTAAATGTGTGATAGTGAGCACTTCTGCTTTGCTGAGATAATCCATCCCACCTCACAGGTGTGCCACATCAAGATGCTGATCTGACATCATGATTAGTGCACAGGTATACCTTATACTGCCCACAATAAAAGGCCACCCTGGAATGTGCAGTTTTGTCTCATAGCAGAATGCCACAGATGCCACAAGCATTGAGGGAGCGTGCAATTGGCATGCTGACAGCAGGAATGTCAACCAGATCTGTTGCTCGTGCATTGAATGTTCATTTCTCCACCATAAGTCGTCTCCAAAGGCGTTTCAGAGAATATGGCAGTACATCCAACCGGCCTCACAACCGCAGACCACGTGTAACCACACCAGCCCAGGACCTCCACATCCAGCAGGTTCACCTCCAAGATCGTCTGAGACCAGCCACTCAGACAGCTGCTGAAACAATTGGTTTGCATAACCAAACAATTTCTGCACAAACTGTCAGAAACCGTCTCAGGGAAGCTCAACTGCATGCTCGTCGTCCTCATCGGGGTCTTGACCTGACTCCAGCTCGTCGCCGTAACAGACTTGAGTGGGCAAATGCTCACATTCGATGGCGTCTGGCACGTTGGAGAGGTGTTCTCTTCACGGATGAATCTCGGTTTACATTGTTCAGGGCAGATGGCAGACAGCGTGTGTGGCGTAGTGTGGGTGAGCGCTTTGCTGATGTCAATGCTGTGGATCGAGTGGCCCATGGTGGTGGTGGGGTTATGGTATGGGCAGTCATCTGTTATGGACGAAGAACACAGGTGCATTTTATTGATGGCATTTTGAATACACAGAGATACCGTGATGAGATCCTGAGGCCCATTGTTGTGCCATACATCCATGAACATCACCTCATGTTTCAGCAAGATAATGCACAGCCCCATATTGCAAGGATCTGTACACAATTCTTGGAAGCTGAAAATGTCCCAGTTCTTGCATGGCCAGCATACTCACCGGACATGTCACCCATTGAGCATGTTTGGGATGTGCTTGAGCGGCGTATATGACAGAGTGTACCAGTTCCCACTAATATCCAACAACTTCGCACAGCCATTGTAGAGGAGAGGACCAACATTCCAAAGGCCACAATTGACAATCTGATAAACTCTATGCGAAGAAGATGTGTTGCACTGCATGAGGCAAATGGTGGTCACACCAGATACTGACCGGTTCTGAGTCCCCAGACCCCAATAAAGCAAAATACTGCACATTCCAGTGTGGCCTTTTATTGTGGGCAGTATAAGGTACACCTGTGCACTAATCATGATGTCAGATCAGCATCTTGATGTGGCACACCCGTGAGGTGGGATGGATTATCTCAGCAAAGCAGAAGTGCTCACTATCACACATTTAGAATGATTTGTGAACAATGTTTGAGAGAAATGGTAATATTGTGTATCTGGAATGAATTTGAGATCTTTAAGTCCATCTCATGAAAAATGGGAGCAGAAACAAAGGTGTTGCGTTTATATTTTTGTTGAGTGTATATACATATATATGAGAGAGAGACAGAGACTATGAAAATGTTAAATCTGAAAACTACATAATTGTTTTGCTAATTATTATTATTAGTGCTAGCTGTAGAAGAAGTATTTTTGAGCTCGGTATAAAGCATATTAAACAGTAGGGTCAATAATATTCCTTTCTGTCATGACAAATCCAGCTAACATCGCTGAGCCGGAGTCCCCTGTCCCTTCCTCTGCTGCTGCTTTTTCTTTTGACCAGCCTGGCCCTTCCTCTACTCCAGCACCTGCAGGTGTGTAGTGCTGTTTGGAAATGTAGGATTTGTTCAAAGATGTTAATCTGTCCTTATTGGGTTCCCAGATACTTGCTGAATTACTATTTCTACTTTCTACACAATGTCTGTGTATACCCTGAAATTCTAGACACTCAGCCTTTCATACAGACTTAAAATGTTGCTTATAATTTTATCTAGTTAGTACATTTGTTCAACATAGTTATAAGCATTTTAAACATATCTTTCTGGGCTTTTTCAAAGCTGTAGAAACTGAGCAGAGTTATGCATTTTCACTGTCCACTTTTTATATTATGGTCTTTCCTCTGTCCATATTACTACAAGCGATAAAATAATGTTTATTCAGCAGAGAATCCCTCTCTTTCAAAGTGATCTATGAATAGAGTTTACAGTGACTGTCCTTAACTGATTTATCCTAACCCTATTCAACATTTCTCTGGTGCTCATATGTGTGAAAACTGCCTAATTAAAATCTAGGATTTATTTTGTTGTTGAGGTGCATAATATCACACTGAGTGTAAAACATATTTTCAGAAATGCTACTATCAAGATATATTTTGTTTTGAGTGTGACTAAACAGAATGATGCCGATGTAACAACAGGGACTTCGGTATGATTTTACCTTGATGAAAATAAATTGGCAAGGTGATGCCTATTTCAAACAAGTTTTTTCAGTCAAGAGACAATATTTTGTTCTGCAGAAGTAAACAATGTGAATTCAATTTTAAATTAATATCTTTTTGTAATTATAAGTATGAGTAATAACAAAAAAATGTGCAGACGATTCCCAGTTTACTTATTTAGATTTTATATATATACAGTCGTGGCCAAAAGTTTTGAGAATTACACAAATATTAGTTTTCACAAAGTTTGCTGCAAAACTACTTTTAGATCTTTGTTTCTGTTGTTTCTGGGCACCTGTGCTGCTCCCTATTTAATCAGCTGCTCTCCTTCTCCTCAGTGCGAGAATGTCTGCTGCTTCTGCCACAGCCTTGATACCAGATTCTGACTTAAATTACTAGACCCTTGACCTTGCCTGTTTTTCCGCCTTTGCCTGCCCCTTACCGTTTCCTGTGAGCTGCCTCCTCTGCTACTGATCCACGCCTGTTGATCGACTCAGATTTAAGCCTCAAGGACTACAGAATTGTTGCTGTGCCTCTGATTCACCTGTGTTTGACCGTAGACTGACTGACTAGATCACAAGCTGCTGGATTTTGGATTCTCTCTGCTTCTGTTCCCTGGCTGTGTACCCTGTGATCCCCAAGGTCAAGATCCTCGTCACTGGCTGTTTTTCTGGACCCTCTGACTCTGGACTCCAGGCCTGGGTAAATTTTCATTTGTCCTGTGAATATCCTGGTCTTACTTCATACCGTTACTTACCTCTCTGTCTTACAGACCGGCCAGCAGATCCTGTTCCCTGCATAGCCCTTCTACCAGCACCACGATCAGAGTTAATAAGTCTTGTAAAACAAGCTTTGAGTCTTGGCTGCGTTTTGGCATTATTATTTCAGATTTTCCCTAAACGTTACACCGCCAGACCGGAAGTGAAGTAGCAGAAGGGAGTCCGGTCAGCTCCTTCACAGTGTCTCTGGCATAAGTTGTGGGGCACAGCAACTCAGCATTTAATAGCAGTAACTAATTCTTCGTTGATACATACAATCTGACTTTGATCAATAATATCTATTGCTATTTTATGTGATTTAATATTGATTAAATATTAAATGAACCACATAAAATCACACCAACACACTACAAACACCATTTTATGTAAATGTAATTGAAGAAAACATTTTTTATAGCCTACATAAAATTAAACATAAAGGGTCTCTCACCAGTGTTCTTGAAAAAAATGCAGATTTTTCATCTAGACAAACTTTTCAATAACTGTATAATCCTTCAAATAATCATCTTTAAATCTATAATTTTTTTAAAGTCCTTGAATGTTAAAATCCACTGCTGGTGATGTCCCAAATATTTAATCTTATGCTAAATTTTGAGTTAATCAAAAAATCCACTTCATAAATTGTTTATCTTGGTAGTTAGCAAGGGTATTAGATTTTTATATATGAGTTATGTTGCACAGCCTTCTTCTAATAAATTTCCAGCAGACTGCACGCCATATGACGCATTGCTGCCTTTCTCTATTGAGGAAGGTAGCGAAATCTCAACTTGTTTCATGCTGCCCTATTCACTCCCTCTCCTAATCATCGTCCTCACCTGTGTCTCCGATCAACTACACATGATCCTCCTTACCTTCTGCCTTTATAACCATTCACTTACCCTCACTCAGCGCCCGATCATTGTTGATGTCTCCATGGTGTGTTGTCCTGCTGTTATCCTGTCCTGTCTCTCCGTTCTTGTCATCTTCATCACATCCTCCACCAGCAGCGCACTTCAATAAAGATCCTTGCACCTTTCCATGGCATCTGCATTTGGGTCCTTGCTTCACACACCTCACAGCTCCTGACAGCTTGGAGTCGTGGCATTTGTGTTCGTCAATGGACTGTGACGTAGCAATACGGCGGCCATCTTACTTCAGTCAGCTACCCCCTTTCGTAACATCGCTGTCAATGGTGCATGCACTATTTAAATAACTCTAATTTGCTCAATTTTCAACCTATTTTCAAATGGTTTCATTTGTCATAAACACCAGAGACGTGGTTGTGAAATATATCAGTTTTGGCTGGGAAACTCCCGTTATATCACGCCACTTTCCCCTATCCTGTCAATTTCTCATAGACCTAATAATAAATATGCTTGGAGCTATAGTCTATGTTCCTGCATACTCAATGCACAATTTAAACCATAGTCTTTTCATAAATATTAATCTGATGGCTACACATACAAGGCATTTAATCATTCATATACAACACATTTAATTGTATATTACAGTAATTTCTAGTATACTTAGCCTATGACTATATACATAAGAGTGAAATATGTGTTTTATATGTGTTGTAGTCACATTATCATTTTGCCTTTATCTATCCCTGTTCTGTGAACTACAATCTGTATAGAGATGATGTTTCCAGGTTCTTTTGAGGTAAAAACCACATAAACAGAACAGTTAAAAAATTTGCACCCAGACAAATAAGACAGACATCTGTAAGCCAGAACTGGCCCACCAGAAATAAAACCCAACCCAGCAAATTATTTTGTATTTTCACAGCTTCTTGACATTTGTTTTCTTATTTATGAACTTTCTTTTGTTTCTGTCATGAAATATTGAGTTGGGAATGTTTTCTGAATTTTTTTAATAGAAATAATCAAAAACAAAACTAGACAGATACTTAATTGATCTTGTGAAGGAGATATTCAGGTGTCCAGTTCAACAAGATTCATAATCATACAGATAAACAAACGTATAGGAGGAGGCAGTGGCGGGGATGAAACAGCCACTGGGTGGAGAAGAACAGAAAGCAGAAGCAGCAGAGATCGAACAGCAGTTTTTACAGAAAAGTTTAATGAAATAAAAACAATTCACAGAGATATTGAATAATGTACAAGTAGAGGTTTCTTTGCAACAGTTACTCTGAGGGACTTATCTCCTCCAGCCATGGCAGGAACCTATTCAAAGCAAGCATAAACATAAATCAAAACACACAGACAGCTTGGCATGCAAAAAGAACTTTAGCAAAAGCCTGTTTTAGTCAAAAGCCCTCACACCAACGGCAAGGTACAGGCTACAGAGAGGGGAAATTTGGTTTTTGAAAAACAGAAAACTGAAGTTAGACTACCCAACATTTTGTAACCCTACCAAACTGCTCCTCCTGAACATGGAGAAATTATGGGGTAGCGCCACCATAACATTGAATAACACTGCAAATATTTTAAATACAACCTGATCAAAAAAAAAAAAAAAAAAAAAAACTATTCCAGAACTTTTTATTAATAGCTATTTTGTTTAACGTTGTACACCCTTAAACATCAAACGATTCCAAAACTTTATTCCAAAACTTTTCATTAAGAACTATTTTGTTTAATCAGCTACTGGGGTTATCATATTGTAATGAAATACATTTTCAGTTTTCCATTGCAATTAAGGAAAGGTCCCTTCAAATTATATTCAATTGAAAATTATAGCCATATTACTGTTAATATGAAAAATCTTGAACCTTAATGACGAACAACAAATTCCCTGTTGTCACAGAGCACATCTATTCCATAGGCTCATAAATAGAATGGGAGAAAAGCCTCCCACTGCCTACGGGTGGGGGGACGGGTCCTGACTGTTGTTTGTGCTTATGCGCCAAATGGCAGATCAGATTACCTACCCTTTTTGGAGTCTTTGGAGGGGGTGCTGGATAATGCTCCTCCTGGGGACTCCCTTGTTCTGCTGGGGGATTTCAACGCTCACGTGGGCAATGACAGTGAGACCTGGAGGGGTGTGGTTGGGCGGAATGGCCCCCCCGATCTGAACCCAAGTGGTGTCTTGTTATTGGACTTCTGTGCTCGTCATGGATTGTCCACTACAAACACCATGTTCAAGGATAAAGGTGTCCATATGTACACTTGGCACCAGGACACCCTAGGCCGCAGCTCGATGATCGACTTGGTTGTCGTCTCATCTGATCTGCGGCCGCATGTTTTGGACACTCTGGTGTCGGCAACCCCCGAACCCGCTGGTGGATACCGGCAGTAAGGGATGCTCTCAGGCTGAAGAAGAAGTCCTATCGGGTCTTTTTGGCCTGTGGGACCCCTGAAGCAGCTGATAGATACCGGCAGGCCAAGTGGAGTGTGGCTCGGATGGTCGCTGAGGCAAAAACTCAGGCATGGGAGGAGTTTGTAGAGGCCATGGAAAACGACTTCCGTACGGCTTCGAAGCGATTTTGGTCCACCATCCGGCGTCTCGGGGGGGGAAGCGGTCTGCTACCAACACTGTTTGTAGTGGGGATGGTGTGCTGGTGACCTCGACGCGGGACGCTTTGGGTCAGTGGATGGAATACTTCGACGACCTCCTCAATCCCACCGGCACGCCTTCCAATCTGGAAGCAGGGTTTGGGGGCTCTCCAATCTCTGGTGCTGAGGTCACCGAGGTGGTTAAAAAGCTCCTTGGTGGCAAGGCTCCGGGGGTGGATGATATTCGGTCGGAGTTCCTCAGGGCCCTGGATGTTGTGGGACTGTGTTGGTTAACGCGGCTCAGCAATATTGCGTGGACATCGTGGGCAGTTCCCTTGAATTGGCAGACTGGGGTGGTGGTCCTCCTGTTTAAAAAGGGGGACCACAGAGTGTGTTCCAACTACAGGGGGGTCACACTTCTGAGCCTCCCTGGTAAGGTCTATTCAGGGGTTCTGGAGAGGAGGGTCCGACGGATAGTCGAACCTCGGATCCAGGAGGAACAATGCGGTTTTCGTCCTGGCCGTGGAAGACTGGACCAGCTCTACACCCTCAGCAGGGTCCTGGAGGGTGCGTGGGAGTTCGCCCAACCGGTCTACATGTGTTTTGCGGACTTGGAGAAGGCGTACGACCGTGTACCTTGGGGAGCCCTGTGGGGGGTACTACGGGAGTATGGGGTACCGGGCCCCATGATACAGGCTGTTAGGTCCCTGTACGACCGGAGTTTGGTCAGAGTTTGGTTCGCATTGCCGGCAGTAAGTCGGGCTTGTTTCCGTTGAGAGTTGGACTCCGCCAAGGTTGCCCCTTTTCACCAATCCTGTTCATAACTTTTGTGGACGGGATTTCTAGGTGCAGCCAAGGTGTTGAGGGGATCTGTTTTGGTGGCCTCAGGATCGGGTCTCTGCTTTTTACAGATGACGTGGTCCTGATGGCTTCATCGGAATGTGATCTACAGCTTTCGCTGGAGCGGTTCGCAGCTGAGTGTGAAGCGGCTGGGAGGAGAATCAGCACCTCCGAATCCGAGGCCATGGTCTTGAGCTGGAAAAGGGTGTTTTGGGCACCTCCCACCAGGAGGAGGACCAGGGGAAGACCCCAGACACGCTGGAGGGACTATGTTTCTCGGCTGGCCTGGGAACGCCTTGGGATTCCTCCCGAGGAGCTGGAACAAGTGGCTGGAGAGAGGGAAGTCTGGGTCTCTTTGCTCAGTATTCTGACTCTGACACAGAAAAAAACTTTAAATGTTTACAACTACACATATGATAGAGACAACCATACAGCTATGAGCCTGCTGTGCGACCCAGAGAACAGAGAGAGACCAGGGGAAGGATTAATGGCCAAAACAAAACCTTGCTAAGCGAAGCTAATGTTATTAGCCTGGGTGCTGCAAGCTAGCTTTACTGTTTCTTTTAAAACCCACATATCACAGTGCTTCCAATCTTTGATATAATGCTTTCAACACTCTAACGCTTTCAAAGTTGTAATTAGCAGATGTAAGACAAGACTTACATTGCACAGATCCCGCCTGCGTAGAGCTGAGCCTCTGATCGATCCGTGATCGTGTCCCCGCCTGCTGCAGGTCCAAAAGCAGCCGCTGACAGCAGTCCCAAGGAAGCTGTAAGCACCGAAGGCACTGCACCTTGTGTGTCACACCTGATCTTTGCTGTAAGGTCCCATGTTAAACTCCATCACATTGCCGGTCTGAAGTGAGCATTTTTCATAGCCAAAATAGAAGTTAAATGCAGTTTCAGCTGCACAAAACACACCCAGAAACATTTTTTGGGGAAACCTGTGGGCTCAATGTCCTGACAGGCTGGTGATGGTACAGCAAACACAATAATTTAAAATTTTTAATAAAAATAAACACAATAAAAAACTAGTGAACACACTGACTCTCGATCATGACCGCTCCACCTAATAACTACCTACTGAGCTGAGGCAGCGCATAGCATAAGACTCCCCCCTCAGGTTCCCCCACAGGTCAAGATCATGAAACTTTTTAATTAAAATTTGTGAATTTGTGAAATTCAAAATACCCTCAATAAACGTTTCAAAAAAAATTTGGACAACATTTTATATGCCATCCATCCATCCATCCATCCATCCATCCAGCCATCCATTCCTGTTCTGTACCCGTCCATCCTATGCAGGGTTGTGTGGGGGTGGCTGGTGCCTATCACCAGCAGTCACGGGGCAAGAGGCAGGGTACACCCTGGACAGGTTGCCAGTCCATCACAGACATTTTATATGCATTTCAGAAAATATCTAACCTGCAATATCCTCTTTAAAGGGGGGGTGGCATGTAAAATATACTTTTTTAAGCCTTTCATCACATTGTTATGTCATTCCCGCCTTAAAAACATGCCTAAAGTGTTTCTTACGTTAATTTATGTGTTTGTGAGTAATCTTTGGAAACTCTTGCGCCGAACACCTGATTTCTCCTAGGTACGCCCTCACCAACTTTCAATGCCCCTACATTTATATTACCGGCCACGTCTCTCAACAGCAATCAGCTAGGACCTGTGGATATTACTACTATGTAGCTATTTACTTTTCCAAATTGCACAATGCCTTCTTGGAGAAAATGTATCTTTGGATGCCAGGACAACTGCCCTCTCTTTAGTTTTTCAAAGAATGAGGCTGTTTGTCAAAAATGGTTGGAATTCATTTTTAGAAACGACCCTCCTCCCAAGAAGATTTGCTTCGGTTTTGCCGGCCATTTTACAGAAGATTGCTTTCAGAACAAAAGTTTATTTGACAGTGGATTAGTAAGCAAGATGACGTTGAAGAAAAATGCAATCCCCACTCTCAAGAGTATTTCTTCAGAGCCAACACCAGTAAGTGGCCTTGATGTCATGATGAACAGACTTTTTGAAAATTGTCGTAGTTAGCCCAAATTCGTTTTAACAGAGATAGTTTCTGCCCTGTGTTATCAGCGGTTCCTCTGCTTCTTGTCTCCCCCCTCCAGCACGCAGCAGTCAAATTCTTGCTGCAGACATAAAAAAATGTAGCAAAGAATCATTTAATTTAGTTAGTCGTTTAATTTGCTGTTATTCACTTCTGTGGAAATACTTAATTTCTTTGAACAAATTAAATCATTAAAATTTGTCCCAAATATCGCTGTTTAGTTCTATCAGCTCAGGGGTATCCAATAAAAAAAAAGAAAGAAAACTGCCTGAGAGAAAGTGACAGAGGCAGTAAATGCAGTTGGAACAGTGGAGAGGTTCCTGTTGGAAATAAAGGGGGAAAATCATTCAATATCAAACTGAATACAATAAAACATCCCTCAGCACACAGCTGGGCCCGATCTTCTACCGGGGGTGCACAGATCACCACATTTGACACACTTGTGGCCATATGTTATTTGAGACACTGCTTTGGCTGGCATCAATACGCATGGAGACAGCAACAACCTGCTTCACTGATAAGCAGGACCATCCAGTTTTCACAGTACAGTTTGCAAACCTTTTATTTAATTTAAGATCAAGCTCTTGATGTGACAAGTAAAAAAACCACACGGAGCACAGACCTCCTTGAAGCACCTCACACCCCCCACCCCCCCAGATTGCGATTCACAGGATCTCCATGCATGATTACCCCCAAAATTGTATTATTTATTTCTTTGCATCAATAAGTTTTTTAGTTTTTTTTCCTAAAGGACAAACAGACGCCAACATGAGTTTCTTGGCAGAGGTGATAAACTGATGAGATAAATATTCTATCAAAGTAAAAGTGTTTCAGTGTTACAGTTCCCCTGTTCTATCACTAGATGCTGTGCGTACGCATGGTCAGAGCTGTTCTTATATTTAGGAACATTTCTACGCACAAGTTAAGGATGATTCAATTGTTTCTATGCGCGAAATCCACACAGAACTGTGCGTAAGTACGGTTGATAAATGAGGGCCCTGGGATCTCATTTAGTAAGTAGTTGGCCAGGCAAACTACTTATTGACTTAACAAAACATGGGTGTGCTATGTAATAAGTAAGGGATAATGCCCGATGAGGTGACCATTATAGGGCTGGACGATAATTCGACAGCAATATAAATCGATCGATAGACGTGTGGTGCGATAGAAAAAAAAGGGGTCGATAAAAAATTTCGATAGAAAAAAAAAATGTTCCCTCATTTTTTCATTATAGCCTATCAGGTAGCTTAATACAACAATTATTACTTACTCCAAAGAAATCATTACCCCTGATAGGCAGCCCTGTCAGCCACCCCTCTCTCCTTTCAAACCACAAATAGGATGAAATTATTTGAGCTGAAACTGAATCTTTTGATAGTCCCTAAGCGAACCATCGCCGTAACTTCACGTCGGTCAGATGTCACAGCGAGGGAGCAGCGGAGAAAGTTGTTCCGGATAAATGTTTCAGTGACTCAGATAAAGGTTGCATCCCGTTTTGAACCGATCCTCGACGCACTAAAACAGAAAACGTAGCAATAATAAACCAAATAAAATACTACGATCAGTTGTCTTAAGCAGGACTCCCCTCTCCTGGCTCGCTGCGAATCTGTTACAGAGAGACACAGGAAACGTACCCAGGTCGCGCTGCTAACAACACCTGTGGCTTTTAAAATGTCCCCCTCGGTTCTGACCCCGGTCCTCAGAAGCGAAAAACACTTTAAAAAACACAACAGGGTTGGATAGCCCAGCTGGCTGAAATGAATTAGAATATGGCCCCGTTTACACGAAGAAAAAACGCAGATATTTCCCTGCGGTTTGGCCTCTCACTTACACGAAAACCCAGTTTTTATCACAGAAAAATTTCTAAAAACTCCGGCCAAAGTGGAGATTTGCGTTTTCTCCGTTTTAAGTGTTTGCGTGTGGACAGAAATAAGAGAGATTTCGGCTCTGCAACATTACTTTCCGCGATAAAAATGCTCCGTCATCACTTGTGCGACCTGTGTTTACACTCAGAAACAGCAATTATGCCCTCAGAGATGTGGCATCATCGATTGTCCAAGCGCTTTTTGCTTGCTTGTTTTTGCAAGCTCAATTACTGCTCTATGTAGAAGTTAGAACTTGGGGGAAGTACTGCCCCCTATAGGTTTGGCATCTCTATGAATGTGCTTAACAACACACTAAATGCGGTTAGGTGTGGATGGAGATTTTTTTTAAAAACAAGGTGGTAAGAATATTCGTCTATTAAAAAACCCGGCTACGTGTGCACAAAACCAAAGGTTTCAGCCATTAATATTATAAAGTGTCAGAAAATGTTTAAAAGATTAAAAAGGATCAAGAGAAGCCTTTAATTTAAATGACTAACAATAAAATTTGATATTTATCGATAATTATCGATATCGATCAATATGACTATTCCCTTTATTGATATGCTCTTTTTCAATATCGTCCAGCCCTAGTCCATTATCAGAAATTAATGGACGACGCGGAGATGCAAACTGTCTTATGCGAAGCTTCCGCGTCGTCCATTAATTTCTGATAATGGACACCTCGTCGGGCATTATCCCTTACTTATACCATGGTCTGGGTAAATACTCGATTCTGATTGGCTGGAGGGTATACAGTAGGTTAAAAAGTGATAATGTACACCTAGGAAAGGCGTCCCGTCAAATTGCCTGATGACAGTTCTAAATTATTGCGCTGGCTCAAACGCTAGATGGTAACCATGGTAACGAAGACTCAACGTTATTTCACAGTCGACTCATCGCATGACACACACAAGCGGAAAGGGGTGCACTAGCCTTCTGAAAAGATACTTTGTATCACGTAACAAAAGGTAAAGCCATAATCTCACTTCCCATCACTGATCAACTGCTGCGTTCGGGTTGCTGTGGCCGGGTTTCTCGGCAACGCCTGTATACGGTAGATATTAAATAGTGCGCTCGACTTATAAAAATAAAAACCCTCACGATTTTAACTCTAAAACACATTAAAGTATTAATAATTGATTAAATACTTCTTTCTTTCGTAAGTGACCATGGTTTAAGCGGGATAATGCCCTTCGAGGTGTCCATTAACAGAAATGTATGGACTTTGCGGAAGCAGCCGCTTCGCGTCGGACGGTTCACAACTCCACGTCGTCCATTAATTTCTGTTAATGGACACCTCGTCGGGCATTATCCCTTACATATTAAATTCTAACATAAATTATATCCATAACAATTAGTCCACATATCTAGCTTATAGACTGCTGACCTTGTTTATTCCCTAAGTAAATCACTTTCAGTGAGCACATTGTTAGATTAATGCATTACAACCTGAAGAACCGGGGTGTGCCCCAATACTGTTTTGGGTTCAGAGCTATACAAGCCCGGCGCCATGGGCGGGCCGAGCCGGGCAATCCAGGTATCGGGCCAGCCGGTGACACTCTGGTCCACACCCCATACCCGTCAGTGGCGGTAATGCATCATTTTGTAGTTTGCAGGCTGTTTATAAACCCTGTCAAGAAGAACAAGTGTGCTGTGCTATTTGTTAGGCTAACTTGCACTCATGTACACAAGCCGACACAAAGCCGTATCATGACAGTGGCTCAACCACGGCTGTTTTTGGAGTACAAAAGCAAACGTTAGCATTTGGAAGTTAAATACTTACTAAATACAGAAAGGAAAACTCAGCATTATTTTGTTAATCACTTGTTACTGTGTTTTTGTCTAAAACTTTCGGTCATCTTGTTAGATAAAAGTATTATGTGATGTTGCAGCTTACTAAATCTGCAACATCACAACTTACTATCTCTGCAGAGTGGCGGAATGGTGGTGGGGAGGGGGGTTTGCTGGTGCCTATCTCCCTGCTTCTACTTACAGTGGCTTGCAAAAGTATTCGGCCCCCTTGAACTTTTCCACATTTTGTCACATTATAGCCACAAACATGAATCAACTTTATTGGAATTCCACGTGAAAGACCAATACAAAGTGGTGTACACGTGAGAAGTAGAACGAAAATCATACATGATTCCAATTTTTTTTTACAAATAAATAACTGAATAGTGGGGTGTGCGTAATTATTCAGCCCCATTTGGTCTGAATGCAGTCAGTTGCCCATAGACATTGCCTGATGAGTGCTAATGACTAAATAGAGTGCACCTGTGTGAAATCTAATGTCAGTACAAATACAGCTGCCCTGTGACGGCCTCAGTGGTTGTCTAAGAGAATGGTGGGAACAACAACACCATGAAGGTCAAAGAAAACACCAGACAGGTCAGGGATGAGGTTATTGAGAAATTTAAAGCAGGCTTAGGCTAAAAAAAGATTTCCCAAGCCTTGAACATCCCACGGAGCACTGTTCAAGCGTTCATTCAGAAATGGAAGGAGTATGGCACAACTGTAAACCTACCAAGACAAGGCCGTCCACCTAAACTCAATATGGTGGTGGCAGCATCATGCTCTGACCAGCTTCCCTGTCCCTGCTGAAGAGAAGCACCCCCAGAGTTGATGGGAAGATGGATGGAGCCAAATACAGGGCAATCTTGGAAGAAAACCTCTTGGAGTCTGCAAAAGACTTGAGACTGGGGCGGAGGTTCACCTTCCAGCAGGACAACGACCCTAAACATGAAGCCAGGGCAACAATGGAATGGTTTAAAACAAAACATATCCATGTGTTAGAATGGCCCAGTCAAAGTCCAGATCTAAATCCAATCGATAATCTGTGGCAAGATCTGAAAGCTGCTGTTCACAAACGCTGTCCATCTAATCTGACTAAGCTGGAGCTGTTTTGCAAAGAAGAATGGGCAAGAATTTCAGTCTCTAGATGTGCAAAGCTGGTAGAGACATACCCTAAAAGACTGGAAGCTGTAATTGCAGCAGACGGTGGTTCTACAAAGTTTTGACTCAGGGGGCTGAATAATTACGCACACCCCACTTTTCACTTATTTATTTGTAAAAAATGTTCGGAATCATGTATGATTTTCGTTCCACTTCTCACATGTACACCACTTTGTATTGGTCTTTCACGTGGAATTCCTATAAAATTGATTCGTGTTTGTGGCTGTAATGTGACAAAATGTGGAAAAGTTCAAGGGGGCCGAATACTTTTGCAAGCCACTGTATCTGTTTCTAAAAAGACTAGATCTTCTGGCTGATGTCCCCTATTACCCACCATTCTACATCTCACCACTAGCATCTGAAATCAAATAAAAAACTGTTTAATTAGAAACTAGTAGTAAACAGCCCCAAAACACAGAACTTTTGTACTGTCAAAGTACTGTCAAAATTATTTCAGTTTAACTAAAAAACTGATTTGTCAGTAGAAAGTAGGATAAATTGTATACACAAACTATAAAATTAAACGTTGACTAATTTTGATGTGGTTGATTGTTTGATACTAATGATTTTTGTTTGCAGTCAGATCTAGGAACCATAGGTCCAGAAAGTAATCTTACTAATAATGTTCACTGAAAAAGTAACAGGAAAATTTGGCTGCAAGGAAATGGTTATATCATCTTCGTCTCGGTCATATTTGACGATCTTTGTCTTGCTTATCTCTAGTGCTGTCAAGAGATTAAAAAACTTTGAGATTAGTTAATTATAATCTGTAAATAATTGACCTAATTAATCTCTTATTTAGTTGCACTTAATAATTGGTGAGAAAAGTTCTCATCTTTCATTTAAATTCATTACATTATTATGATGTTATTGTAAAGTGGCTTTATGAAGTAATTTATTTATTAAACAGACTTGAACAGATGCACTCCCAGGCATTTACATTTCTCTGTTTTTGAGACAGACTAGTCCCAGTACTGACTGCAACTTTGGCTTCGAGCATGCACGATTTGTTAGCATTCTGGACTCAGTGGGGTAAATATCTGCTCTTAGTGAGTCCAGCTGGACTTGGACAGGTACGGAGCTAGAATTGGGACTTTATTTTTGTACTTGTATCTTTTAGTTTTTTACTTGTAACTTTTAGTTTTTTACTTGTACTTGTAACTTACATTTTGTAACTTGTAAGGTATGTTTTGTATCTTGCACACATTTTATAAATATAAGTTACAAGTTTCAAGTTACAAGTTACAAGTTAGAATTTACAGGTTTCAAGTTACAATTTACAGGTTTCAAGTTACAATTTACAAGTTACAAAACATTTTGTACCATATTTGGATTGCCTGGAAGAACCAATGAGTGTCTGGTTTTAACCAACAAATCATGTTTCTCGAATTTCCATCCAATCATATCAAGAGGAGGCTGTCTGTGCACCGCTCACAACCAAAATTGATTATGTTCACACTCTTTCCCAGTAAGTGGGGGTAATGCGCCTCACTAGTTGTCAACCGCCAGTAATGGGGGTATTTATGATGATGCAAAAGACTCAGTCAGTATGCTGTGATTTATACAGCAACATCAAGGGATTATTAATAGTCATTATTAAAGAGGCTATATGCAACTTTTCCCCCAAAATAAACGAAACAATAGCCTTTTTATTTGACTATTTATGACTCAAACATCTCCTGATGAGCATACTGACACCTTGTCAGCTCACAGTGGGTGCACCTATAAGCCTGTATCCAATTTTTTCTATTTTCTGTCGGGTCCGATTTTCCCGCGCTGTCTGCGGATGTGACGTCAAGCGCTTTCATGTTAAATGTTTCAGATCACTCTGCCACTACCGGTAGTCAGCACTCGCAAGCAGTTACTGTAAATGGATTGTGCGAATACACAGAAGAGACCCAGGACAACTTTGACACCAACAGTAACTCCACATAAGACTAAGAAAGTTAAACCCCTGACAAATGCCCGAAAAAGATAGAAGATTGAGAGCGACCGGCACACGAGCGCGCGCTGCTAGAGCGAGCAGAGACGAAGAGCAGTTCCGTTTTTGGCCACATGGGGTCAGTCGCGAGTTTACATTTCAGAAAATTGCATATAGCCCCGTTAAGTACACTTAACCCTTCATGAGTAAACTTGATGCTATAATCAATTTCTGGCAAGTAAAATGGCAGCTTTTTGCCATTTCAGGGGTATTTAAGATTATGCAAAAGACCCAGTATGTTGTGAGGGGTACAATGACATCAATGGATAATAAATAGTCATTATTTAGTAAGTTTAAACCTTTATGAGTAAGGAGGATGTTATAATCAATTTTTGGCAAGTTAAAATGTATTTTTTGGCATTGTGGGGATATTATTGATCATGCAAAGGACCCAGTATGCTGTGATGATTACAATAGCATCAAGACATAATATAATTTGTTGGAAAATGTAACCCTCCATGAGTAAACAGGATGTATTAATCTATTTTTGGCAAGTCCAATTATCATTTTTAGTGATTTTGGGGGTATCAAAGATACTCAGTATCCTGTGATGTTTACAATTAAATCAACAATAAATAAATAAATAAATACATTTTGAGGCATATTTAACCCTTCATTTGTAAACAAGATATTCTAGCCACTTTTTGGCAATTGAACAATCACAATTTCAAGATTTTCAATGTGCTGAAATATACTATTTATGCTTTAATCTGCTCACCTTCAAACAAAACAGTCAATAATAGAAAGTATAACAGTGTAATTTCAAAGCCATAGGAGCTTAATCAGTTTGATCAAGTTTTTCCAAGTGAAAATGTGCCATGGAGAGTTTCTATAGTAACAAAAAACCAAACTATTAACAATAGCTTAATGTCCAAATAAATACAAAAAAAACCAATGTAAACAGTATAACACGTTGTAGGCCATGACATTAAAATATTGTCAAAACAAACAAGATGAGATCGATAAAATAGTTTTAAAATAATTTATTTTAATTTAGGCCTAATTAACTTTTCACTTTACATTCAATGCAGCAGCGTTATGTTACATTAGTTTTGAATTACTCTCAAAGCTATAGCATACAGATATCCAATACTTACCACAAAGCATCTTTCAATTGCAAATATTACATTTAGGCTTACATATTGTGACCGTTTAGGATAAACACTGAACATTTCAAACAACTTCTAAAAAAGAAAACATAGTAAGTCTCTGGAGAAAATTGTAGAAACTAAATGGAGACAAACATCTGCTAAAATACTTGACGAGGATATTTATGCTTTTTCAATGCTGATCATGTTTGATTTGCAGAATTTTTAGCCGCAATCGTTGTGAGTTACATCGAGAAACAGTTACCTAACCCATGTGCGCTCCCGCAGCTGTTGATCACTTTTTGGCAGACCATCACTTTATGGCACAACACCTTATCTTGGTCTGAGAGCAGAAAGGACTGCAAGAGGACATGAACATGAACATGAACATGAACACAAACACGCACGCTTGAGTGTATGAAATTGTGAGAAACCGACTATATTAACATACATTTTTCCATTTACATTTTTATTACTCCTTTTATTTTTAGTCGAGCATATTTATTTTATTTAAGCAACTAACCTCTTTTGCTCAGCATTTTCTGGCGCTTGACAACTAGTGACTAGTGTAACTTGTAACTTGAAACCTGTAACTTGAAACCTGTAACTTGAAACCTGTTACTTGAAACTTGTAATTTGTATTTTTAAAATGTGTGCAAGTTACAAGACATAACTTACAAGTTACAAGTGCAAAACATAAGTTACAATTACAAAACCTAAGTTACAAGTACAAAACTAAAAGTTACAAAAATAAGTACAAAAATAAAGTCCCAATTCTAGCTCCATAGATGGGCAAGCGAAGCTGCTGCGCACAAACTTGCTGCCTGCTGTGAGCGCTCTGAGACGGAGAGCAGCCCACGGCACCACTGCTGCTCATTGAGAGTAACAAAGAGAGTAACAAAGATATGTGCTTCACCCAAAAGTCCCCAATAATGCCAGAGAATAGCTAGATTTGTCGCTAGTTACGTTTTTGAAAAATAATTGCTAGAGGGGTCTAAAAATTGACTAAATATAGTGACAAAGTTTCTAAGTTGGCAACACTGTCTGCAACTCACCGCTCCTCTTCACTTCCTTTTCTCCTCCACTAAAACGGAAGCGTCAGCTCATGATAAGCAGGCCTAACAGCCAATCGATGTCCACTTCAGGGTGTGGTTAATCCCCAACTCAAGCACAAAAGGCCCAACGCAAAAAATGGATTTAATTTAAAAGGAACTCACAATCAGAAACAGTAAAATTAAACATAAAAATTTAGATTAACGTGATTAAAAATCCTAGCGCGTTAAATATGGCTGTAATTAATTAATCGCAATTATCTCCTTATCTCACCTTTCCTCTGTTCATTCTCTTGTTCAGTCTGCCACAAAAAACTTTATCAAACAGCTTAATGAGGCTGAATGACTCAATATTAATGCTAAAGACACCTGTGATTATAATTAAAAACAATATTATATACTACAATTCATTTATTTATAAAGGCTTTCAATGGATATCACTGTTGTATTAGCAGAAATATTTCTGAGGGGTATGTGACCTGCTTTTCATAGCTTTCTTGTCTATATTTATAGCATATTAGAGGCATATTTAGATCATTACATAAAGTTATTTATGTAGTTTTTCTGAGATAAATACTTTAATAAGATAAATGCTAAAATTGCTATTACATCAGAAAGAATATATATATATTTTTCTTTTGGTAAAACTTAAAGAGTAACTAAACCCCAAAACAACTTTTTTTTGCTGTATAAATGGGTCTTTACCAATGCAGTCTTTCAGTTTCTGGGGATTTTTTTTACATTTTGGTTTAAACTTGTTTAATTCTACACTTTTTGGTCTAAAAACGTCTTAGTGCTGCCCTCTTAGGGTTTAAAGGTGGCTACTGCATTCGAATTTTGTGATTGGTGGAGAGCGGTACATCTTTACATCACAGGCATTGACTGTGTTACAGCAGCCATGGTCTCACAGACACGCCCCGTGGGTTTGGGTATAAAACTATCAGACATACCGGCCCCGTGGCGAGTTTGGAGTTGGATTGCGTTTTTCAGGTTACCATTATTATCACATTAGCACTTAGTTAGTATAGCTAACATACTGTTTTGAACGTTAGCCTATGTTAGCATTACCATTCAGAGACTTTTCCTCCACACTTGGCCATACCCTCCGTGCCTCCTGGCACCGCCAACTTTGTAGAATTTTTCAAATGTTGTCTGGGGGCGGGGTTAGGATTTTTCATGGGGTTCAGTTACACTTTAAGTATACATTGTTTTGTTATGTAAACAAATATTAGCACTTTACTAAAATTATTGCCAAACTGAGGTGTAAGTTTAAACATGTACAAAATCCTTCATCATTCTGTTATGTTGGTATATCTTTGCCTGAATCAAAGTACTATAGGACCACAGAAGCAAATATTTATCTCTTCAGTGCTAGACTGAAGTTTATCTATGATTTTGGCAGGTCCCATAATGGCTGAGAGAGAATTTGGGCAGCTAAAAAAGAGCCAGAATGCACCAGGGATCCACACTTATTAAGATTATTCCTCAGTGACTAGAAGAATGCACAAATAATGTTAAATTCCTGGAAAAAAAGAAACCCTCTAAATATACACAACTGTCAAAACAGATTAAATCAGAGGGGGCCTGTCCCATTTGAACTGGAGAGCCAATCAGCAGACAAAAGACTAAATACTAGAGTGAGTTCCAGCGATGAAAATTAAAATCTTATACCAGTTACCCAAAATGTACAATCCACAGTTTGTTTCAAGCACACTTTTCTGTAATATCTTTATATATATTGTTTTGGCAACAAACAACAAACCCCCACACATTGAAATAGCCCCTGTTTTGTACCAACACTTTGCTATGCAGTATAATTCTAGGTTCATCCCTTTGCCTTTAGTGGTTTTTGCATATGTTTCTACACCAGGTTTATAGCCATACATCACTATTCAGTTATTCTTCTACTGATGATGCCAGTTGCAACAGTCTAGCACCTCCTCAGGTACATTGCTTTTTCTGACAGGTCATTAATGGAAACTAGGGCTGGGTGATATGGCCTCAAATCAATATCACGATTGAGCAGTTCATCTGAATAACGATAAATAGATGATAACTACCCAGCCACCCAAAAAAAAAAATTCTCTAGATGGGGCAGTGGCTTCTCCTCTTTGTCCTCGACCAGCTTCACCCCCCACCTCCCCACCCCCTTTAATATTCAATGTCCCGTCTTCGCCTCATTTGCATAAAGTGCATGAAATTGTAATGGCTGCTATAAGAGAGGGGAATGATATTTTAAAAAGCAGTTTTTGCAGAATAGTTTTTTAAAAACCATTAATAGTGGTATGGTTGGGGTGGAACTGTTATAAGGTTTTGCCTTTTGAATATGTTTTGAGTTGTCGTGTTTTTTATATCACACATTTTGGCATTGCAAATTAGCCTTACAATACAGGCAGTAGGCCCATAAAATGTTGGTCGTTTCCACCATGCAAAAGAGTTAAGTAGTTAAATAAAACAGTGACAACACTTCAATGTGAAATATGCAGCCTTAGCAGGTCAGTTTATTGTTCATACATTTCTCTGGACAATCTTCTGAGAGTACAGACAGATTAATGCATCTTTTAGCCTTCTCCCCAGAAACTCTGCACTCTGAACCCTCGGCACCTTCCAAAACCTCCCTGCACTCTGGTTCTCGACTCAACGCACTCTCCTTTTAAGCCCCATTTCCTGCCCTTGTAACACATGAGCTATTTGATAGACAGAAGTTCTCATAGCAATGTCTCCTAACAACTTCAAGAATTCACTTTATCAGCTAAATAATAAGCTTTAGCCAGCCTTTCTGACTTCAGACCCTGATTACTGTATACTTAACATCACATTTTATATTCCAGCATTGTTCATTACCTCATTTACTCTCATGAAAGTAAAATGTGTGGGTACGTGCCATATTCCCATAACAGTACCATCTCCAATAAATGGGTTCAACCAGCCTTTTACTCATCCATGCGTTTATCTTTAGTCGGATTGCGTACTGCAACAGCATCTTCACAGAGCAATCAGACAGCTGCAGCTGATCCAGAACGCTGCTGCTCGTGTCCTCACTAGAACCAGGAAAGTAGAGCACATCACCCCAGTTCTTAAGTCTTTACACTGGGTCCCTGTAGCTCAGAGAATAGACTTAGAAATACTCCTACTAGTTTATAAATCATTACATGGCTTAGCACCAAAATATGTTGAAGACCTGTTGTCATGGTACCAACCACTAAGATCACTAAGGTCCTCCAACTCTAGCCTACTAAACATCCCTAGACTCAGAACTAAACATGGTGAAGCAGCTTTCAGTTTCTATGCTCCCCTTATCTGGAACAGACTTCCTGACGAGTGCAGAGCTGCTGAAACACTGCACTGCTTTAAATCGAGACTAAAAACCCATCTGTTTAGAATTGCCTTCGAGTAAATGATTGATGTCATATGTATGAAATGTGTTCATGCTCTCTTGTTTTATTGATCTTTCTCTTGCTTTATTGTGTATCATGTGTAATGTGTGTTTCTTCTACTTTTAATTTCCAAAGTTATATTCCATGTCGGTTTGTTTTGTCTTTTGTTTTTAAAACACCAAATCATGTAAACCAGTGATCCCCAACCATTTTTTCGCCACGGACCGGTTTAATATGTAACATGTAAACATACCTTGAATAATTCAAGATTTACCACAGAAACAAATACAAAGTGCATGAAAAATCTAACTCACCACAACGCTGAATCAGTAAGAGCCTTGGGCCTTTTCCCCTTTCCAAAGAAACGTTTGTTTTCTATCCATCTTGCTAGACTGAGCTATGTAACGGGGATATCCGGTTATTTTTCAAAATAAAACAGCAGTCACCCTCAGATAATAAATAAAACGGAAATACTGGAAGTTATTTATTCTTTATGTGTGGCTCGCGGCCCGGTACCACATGACCCACGGACCGGTGCCGGGGACCACTGATGTAAACCATCTTGAATTACCCTGCTGTACAAAGTGTGCTATACAAATAAAATTGCCTTGCCTTCCCTTTTATTTTGGGTTTGATTTCCACTCCTTTCTATATTCCTGAGAATCCAGTTTAGACTGAGGCATGACTTTTTAACGTCTGTCACAGAGAGGCGCACACAAAGTGGACAAGGTGAGTGACTGGGGCTGTGAGTGAAATCGGTGATTTATATAGTGTGCAATTGTTTTAGACAGAACATTTTTACATTTGCATCTAAGCGTGGGTAGGATCAGCCAACATGCGCGATTTAATAGCATTCTGGACTCAGAAGGGTAAATATATACTCTGACACCAGCTGGACCTGGATGGGCGGGCGGAGCCGCAGTGCGCAAACTGGATGTCTGCTCTGAGTGCTTTTGGAGCCCACTACAGCCCTGCTGCTCAGTAAGAAGAGTAAAGCCAATTTATGCTTCTCCGTCAGCAATTTTGCTAAAAGCTGTATTGACTACTTATAACATCGACTATATAGAGCACCGTTCTGGGGAAATTATCTTGGGCTGATGTTGGGCTGACCAATCAAAGACATGCGCTCTCCGCTGCTTTTTGATAGATAGTTAAAAAAATTGTGCTCTACTCCGTTCGTCATTGCGTGCCGGTCGGAGAGCTCTTGCATCGATATTGGCGCTGCGTGTCTCCGCACCTCTGCAGATGGATAAGCAAAACTAGGCTTAACAAGGATAGGTGCTTTACATGGTAGTTTCCAAAGGTTTCGAATAACATTATAAAAAGTCACTAGATTTGTCAGTAGTCGCTTTTTTACGAGTCGCTAGAGGGGTCTACAAACTCGCTAAATAACAAAGTTGCTTTGTTGGCAACACTTTTCCCTTGTTACAGACTGGATGGGGTGGATTCACATTACTGTACTGATATGGAATTAATCATGTTAGAAGGTTAGTCTCTTTGCTAATTGGGATATGTGTTGTTATGCTGAACCAACATGTGAGAGCTCAGGGATAAATGTCTGTATCTTGGGTCACCAACATGTGAGATGTATTTGCATGTGAACTGAAGGACATCAGAACTAGGGTTGGGCGATGTCCCCCAAATTGGCAGTTGACGATGTTTACAGTAAAACATTGCGATGGACGATGATATCGTCGTCCGGCAGAGGGGTGCACCGTTTTATTTTTACTATGTCTCTTTACATAGGCCTAAAACATGCTACTTAAAAAGTAGGAAAAAACGTACTTTCGTAAACTGTACTGTCATTATTTTACTATACTAATACATTATAAGTTGTAATACATTTCACACAGAATCACTGAAAGCTTGAATGCAGTGGCCACTTTTAAATGGGACCCACTGTACTCACCCGGGCTTTTCAATACGTGGCATGTAAGGGGAAAAAAACAGACTAATGAACCGAGCTGTAAAGCACAACAATTTATTTCGTGGTGGACCAGTCGCTGATGCCAAAAAGTTAAAAAAAGGAATAAAACTTAACGTCCGGATTTTGTCCTCAGTCACCCATAAGGAAGGTGGTCTTTGTATCAGGATCCACCTACTACTCCAGGTCGTTCTCCTCCCAGGTAACAGCCTTACAATAAGTTCTTCCCACCGAGCAGCTCCACGACATGCTCCTCCCCTGTGTCGGCTGACAGGCAAACAGCTGATATCCTCGTCTGACGCAGCTGACGCTCTCACGTCTCCACATTCGGCGTGTTACGCCCCCCTTAAGCCAAAAACAACTGGAAAACTAAAGGCAGGCACCAATATCTGCGCACCCTTGACTCATAGTGCGCATAGTGCAAGTTGTCTTCGCTCGCTTCTCAAAACAAAGGTGAAAGGGTACGTACTCATCTGCCTCGCGCTGCCTGTCTGCCGCTCGCAGTTTTGCTAGAGTCGTGTGCGCAAGTCATCGTTCGTGGTGTTTGGGCCAGTGGGTTCAATCCTTGCTGTCCTCCCTCAGCTCCTTTTATGTGCAGCCTAACAAGTTTTTGCGCACCTGTAAAAAGCAGCTGATTGCTGCGCTCCTCCTCCTGACTCATCCAGATAAGTTCAGTTTTTCTCTTGGAGCTTCACAGAGGGAAAACAAATGCAAACAAAACACACCAAATCCACACTAAGAAACCATGCAAAATAAATAAAAAAATATACAAATATTTCCCACTGTGCAACACATACGCATTGGTATGGCTATATTCTCAATGTTTACAGAGCAGTGCCTGCAAAGTTTTCAGTTAAACTATAGAAGAGACTATAGGATTAGTGTGTGTCTGACAGGGTGGGGGGCACGGCATCACGATGGTGGCTCTCCATCGTGATGTCGGCACAACCCTAGTCAGAACCACTCCATATCTGTACTCTGACCCAGGGCGACTGACCGGCGTTCTACTATCAAGGTTATAGTTATTCTATCTTACTGAAGTCAGACACCTAGTCTAAGGAGGAGGAGCTGTAGATTATTCAAGTCTACAGTGGCTTGCAAAAGTATTCGGCCCCCTTGAACTTTTACACATTTTGTTACATTACAGCCACAAACATGAATCAATTTTATTGGAATTCCGCGTGAAAGACCAATACAAAGTGGTGTACACGTGAGAAGTGGAACGAAAATCATACATGATTCCAAACATTTTTTACAACTAAATAACTGAAAAGTGGGTTGTGTCTAATTATTCAGCCCCCTTTGGTCTGACTGCAGTCAGTTGCCCATAGACATTGCCTGATGAGTGCTAATGACTAAATAGAGTGCACGTGTGTGTAATCTAATGTCTGTACAAATACAGCTGCCCTGTGACGGCCTCAGAGGTTGTCTAAGAGAATGTTGGGAGCAACAACACCATGAAGTCCAAAGAACACACCAGACAGGTCAGGGATAAAGTTATTGAGAAATTTAAAGCAGGCTTAGGCTACAAAAAGATTTCCCAAGCCTTGAATATCCCACGGAGCACTGTTCAAGCAATCATTCAGAAATGGAAGGAGTATGGCACAACTGTAAACCTACCAAGACAAGGCCGTCCACCTAAACTCACAGGCCCAACAAGGAGAGCGCTGATCAGAAATGCAGCCACGAGGCCCATGGTGACTCTCGATGAGCTGCAGAGATCTACAGCTCAGGTGGGGGAATCTGTCCATAGGACAACTATTAGTGGTGCAATGCACAAAGTTGGCCTTTATGGAAGAGTGGCAAGAAGAAAGCCGTTGTTAAAGGAAAACCATAAGAAGTCCCGTTTGCAGTTTGCCACAAGCCATGTGGGGGACACAGCAAACGTGGAAGAAGGTGCTCTGGTCAGATGAGACCAAAATGGAACTTTTTGGCCAAAATGCAAAACGCTATGTGTGGCGGAAAACTAACACTGCACATCACTCTGAACACACCATCCCCACTGTCAAATATGGTGGTGGCAGCATCATCCTCTGGGGGTGCTTCTCTTCAGCAGGGACAGGGAAGCTGGTCAGAGTTGAGGGGAAGATGGATGGAGCCAAATACAGGGCAATCTTGGAAGAAAACCTCTTGGAGTCTGCTAAAGACTTGAGCCTGGGGCGGAGGTTCATCTTCCAGCAGGACAACGACCCTAAACATAAAGCCAGGGCAACAATGGAATGGTTTAAAACAAAACCTATCCATGTGTTAGAATGGATGTTTTGGAATTATGTATGATTTTCGTTCCACTTCTCACGTGTACAGCACTTTGTATTGGTCTTTCACGTGGAATTCCAATAAAATTGATTCATGTTTGTGGCTGTAATGTGACAAAATGTGGAAAAGTTCAAGGGGGCCGAATACTTTTGCAAGCCACTGTATATAGTAGAATGTTAGGATGTGGGGAGCGGGTCAGTATCTGCAATGCCTATATGTGCTGAACTCCTTGTTGATCAACAAGCCAAATTAAACCTCTTGAACTAAGAAGGAATTCTTTCTCATCCTTGGTAATAGTATTTCCATAATAGTGCGTAGTCACGTGACTCTGTATAGAAGGACAGTCAGCATCTTAAAGGGACATGAGCATCGCCAAACTACACAAATCTTTTCCTTTTGCCAAACACCACATATACCAACATGGGCAAAGGACGTGAATTATACTCATAAATTTTGGTGTTGGTAAATTTTCGGTTTATCGCCAAGCCCTCATTGAAACTGAATGCCGTTTTTCAGTTCAAACTGGAAATCTGGCTCTATGGTTTGTGGTATGAAGAATTTTAAACCTATGCACTACTGACAATATATATTCAATAAAAATTACCATATCTGCTTTGGCTAGATTCATGTTAGTTTCTCGCACAGACAGCAACCTAACCCAACCTAACCCTAACCTGCCACGATTCCCCCCATTTTTTAAAACTTTTTTCACCCCAGCCTATGGGTGATGATAATGTGCTTTGTGAACTGTTTATTTAAATGAAGAAAAGTAGTACAACATTTTGAGCGATAAAGGTCCGTCTTGACCCTGTGGTATAGTGTTGGAGTGAAGCCGATTTTGAACCAGAATCGAGAGGAGGCATCCCTCTTTAGATCTGACATATTCACCTTATTCCACACTGTTCCCCAGATAAATTTCTTTGAAAAGTTGTTTCCGCTTGCTTTTTTTTATAGAGGTTTTTCATCTTCAGTCTGCAACACAGGCAGATTGACACAAATGAGTGCGGAAAGAAAGGCAGAAAGGGATTGAAAAGTGGTGAATCCCATGCCCATACAGCAATCTCTGACCATCTTGAGCTTCTCTGACAGTGATCAAGTGTGTCTTACTGAGACAGCTTAGGTGATCGAAGTTTCCACAGTGGCAATTCATCATTCTATCTGGCAGCTCTAAGATGACAAGTACTTTTAATGCTTGAATCAATTTTCTACAAATTCATCTGTAACACGGTTGCAGGAGTTCAGTGTTCTGCGTGATCAATTCCTTTCTTTACAAGCAGTAAGTCAGTTTAGACTAACGGAGTAAATAAGACACCAATTATGAGCAGGTCTAAATAGTGGAGCAGATGATGCCTCTGAGTCAGGTGTTCATCAACTGTCAAATTTCTCCCACAGCTGCCAACCCCTCAGCTCCAATCTCAAGCACAATAATATTCAGTCAAACTTTTCTATGCAGCAGAATATAACAGTGGGTGAAAGTGTACTATTACTGCGAACAACAGATCTAATTATTGACCAGTCACATCAACAACATCAACACGTCGATATGTCATCACTGATTACATATAATCATCTCTGTGGGGAAGAGATTTAAGTCATTTAGTGGAGAAGCTGATGAAGCCAACTGCATTGGAGCCAAATTGAATATACCTAAGAAATAGTAATAAAATTAGGAAAAACCAGGAAAACCAATAGGTCTGCTATTTTGTTCCATGGAAAGAGGACAGGCAGAGCCAAAACAATACTTTTTAGAGGAGGAGTATCTTTGAGCTATCACAGAAACAAAGCATCTACCATATGCATTTCCCACAGGACTATACTTGCCCTGGTTAAAAACACTTTTATGAAAGACAACAGAATCATTTATTGAACTAACATCAAAATTTAATACTAAAAGGGATTGCCATGTTGTTTCACATTGTCTTTTCAAATGGCCTGATAGGCCTTTATTGTTCCCATGTTGCTTTTATTATCTGGGGGTAGATCGTGTTCTGTTTCACTTTGTGTGTTGAGTTTCCTTCCTCCCCACTCCCTTATGTTGCCTCTCTATTTCTTCCCCTGCTCCTGGCCTCCATCTGTTTCTCCAAGCATTTGACTTGTTCTTGTTTTCCCCTTTTCTGTGGCTTTACCATCATCCTCGGGAGATTTTGACATGATATTAAGTTATAGTTACAAGGCAATACTGTGATGTTGTTCCTCAGGGAAATCTCTCAGTTCTGGAGTAAGACATTTTTACTAGAGGAGGCAGGTGTCTGCCTTGCTAAACCAAACAACGATATATTTAATTTTCAAAATGGATATGTAGTACCACATTAGAAACACTAGGGATTACCATTCTAGGATGAAAGAATCCACCCTTTCCTTCCTGCCTAAGCCCAAGGGGATGGTAATTCATTGATAAAATGAGCTATGATGCCAACAACGACAGGTGTGGGCATAACCAGGTGTTGCCTCGTGATGCTGACATCAAATTTATGTCTCTCATATCACAGTGAGAGCGTTGTCTATACCAGCTGCTGCAACCTTGTGAGGAGAAAGTTAAGAGGTTTTAATTAGGAGTAAGAGTGCTGTTAATTACACATTCATTCAATCTTGCATAACTTTCTTACCGTGAACCTCTTTTTACCATTTGACTCCTCCTGCTCTCCTTTCTTGTCATCCCAATACCAATTTAAGTACCAGAGAATTTACTCCATTGCCTACTGGGAAAGAGAAAGCAAATTTGTTAATTTGATGTATTGCACTCCCTACTCCCTTCATGCCTCCCCTTTACCCATCTCCCACACCGTTCAGCATACTTTCATCTTTGATCAAGGACCCCCATGAGAAGACACATTTAAAGGAGCAAACCCTTGGCAGCTTGCTCTGATGGCCTGGATTTAAGTGATTCGACAGTATGTTCGGCAGATTACTCCCTTAAACAACTTGGGGAACAATGAGTGGAAAAATCTCGAATGAAAAGCACCTGGGTTCATTAGTCTAACTAATTTAATTTTTCCCTTTTGTACAAACGAGATGATGAGGTCATAACTCAGTGTAGAAACCTGAGAAAGAGGCTGTTGCTGCTGTCAGGTTGATAAAGACATGTAATATGCTTAGGTTCCCCAGATACGTGAGAGGAGGAGGACTTTAATCTTCCACTATAACGTAGCCAAGTCTCATTAATATTAATTCATGGGTAAAACATAGCTTAGCCATGTGATTAATGTCCATTCACAGCCAACTGGTGCCATAATACAGTAAACATAAGAAATTATAATCCTCAACTGCAATGTTACTTTCACTTTACAACAAATATGCATCCAATTATTAGATAGCTGGGGCTCAGCCTGGATTACCTTCACATATTCAAAATTCCAATGATAGTAGTGGGAAATGTGGGTGATGGGAAGGTTTAGGGAGAACCTTTTAATTCTTGTCTTTTGTACCCTGCATGTTTAAACATTACAGTGACACCTCATAATACACCCCTCATCATTTTCAAGATTTACAGGTTTTTGACTTATTGGAAAATAACCTATTTCTTCTTTTGTAACCTTCCAATGTACTTGCTTACCATTTGTCATCTATATTGGAATTGTATGAAATCAACTCATCTTATGAAGGGAAAAATACTGACCTAAATTATTATTATTTTTTTGATTTAACATCAGTGAGAAGGTTATGTGTCTTTCTTCTTCACATTTTATTGGCATCAGACGCCATTTTAAATGTTCCTTTTGAAAAATGTCTGTAAGACTGATGCGTTCAGTTGACTTTAGTTGGTTTGACAAATCATGTAGTCGGTGATACCTCATCAGGTGAAGCTGTTAATTGCCAATTCTTTCAGCTGTCTCACAAATATCCCCTGTTAGTCTTTACACTGACTTGTGTGAAATTTTGTGAGTTGAAATTTAAGTAAAATGTTTTACTATTACTAAATATATTCTTCAAATCTCAGTTCTTAATGGTGAGGTTACAGTAAATATGACCAGTTGGATATAAAAACGTTTTGCAGCCTTCTGCATGTGATGTTTGGCATTAAAAAAACTTTTTTTTAAAGTTCATATGGCAAAGCAGTAAAGCCAACTTGTGCAATCTCTTCATTTAATATCAAGCAAGAAACTTCACAAAATTAGAAAATGTCTCAATATGTTTCAATAAGTCTGTCGAGACACATCGTCAGAATATTACTAATATTCTGTAACATTTTCCAGTATAAAATACAAAAATTTTTTTGATTACTTGAAGGTAGTGCTGCCAGAGTCATATCAAGAATTCATACACAAACTCAGCATCTAGCGAAAGTTCAATACACTGTCAGTATATTAAGCAAAACACAAGCCTTCGAGAGTAGGAATGCAAAAGCCAAAATAAACCTATCTCTTGCCATTCACTGATTTTGCAGATCAGGGCTGGTGGAATTGTGAGAGTAGTAAACTTGGTTTAGGCTGAGTATAATTTTTTTAGTGATGGCTAGAGCATGTTTAACTGTTTAAGTGGTCCATAATCTGGCATAGTAAAATAGCAGGAACCAGGCTTATACTGATTGGGGGATTTAGAGTTGTTGACAGCTGGCACCCAACACCCGTACATCAAGAACTTCTTCTGCAAGCACACACTGGGGAAACAACAATTGATAGAAATAAAGTCAGACTAGATGAGGAAAGAGACACATTCAAAATTAATGCATTAACACAATTTCTAAGGTAAGCCAAAACACAAATTCTCTGAAACTGAGTGAGAAAAATGAGATTTACAATGCAAAGTTAATTTCATTTTTCTACCCATGATACTGTTCCACTGGGAGACATTCATGCATGATGCCCGATTTAATCCATTTTATAGCAGACAACATATGGCTGACAATGTTACAAGAAAGCTGAGCTCATAATGTTCAGGCTATGGATCTGTCCACAGAAAGGATCCACAGTCCTAACTAGACTGTAAGAAGTGCTGCCACTATTTAGAGCAGAAATTTTTGTGATGTGCAAAATTAATGGTACCATAGGGTTAAACATAAACTATAGGTCATACAATTCAGGTTCACCACATTTTTTATGAATACATAGTAGCAAACTTTAACAGTGATTATTCTTAGTGAATAAATTATTAAATTGATATTTATACCACCCAGGGTTCAAATCCCTGCCTGCCTTTCTGCATGAACTTTGCATGTTCTCCCTGTGCATGCATGGGTTCACTGCGGCTTCCTCCCACAGTCCAAACACATGACTGTTAAGGTAATTGGTCTTTCTAAGTTGTCCTTAGGTGTGAGTGTGTAAATGCATGGTTGTTTGTCCTGTGTGTCTCTGTGTTGCCCTGCGTTACACTAGGGATTTGTCTAGGGTGTACCCCGCCTTTTGCCCAACGCCTTCTGGAGATAGGCACAAGCTCCCCTGCGACGATAAGCAGCATAGACAATGGAGGGATGGATAGATGGGTATTTAAACCAAAAATGTTTGTCTACCAGGTTTCTGGCTATTAACATTTATCTTGACTGAAAGTCTGGCATTTTGAACATGGTGGTATATTGGGAAATATTTCCCTTCATGTTTCTCTCTTAGATTATGGTACCTCCATATAACCTGCCCATTCACCTTTTGTAAAGCATGTTTGACTTTCAGGCCACCCAGAGGAAAATATTTATGAATGTGTGTTATTGAGCATGTATAGTCCAATTTTCTGATGACTGATCCATTTGTTTATTATATACTTCTGTCATGTAAAGTTCTTTCACATGAAGTGTCCAAAGCATATTGTTGTGCTAATACCCATTAAAAATAAGATACAAATTTGTGAGTTTGAATGCTTTATTTGGTTACAAACAACAAGCCATTAAACACTTGGGCAAGATTTAAATTGAGACATGAGAAACTCTCTTCAATGAATTAGTCCAGTTGTATAAGATTTTTACAAAGATACTGGAGGTTGTAAAGCAGAAGAAAAAACAAAATAAAAACATTAAAAAAGCTACATCTTAATGTATTTTACATCGAAACATCTAAAATGTTACAGGGATCTTCTTTTCAAAGGTCATGTGTTGATTTTAATTACAGTAAATCATAAATATCACAAACCACCAGTGAAGAAAAACATGCTCTTAAGTTCTTGCGGAAAAAAACAAACACTTGCATTAAGATTATAATTAGCTGAAAGTTTTGTATGACCTTCTTTTTGAGAACAGAATAAACAAATATTGCAGAAACAAATACTGAAGGAAAAATGGTACAGTAATGTGCTACTGTATTTGGGAGCCTTGTGTTAGTTCTCACTCTGACTTGGTATGAAAAGGATCACTTTTGTCCCCAAGTTATCCGAACAAAGGTGGGTATTACGCATAGGACTCTCAATGCTTTTATGTTGAATGAAAGTTGTGGCAAACGAGTAGGAGGGTGGCTGGATAAAAGTGCAAGTCTAGAGACGGCTGATGTTGGAAGGATCATGCTTTGAGTTACTAAAAGCTTATCTGAAAAACCAGAAAAAGGATAGATTAAGTAAGTCAGCAGTTTGTTTCCAGCCAGTTTCAATCAACTGTTTTATTAGTTATATGCTGACAGAAGAAAGTATAAAAAAATAACCTATTGAAAATGATCAGATCAGTTTATTTATTAGATAATGAAGTATAACTATGTAGTAGGGAATCACAGTTCAGTATAAATATAATGTAAAATGTAACATATACACATGCAGATGTCCTTTGAAACAGGATTTTCAAACTAGTAGCATCCCCTGTTGTTGGGTTAAACATGTCACACATTCTTTCAACTTGTTCCTTCAGATCAAACTTGGGATAAAAGGAGATCCTTCAAATACATGCATCTTCTTTTATCTAAATCTCAAAGACTTTCAAAAACACAATGCAATGGGTTTGGTGATTGACATGACAAAAATAACATTTAAAAACTAACAGTTACCCATCACTCAAATATTTCATACTCACCGTAGCTTCATTTTGATACTTTCACATTCTACCTTTGTATCCATCGTTTTATGAATAACAAGAAAATGTAAGACGCTGCTACCTACTCATTCCTTGAGTTTAGGTATTCAAGCAACCCCACATTATTAACAAATCACATTTTCACATATTACATTTCTTTCTTCTGTGTTTTAATATGAGTAGGTAGACGTCTAAACTTGCACTATATAGACCTACACCATTTCAAGCTGAGTCAACTATTACTGAAGTATCTGCACTATTTGCAATTTTAAAATATCTAGTTTTGTTGTTGGAAAACAATAGAAAAACTGAATTAAAATATTACAAAAAGCAACAACAATAAACAATAATATTTTAATGACTGGTTTTGTCAATCTTGATTTGCTCATGTGCTGCTAAATTACTAAATATCTGTCATCAAGTTAAACATCTTATTAACATGAAAATACCATTGTATCTTTGTATGAGAAAAAATAAGCCTATTTTTACATAAATGTTCATACCAAAATACATCAGAGAGCAATGTACAATTAAAAAATATGTTATTCTACTGTGCCCTTTTTGACATGTGGTTACACAGAAGCAAACATACTTGGATTCTGTTGCTAAGGAACTATGATTAAATTCATTCAGCCAGCAGTTCACTAACAACCTGATCAGCCTCGGCCACATTCAGTGCAACATGTAACTGCATGGTATATTTGTTTACTTACATAGGGGGTAAAGATTCTCACATGCACGTGGTAAATGGTCCTGCCCTTGTTTTATGTTCCTCACATGTGTCCAATAATACAACTACACTGCAGAGTTGGGATAATTGCTACAAGCGAACGAGAGCACAGGTGCTCTCGTTGAGAGTGTATGTGAGTAATTTCTTCACTAAAAGTGGGAGCCTCCATGTTTGGTCTACTTCTAATTATTGACTGAGAGCTTTCCAAGATGCTATGCCAACAAGTGGCATAACAAGGTCCTGATTATGAAGTATCCCTGCCTGTTTGTGCTTCTCTGAGAGCACCAAAAAGCAAAGAATTAAGAAACACAATATACTGATGCCTATATATTGGACTATAGGAAATAAAAGTGTTTATAAAATATGAGTCAGCTGTAAATTATGCAGATTCACATTACCTTTAAAAATTGTTTTGTTGGTAGTTTTACTTTGCCGTGGAGACTTTGTTTTTCCTTTCTGAAACTGCATCATTTATAATTTACCTAATATCATTTATCATATCCTTAACGTACATTCTGTAAAGTCAACAAGTTAAACCAATATTAAATCTAATTTACTCAGAAGCAAAATAAAAACTGATGGTCAAGTGATTAAAGATATTGAAGATGAAGAACTATAATAAAGCCTAAGTTTATTATCACCGGTTGGTTCAGTTTAATTGAAACATGATAAAAAGTGCTGTCATAGTAAAACTATGTGGTGAAGAATCCAATACTTCTTTGTATATCGCCTGAATCCACTATAATGCACTCACTCACTGTCCGTCCAGATAACAGAATTAGCTCAGAAATAAATCACATGACATAAAAGGTAATGCGAAACTACATGTAGATGTAGTGAATGACAAATTGTTGAAGTTCAAATTATGTCTCAGAATAGGTAAGAAATGGCATTTAAGTCACTTTGAATGTGACATGGTTGTTGGTGCCAGTCCGACTGGTCTAAGTATTTCAGTAACTTGACTCGACTACTAGTGGGACTGCAACACACTTTTACAGAGAAATGTCCATAGATGGATGGATGGATAGATAGATAGATAGATAGATAGATAGATAGATAGATAGATAGATAGATAGATAGATAGATAGATAGATAGATAGATAGATAGATAGATAGATAGATAGATAGATAGATAGATAGATAGATAGATAGATAGATAGATAGATAGATAGATAGATAACTTTATTGTCTGTTTTACAATTAAAACAGAAATTTACCTTTGACACAGCTTCATTAGAATAAAATAAAATAAAGTAAAATGTATAAAACATCCTTAAAAGGGAATGCCTTTAAAAACAAATCCACCACACATCCAGTACAAACAGTGCAGCCTATTTCATACTGTTTAAAAAGGTTATTGCAGATGGAATGAATGCTTTCTTAGGTATGCAGAATACCATTTCTGAAAGCACAGCGTATTGAACCTTGAAGTAGATTTCCAACACCAGCAGAACAGCTACTCCTGTCAGCTAAGAGCAGGAAACTAAGGCTCACCAAAATTGGACAGTGCCACATTGGAAAAATGTTGCTAATGGATTTGGATTTCAGTGGTGGCATGTAAATGTTAGTATCAGAATTTGGGATAAAGAAAGTGAAAGCCTAGCTTGATCCTACCTCATGGTGTAATGTTCTGAGGAATAGTTTCTTAGTCGACTTTTGCTGCTTACTACCAACTAAGCATCTATCCATCTTCCAAAAGCTACACATACTGATTATGCAAACTGTCATCTTAAACATGACAATGAGTTCACTGTATTCCAATGAATTCCACAGTCACCAGATCTCAATCCAGCTAATCACATTTGGGATGTGGTGAAACAGGAAATCTCTATTGTGGATGTTTAGCTGACAAATCCGCCGCAACTGTGTAATGCCATCATTTTAGCATTGACAAAAAATTGACACCTTATAGAAAAGGCGTCTCCAAATCCATGTCTCCAGGGCCAGTATCATTAGCAGACCTCTGCAGAACTTTGCAATGCTGAGGAACAATTTGGACAATTTGAATCAGCTGTGTTGGAGCAGAGACATATCTAAAACTAGTAGGGCACCGGCCCTTGAGGACTGGATTTGGAAACCCCTGTTGTAGAATATATGATAGAAACGTGAGCTGTCATCTATTATCCAATTAAAAGAAAACATTTAACTGATCATTTTTTTGAGAGTCAAATCTAAATAATGAAAAAATGTACACGATCCGGCAACAATAGAAATGTTTTCTTTTCTGCGAATCATTTATTTGTATAATCCAGCCAGCATATTTTAAAATCGCACTCTGCCAGGCATTTCTTAAGTCTTTTATCCGTACTTTCTTCTTGGCTCATTCTATACATGAGTCAACAACATGTGCGCAGTTGCAGCTCTCAGTAGGATGTCTTGTTATGTATGTCCTCCATTAAATTAAATTTAGATTGACACTCAGTAAAAGCGTGTTAATTAACGTTTTTGGGTTTTAGAAGCACTTGCAACGAAGAGAATGTAATAGTCTCCATTCAGATGTGCAATGGTTTGCAACATGTTAAAATAATCATGGTAAAATGATTATTTTCAACAATTAACATATTTTGGCTAATTTATGCCACATAATTTTGTATTTTTTACTTAAATCACTGTCATTTACAAAATACAATTTTTTATAGAGTAAATACATGAACAGCCCTTCCTTGCTCTCAGTGCAACAATATGATGCCAATATAATAGCATCTATTATACAACAGAATACATAATTTGCCCCCATTTTCTGTGCACATCAGCTCTCAGACCTCTACCAATCCCTTTGCTTAATGTTCACAGCAACAAAGTTGACGGTGACGTACCTGTGTAACAGAAGTCAATTAGTTTGAGATATACGATGCTGCAATACATGGGGAGTTGCAGCAATTGTTACTATGCACGTCTGTATTGGTGCATGCACATGTACACAGTGTTCTCCTTACCAAATGACTATTATTGCCCCATTTGTGGTTTCACCTGCAGCCTGTGGAAAACAAAATCCAAACATGAAAATATGTGGTTACATTTAGAAAGGCAGTTATTTTAAAGGATATCTAACCTGCACACAACAGAATTATATTGAATTTGTTTTTTGTTTTTTTCAAATGTAATGGGGTAAGGTTTAAACACTAAAAGTGAGCAATCTGTCATAAAAAAAATCCTACATATTTTAAAGTAACTGGGAGCAACTTGTTCTCTTGCACTTTTTTATTTGAAAAAGAGAGCATCTCTTTGACGTGCTGGAAAACAAAAAGACAAATATCGTCAAGGCATACTATTTGACTTGATATGAAATAAATCATAACCACTGGCAGCAGTAATTTTTAACTTGACACATGGCTTTCGATTCATCCATTCTGGCCAAAATAATCGCACTTCTTTTATAATTTTGGTCGGTTTTTCATCAAGGTGAACATTCACACGGATACCTATTGATTGTCAAGGCAATTGGAGATAAAAAACAGAACTATAAAAAAAATCCCAGCTTGGTTACAGGCAACAAAATATGTTAAAACACAGAACAAACATAAAAAAAATTGCACCTTATGATTAATTGTGAGTGACACTTCACACTTTTGGCAGGAAAAATAGAGAATAGCAGCATCCGTGTTTTCTAAGAAATAAAAAGCAGGATAGTTTCCACTCACCTGTTTTTCTTCAGCTGTCAGCAGGAGCATAAGGGGAGCTGTCTGCCGCTCATTCAGCGTCTGAGTGTTAGCTTAAGTGGTACCTCTAGCCCTCCGTGTTCCTTCCTAAGTTTCCATGTGTCCTAGCTTAAAAGCCCACCTGTCTTCTTGTGCCCCTTTCAAACAAAAGCTCCTCAGCGGTTTCCCATAAACCTTCCTCTGTTTGCCTTTTTGGATTCCTCGCTTAATTAGTTTGAACAATACCTTCCTGGATCATTTTAACCACGACTGGCAACCCCAAGGCTCCTCCTTATCTGTCCACCTTCCAACGCTCTCTCAGATCTCACTGTTCAGCAACTCCACTGCAGCTTCAAACCTCCCCATTCAGGCCAACACCCCGGATTTTTGCTTATTCCTTCCTGGCGTCATCATCCTCACTTACCATAAGCTCCTCTGCAGCATTACCCTAAGTCACATTTTCTATTATTCAGCTCACCTCTGCTTCTTCTCCCACAGTGTACCCATTTTAGTGTTACAGAAAACCTCCTGCCTCCTGAGAGTTATCTTGCAAGATGATAAGAGGCTTCAGAAAACCATGACACCAATTGTCCATTGGGCTTTAATACTACTGTAGTTTTAAAAACTGACCTCAAATTAGGGCTGGATGGTAATTCAATAACAATATCTATCAATTGATAGATGTGTGGTGCAATAAAAAAAGGTGGATAAAAAGGTTTCCCATCTTTTCCGTTACAGCCTATTAGGTAGCTTAGTACTACAGTCTTTACTTCCTCCAAACCAATTACTACCAAGGCATCTCCATCACTAAGCCCTTGTTCCTTTCAAACCACAAAAAAGAGCAAATGACTTGAACTGCAAAAGATGTAACAGCAAGGAGCAGCGGAGGAAATTATCCCAAAAAAAGGTTTCAGTAGTTCACCAGCAGGAAAATGTTGCGTCCCATTTTAAACCGATCCTCGATGCACATCAACACTAAACATAGTAATGAACTAAATAAAAAAACGGAAATATTACGGTCAGCAAAGTTGCTGTGCTGCTGTGTCGTTTGCACAGAGACAACCACAACACACTCGCTACTAACAGCACCTCCTGCTTTAAAATGTCCACTCGGTTCTCCACCACATTCACAGAAGCGAAAATGCTTTCAAAAATACAAACGAAAGACCTGCTGGCTTCAGCATTCAACCACTGAACTGGAATCCAGTGTTTTGGGCGCTGTCTAGACTGGTTAGTTTTAGGAGCTTAACTGAATTAGAATCAACTTTATTGACCCGGTTTTTACACACAAACTAAACTGAAGGTCTGAGCCATTAATATAAAATTTTTAAAAGATAGATGAAAAAAGCATCAAGTTAAGCCTACGTAATAAAAAAAATAATTTATAATATAATGATTAATACGTAACTTTTATTTTTGTTTACTGATGTCACTCAGGTCTCTTGATTTATTTTTGTTTCTTACAAACTTTCAGTTATAGTTAAAAAAAGTGTTTGACTAAAGGGCTGAATTTAATTCTTAATTAAAATTAGTTCATTAAAGAATAGCATAAAATGACCATGGATGCACTAAAAATACATTTTTAACATTTTTAGAGTTTAGAGTTTTTTTGAGTTATCGATATTATTGATATCGATCGATATGACTTATCCCTTTATCAATATGCTCTTTTTCTATAACGTCCAGCCCTACCACAAGTCAAAGTTTTTTGGAATCATTTTGTCACTAAAGAACCTGACACAACTGTCTTTTTTTATTCTCCATAATGGTAAAAATTATTTTGCAAATTTGCAAATCTTTGACTCCATGTTCTTCACTACCACATTGTTAAAATTGATTGCCACCTAATTATTAGGTGTTCCTCCTTTACCAGAACTTTATCTTATTCTAAAACACTGATTTAATTGTCACGTCACCTCCTACTTCTCTTCATGTCACTAATGACTTTTTTCTCATCCAATTAAAAAATAAGGAAAAAAAACAGCTGGTGCAGAAGTGATTTAACAGATTAGCATTGGAAAAAGCACAACTCAAATTTATGGGGGGAAAAAATGGAAATCAGAAAATGAATCAGAAAATGTGAATATGATATTCCATGAAACATTGAAATGGGCTGTGACCAAGCCAGGTTAATCTTGTTTCTGTTTCATTCCATTCATGTCCATTCATCCTTCCATCCATTTTCTGTACCCGTCCATCCTATGCAGGGTTGCGGGGGGGCTCCATGGGTCGAGAGACGGGGTACACCATGGACAGGTCGCCAGTCCGTCACAGTCCATTTATGGCCATATATGCATATTTTAGTGAGCAGATTTTGTTTTGCAAGGCTGATGCTAATAACATTTTCTGAGTCCAGGTTAGTCCTGGACAAAACATGGCCAAAATATATTCTGTTCTTAAGTGTATATTCGTTTTTGGTGATCTGATCATATATAGTTAATATTCATTTCAACCAAATTTCTAGAAGTTAGTAATGTTTTCTATGTGTTTTGCCAGTAGCCAATACATAAAAAACTCACTGTGCACTCACAAGACGATTGCCCATTTACTTTTATTTTTATTCATAATTTGATGTAAAAAATAAATAAATTTTTCTTATGAAGAAAAAATGCCACAGTATTTGATCAGTTGCACTTTGGATATTCCACACAAGTGTCAGGATTGCTTTAACTGCTTATGCCTCCAATTTGAAAGCGCATGCGTAAAGCAGCATCATCTGCTAGGAGAGGCCACATCAAATACGTGATTCAGATTTGCCAAAGTCATTAAAGACCCTCTCCAATGAAAATCGTGTTTCTTGTGTTGTTAACATGTTCCTGTGGCATTTTTCTGATGCCAGAGGACATATCTTAAAGTGGACATATGATGCTCATTTCTGCTTGTTGACATGGTTTTAGGATGCCTAAATGTAATGTTGATCACAGGCTTTGCTCGAAAAAGCTGAAGAATTGAGCAGGGTTAAATTCTGCACACACTAGTTTTACAGCCCTGCTCAGAACGGCTGGTTTGTAGTCTATGTTTATGTGCTACAGCATGCACCTCCCAAAGACGACCTTTGCACCACCCACCTTCTCCTGCCGGGAGAAGAAGGTGAGGACAGCGTCGCGTGACCATAGCAACGATAGAGTTTGGGAGAGAAATGGCTGCTGGTCAACAAACTGCAGAGCAACCTTATGGCACGTTCACACCATCAGCGCGTCCAGGCATCAAATTGCTCAAACGGACGAAAGTCGACGCTTTAAAATTTAAACCCAGCTGCTTGCACACTTTGTAGTCTGCGTCGGCGCATCAGCGCTTCAAGTAATTACGTCAGCGTGCAGGCATGGATTTGTCTGTTGCTAGTTGTTTACAACATGGCGGATCATGTCTAGTGGCTTGGGTTTATTTAATTAATGAAGCCACACAAGCCAGACAACGTCGTCTAAACACATAAGAAAGTTGAAAGAAAAATATTTAACTGCTTACCTGGCACTCCAATATCCTCCGAGATCTTTCTCCAAATAAGATCCGATCTCTTCCTGTCTTTGTAAAAAGACGAAGACGGGTCATACAATTCACGAACATTACACACAGCGACGATTAGTTGATCCTCCATCTTGAAGGAAAAACTTGCCGATCCACCCATGGAAGGAGTAACTATGTCAGCACAAAGAGTCGCTCTGATTGGTTGACGCCAACTTCACGCAGCAGCTGCTCCGACGGTCCGTCAAAGCATCCGAGCAGCAGCTGCCAGCTGCGCCGATGCGCGTGACTTGCTGCGGGGCAGCTTGGCGCCCACTAGATGCGTAGATACCATAGACTTGCATGTAATCTAGCTGCCCTGCTGCCTGGACGCACTGACCGGTGTGACGTGCCATTACATGTTCACACCCGAGCAGTGGTTTGCCAGTCTAATAACAGTGATAAAATCTCAATATAATAAATGTTCTCGATTCACGGTCATGTTTTCAAAGAGCGATGATAGCATTAACATGGATCTCATGGCATGTAAACCCAACGTTGATTTGGTCATATTTACATTAGCGATTAGCATTAGCTTGTGTGCTAAACAGCCGAAGTAACACAAACATATCGTAAAAAAAAAAACTTAATTACCTCATCCGTGGTGCTGCCATAAACCTCGGCGTTATTTTTGACCGAGACTTGACATTTAAATCACATATTAAACAGGTTTCTAGGATTTCTTTCTTTCACCTCCGGAATATTGCTAAAATTAGAAACATCCTGTCCAGGAGTGATGCTGAGAAACTAGTCCATGCATTTGTTACCTCAAGGCTGGACTACTGTAATTCTTTACTATCAGGTAGTCCACAAAATGCTATTAAAAGCCTTCAGTTGATCCAAAATGCGGCAGCAAGAGTTCTGATGAATATTAAAAAAAGAGAGATCACATTTCTCCTGTTTTAGCTTCACTTCATTGGCTCCCTGTTAAATCCAGAATAGAATTTAAGATCCTTCTTCTTACATACAAAGCCCTTAATAATCAAGCTCCATCATACATCAGAGATCTAATTGTTTCATATGTTCCCAACAGAGCACTTCGCTCTCAGACTGCAGGTTTACTTGTAGTTCCTAGGATTTCTAAAAGTAGAATGGGAGGCAGATCTTTTAGTTATCAGGCTCCTCTCCTGTGGAATCAGCTCCCAGCTTTAGTCCGTGAGGCAGACACTCTGTTTACTTTTAAGGCCAGGCTTAAAACTTTCCTTTTTGATAAAGCTTATAGTTAGAGTGGCTTAGGTCATCCTGAGCTATCTCTGTGGTTATGCTTCTATGGGCTTAGACTGCTGGAGGACAGACTTACCAATTTTCTTCACTCTGCTACTTCCTTTTCTACTACTACTCTCCAGTTGTATTACAGTACATTCTGTTACTTCGACTGTTAACTTTGTTTTCTCTCAGTGTTTTTCTCTCCATAGAAGCTACACCTGGTCTGGTATCCTGCTTGGCTGCAATGCCCTGTTGGACGGGGGGCATCGACTGGGATGATCCTCCCAGTAACTGAACATCCACTGTGTCATGTTATCAATTTTTTACTTTCTGTAACATAGAAAGTTCTCTTATATCAGATCTTCTGTTCCTTCTGTGTTTCTGCTCTGTCTTTTCAAACCCCCAGACGGTCGTGGCAGATGGCCGCTCCTACTGAGCCTGGTTCTGTTGGAGGTTTCTTCCTGTTAAAGGGGAGTTTTTCCTCTCCACTGTCGCAACATGCTTGCTCAGTATGAGGGATTGCTGAAGGATTGCTGTGGTTGGAAAGCCTGCCCAACCTCACGCCAATGACTGACGTAATCTGCTGGGATTCCTTAAATAGGAAACTTTTTAACTGATTGCAATGTTTGTATAAATGTATTGAAATGAATTCTTGTTAAGTGCCTTGAGATGACATCTGTTGTGAATTGGCGCTATATAAATAAACTGAATTGAATTGAATAAATAGTTGGTATTGATCCATCTTATAAGAGCAATCTTGTTGCCAGTCCAGCGTTATACTGACCCTGGTTGCTGAAACAGTCCATTGTGAAGTGTTTAGCACAGAAAACCAAACTTTTGCTCACTGAAACTGGAACATTTCCCCTATAAATAAAATGTAGCTACTTCTCTCTAATATCTTCTTTGGAAGGGAGAGGAAATCGAGACACATGAGGATCCGTGCATCCAACGACAGAGCAGACGTCACAGGCTTGAGGAAGTACTAAGCAGCTCGTTTTTTGACCCATTTCTTGACTCCGGCAGTTTATAAAACATTGACTTAGTTGTCGAAACTTACACGTAAGGGGTCAGGAGGCACCACAGATACCCAAATATACATACTGAGGCAACAAAAAAGGTGGTTTTGCTAAATATGTCCCCTTTAAGAAAATGAAGCTCAAAATTGCATTTCTGAGTATTCTGCTTTTAAATAGCTGTGAATCAGTAGCAGACACTAAAACGCTGTCTAAAACACTGTGTTTGTGTTTGTGACTGTGTTTGTGACGTAGCAACTGGGGGACTACAAGCTCCTACTCCGCCCCGCCCACTCAGGTTCTGAGGAGTAGAGAAGATGATGGCGGATCAACACCTGTTTGGTGTAGCGGGTTGCAATGCTAAGAAGAATGATATTATTAGCTTTCATACTTTACCAAAACCATCTGCAGTGAGAGAGAAATTGATTAAGTTTCTCGGTCACAGCAAGATTAAAAACCGCACGTCAGTTTGCAGTCAACATTTCACAGATGATTATTTGATGATTGAGAAGCTATGGTTAGTCAACCTATATGCATCTAGTTTGCTATAAAACAGCTCTGAGAGTTAGAGATTTGATTTTACCTGTCCAGAAACTGAGGTTAAAAAAACAATCTAGATAATTAAATGTTACATTTTGCAAAAAGAAGGTTAGAATACATTTTGACGTCACATATTAATTTACAAGCAGTAGTTTCAGAATTTATGTAATTTTTTCTTGTTGACCCACCAAAGCATTTGCCGATGTTCATGCAAGCAAAACAGGAGCCTTTTCTGTTGTGTTGCCACTGAATCACCTTCTTTGCTTATGCCATTATCTATTGCACTCAGTTCTGTATTCATGTTTTTCATTGTATTCTTTGTATACCTTGTTTCCTATTTTTATTTTTTGTTCAATTGCCTTCCTCTTCTCCTCAACCATCAGTGCACTTAGCATGTTGTTGTCTGTGACTCTGTCATGTGATTTGGTGTGGTTAAAGTTTTTTTGTTGATGTTGTTGTTCTTATTCTTATGGGCTAGTGACTTCTTCTGTTCTGGACTTTGGTTCTTGACTTCATTTTCACACCCTCCCAAATAATTGTACATAGTCATTTGTAGTTCAGTTTGATCTTTTTTATATACAGTACAACTAAGCATGTTTTATTTCTCTTCCATCTCATCTGTGGCTGGCTGTTGTAAATCCATTAAAAATGCCACAGTTGTTATTCCTAAATACTACAATTTACACAGCTGACAATTTTTTCATATAAATTTCAATCTGAAATATTTCTGCATTTGCTTTCAAGTATCAGCCTCATCTAAGCACAACCAGCATATGAGTTTATTTTATAGAATCATTGTGACTTTTTTAAAACCATTACTAAAATAATGTCCTTAGTAAAGACACTACAACTAAACTGAAAAGACTACGTGCAATTATTGCCTAAATTGGCTGCCTGTTAGAAAAAACACACCATATAAAGCTCTAAGGCAAGGCAATTTTATTTGTATAGCACACTTTCAACAGCAGGGCAATTCAAGGTGCTTTACATGATTTGGTGATTTAAAAGAAACACATAAAAGAAACACACATTACACATGATACACAATAAAGCAAGCTAAAAATAAAAAAGCAAGAGAGCATGAACACATTTCATACATATAACATCAAGCATTTACTCAAAGGCAATTCTAAACAGATGGATTTTTAGTCTCGATTTAAAGCAGTTCAGAGTTTCAGCAGCTCTACACTCGTCAGGAAGTCCGTTCCAGATAAGGGGAGCATAGAAACTGAAAGCTGCTTCTCCATGTTTAGTTCTGAGTCTAGGGATGTTTAGTAGGCTAGTGTTGCAGGACCTGAGTGGTCTTGGTGGTTGGTACCATGACAACAGGTCTTCAACATATTTTGATGCTAAGCCATGTAATGATTTATAAACTAGTAAAAGTATTTTAAAGTCTATTCTCTGAGCTACAGGGAGCCAGTGTAAGGACTTTAGAACTGGGGTGATGGGCTCTACTTTCCTGGTTCTAGTGAGGACGCGAGCGGCAGCGTTCTGGATCAGCTGCTGCTGTCTGATTGACTTTTTAGGCAGACCTGTGAAGATGCTGTTGCAGTAATCAATCCGACTAAAGATAAATGCATGGATGAGTTTTTCTAGGTCGTGTTGCAAAATCAGTCCTTTAATCCTAGAGATGTTCTTCAGGTGATAGAACGCTGACCTTGTTATTGCCTTTATGTGACCCTGGAGGTTCAGGTCTGAGTCCATTACTACACCTAGGTTACGAACCTGATCAGTAGTTTCTAGCTGTATTAATTGAAGCTGTGTGCTGACTCTTGATCGTTCCTCCTTGGGTCCAAATATAATCACTTCAGTTTTGTTTCTATTCAGCTGGAGAAAGTTATGGCACATCCATCCATTTATTTGGTCAATGCATTGATTTAGGGTTTGAATGGGTTCAGAGTCACCTGGTGACATTGTAATGTAGAGCTGAGTGTCATCCGCGTAGTTATGGTAGCTAATGTTATTGGTCGCTATAATCTTGCCTAGTGGGAGCATGTAGATATTAAATAAGAGGGGCCCCAGGATGGAGCCCTGGGGCACCCCACATGTGATTTCTGTTCGTTCTGATGAAAAGTTTCCTATTGAAACATAGAAGTCCCTGTTCTTTAGGTAAGACTCGAACCAGCCAAGTACTGTACCAGAGAGTCCGACCCAGCTCTCCAGTCGTTCCAATAAAATATCATGATCAACAGCGTCAAATGCTGCACTGAGGTCCAACAGAACCAGCTCTGTGGTTCTTCCACAGTCTGTATTTATGCGGATGTCATTAAATACTTTGAGGAGGATAGTCTCAGTGCTGTGGTGAGCGCGGAAACCAGACTGAAAAGCATCAAAACGGTTTGTAGTTGTTATGAAGCCATTTAACTGCTGAAACACAGCTTTTTCAATAATCTTACTGATGAATGGGAGATTAGAGATTGGCCTGTAGTTCTGCATTAACGTGTTGTCCAGATTTTTCTTCTTTAGCAGTGGTTTAATAACTGCTGTTTTTAAAGCCTGAGGGAAGACACCTGAGGGAAGACAGCAGGAGGAGGAGCTTAATTGGATAATGATTTTTTCAAAGCTGTTCTGGTTTAATTCGTGGAATTCAGACATTTTCTCTACATTGTTGTTGATTGGGGATGGCACTGGTTGTGGGTTTGATATTGAGGTACAGATTGACCGTCTAATTGTTAGAATCTTTTCAGTGAAAAAGCTGGCAAATTCATTGCAGGCCCTGGTAGAGTTTAGTTCTGGGGCTACTGTCACTAAAGGATTAGTTAGTCTTTCCACTGTTGCAAATAGAGTCCGTGCGTTATTAATGTTTCTGTTGATGATTTCAGAAAAGAACGATTCCCTAGCATCTTTTATAGTTAGCTGATATCTATTCAGTCTCTCTTTGTAGATCTCACAGTGAACCTGGAGTCGAGTTTTCCGCCATTTTCTCTCGGCTCGTCGACACTCTCTTTTTTCACTTCGTACCAGTGGATTACTTGTCCACGGAGACTTCTTTCTACCTGAGACTACTTTCACTTTAGTTGGAGCAATGGAATCCATGATGTCTGAGATTTTCGCAAGGAAATTATCTACCAACTTATTTACTGAGTTTGAGTTGGGAGATGAGGGGGATGTGGTGGAAGGATAAATACGTTTAAAGGTTTCTACTGAACTGTCCCTTAGAAAACGCTTTTTTATAGTGGTCTTACTGTGGCTGGATAATTTAGCAGAGATGGTACTTTGAAAGAAAACACAGAGATGGTCAGATAATGCAATATTAATTACAGAGATGTCAGAAATATTTAAACCTTTGCTGATAATTAAGTCCAGAGTGTGTCCTTTATTGTGTGTTGGTTGTTTGACATGCTGGATCATTCCGAAGTTGTGGAGAGTATCATCTAATGTTTTTGCTTGTCTATCTTGGGGGTTGTCGGTATGGATGTTAAAGTCCCCCACGATGATTAGTTGGTCATAGTCGATACATATTACAGAAAGAAGGTCATTGAAATCATTAAAGAAGTTAGAGTTAAGTTTTGGTGGTTTATATAAACTTAGAAATAACGCTTTGTTAGGCTCATTTATCTGGGTGGCTAGGTATTCAAACGATTCAAACGCGCCCAGAGTTACCTTTTTAAAGTTCATTGAGTTGTGAAAGATGGTGGCTACACCTCCGCCTCGTTTGTGTTTTCTGTTCTCGCTTAAGAAATTATAATTTGGAGGACTGGATTCTATTAATGAAGTTGTTTCGTTATTTTCATCTAGCCATATAAAGCTCTAAAGATTTCACCTGTCTAAAGATGTGTTGCATTGATAATAATATTTTGTACAGAAACAGAAACAGCAAGTGAAGAAATTAATTTATTTATTTATTTAAAATGCATTTAAATAAATAAATAATTTTAATTAAATTTAAATAAGTTAATTATATAATTGATTATATTATATAATTATATTATATATATATATGTATAAAATAAAAATTTATTTCAACTTGGGCTATTTTGCAACTTTAGCAGTCCCTTACTTCCATGCTGATGCTTCTCTCTATGCAAGTCAACAATGAACAGATAAAGGGCTCAGGCAATCATGTGCTATTTAGTTCAATGTTGTAATAGTGGAGCTTCTGAATTTCAGCATATCCTGAAAAATTGGATCATGCTGATATGCTTAGAAAATCAATGTCTTAGGAAAATAGAGCTACCTTTTGTGGGAGAGAACATAAGTTCAAGACTCAAGCCGGGTTGATTGATTTTGTCAGGAATTATATATCATAAGGAGACATTCTGTGTATTTCATTGAGCAGTTTACCCTTGTATCTTGTAGTCATTCATTTCAGTTCCATTCCAAGAAACAAATGATTAAGGTTGGCTCGCTAAGTTTTTTTAATTGTTGAAGAACACCATCTGTACTGCTCTCCCGATTAATGAGCAGGTGGACTGCAAAAACATTCCTCATGATGTGCACTATGGAAAGAATCAAGTGGAATTCACTATACCCAGAATATGAAAACATGCTCTCTGAGTTTTAAAGAAAATCATTATTTGGTAAATATTAAAATAATGTTATGCACACAAATTCTTGCATGTTCATACTGGGTGTGATGTTTCTTCTCTAGATAGACTTTCTGTTATGGTATTATCTGCCCAAGAACAACTCTCCAAATACAATCACAAACTCACTTCTGAGCATTGTTTTAACAATACAGAGAACTTGGATTTAGATTGTTTTCCTCTTAAGTGTGTAATCATGTCACAATGTGGTTCTGTGAAAAACTCCAAAAGAGTTGTGTGGAATGAGATTTTCTTTCTGCAGACAGATTTTGTTCTCCAGAAAGTATAAATATCTTGCAACATACAACTGAAAAACACAAACAAAGATGGGTGTGGTCTGATTCATTTGTTGTGAAACAGTTTGCACCCTATGGCAATCATTTATAATGCAGTTTTACTTTGTTAGATCAAAATAAGAGTTTTAAAATCCTTAGAATAAAATGAAATAATTTTAAAATAAATGGAAATATCCTTTATTGCCTCCCACTGCAGAAATTCGGGTGTCACAGGACCAAGTTAAGGTAAGTGGAGTGCGCATTTTTACACAAAGGTAAAAAATTTATAAAAATAAGAATGAGAGACTTGTGATCCAACTTTTGAGAACTGTGCCTCATCAACGACATTTCAACTAATGTAATCCACGTCTATTTTATTACTAGCAAGCCTCCAGACATATATTCAAACTAAGCCTTTATTTGAGCTCAGATCTCCTACATGGTTCAGATGCTTGCTTGATGACAAAATCCTCCCATGAAATCCAGACAAAAAAGCATGGAAACATCTACCAAAACACTCAAAATTGCCTTTGTGGTGCGTACACAATTGAAGGCACACACGCAGTCTCAGAGAAACAATACCAGCTATGTTATTGAAGCTCGTAAATATCATGCTTTTGTTTTGCTTTAGGTGGATGAATGGACAGTGTTTACTCTGAACATTTTGTACTACAAGTGACCATGTACAGATAGCTTTAAAAGGGTTAGTGGATAAAAATCAGAGGCAGAGGATGCACATAAATACGCACAGCATGCCCTGAGTGCAATCAACCCCCCTTGGTGTTTATGACACAGGACTTCGCTGCATCATGGAATACAGATAATGCACAAGGCAAACTATGGCATTATAAGATTAAAACAGTAGTGGAACAGATGCAAGCTGTATCGCAGCAAGCCTTTTTGTAACAGCAGTGTCCCAAACACAGACATAAAACCAGCATCAGCATGAGTTACTTTGCTCCTACTACTTTGGGTCCATTTTCTTCCACTCAGTTTCTGAGAAGCCTACAATTATAGATCCTATTTTAATTTTGGATTTGATTCTTCTGCACAGTGGTACAGTTGGTAGCACTGTTGCCTTGCAGCAGGAAGGCCTAGGGTCTTTCTGCTTGGAGTTTACATGTTCTTCCTTTTGCATGCAAGGGTTCTCTCTAGGTACTCCAGCTTCCTCCCACAGTCCAAAAACATGATTGTTAGATGAATTGGTCTCTCTAAATTGCCTTTGTGTGTGTGTGTGTGCGTGTGTGTGTGTGTGTATGGTTGTTGATCCTGTATGTATCATTGTCTGTGTTGCCCTGCGATGGACTGGCAACCTGTCCCGGGTGTATCTCACATCTCGCCTCGTGACTCCTGGAGATAGGCACCAGCCCTCACTGCAACCCTGCATAGGATAGATGGGTACAGATAATGGATGGATTCTTTCTGTTTATACATCTGTTGATTTCATAAACCACTTTCTTAACAAAATTATTCAATTAAATGTTAAGCTGTAAAGAATTGCTATATTGCGTATGCAGCATAATACAAATATAAAGACTTTAAACTTGATAAGGCACAGGTGTTAGTAGGAATGGCGATAAGTTAAGGGCTTGCTTCTTAATAACCTTAGGGGATTGCTTATTTGCATTCTTTTTCTCAAAGGTTGTTGTTAATACTTAGGAGTGTGTGAATATTTTTATGGATCAGTATATGTTGGTGTGTACCTCCATATGCTGCAAAATTGTATGATGAGGGTGAGGGTGAAGAATCAATATAGTTTTAATGGGAAGCCGGATGTCCTCAGGTAAAATACACACCAACATACTGCATGAAATTAAGTCTAAGGGATTATGTTTTTACACACTGGATGGAGGATGAAAAAAAATGATCTTGAGCTGCATATATAGACTTCTGTTCTTGAAGGTCAGAAAGCTTGTTATAGTGGACAAACATTGTATTTCCATTGGTGCTGCCTTCTCATTAATCTTATATCCTAACCTAAAAAAAGTATAAAGGGTGTACTGGCATTTATCAACAACTCACATTTTCCCAACATAGAACTTCATGAATTAATTAGTTAATTAATGAGTACACAGCTTTTCAGGTGTTATTTATGAAAAAATAAATTTGGTCCCCTGCATGATCATCTTTCAAAGCATCTACATTATCCATTAAACCATTTCTTAATTTTCTCAATTGACAGTTGCATCCGTATATAGATGGTTAAATGACAATAATAATCAAAGGCCTGAAAACTTGGTTTATCTCAGTTATATTTATCTGTACATTGCCATTTCATAACAGAAGTCACCTCAGCCCTTTATATAGAAAACGTGTTGGTTGAATTTAGTTTAGCAAAAGTCCAATACTCATATTCAAAAGTAATCAGAATAATTCTTCATTTAGAATTATTCCTATTATTTTCCTGTTGAATTTCTAGCAAACCGGGGTTGGAAAATAAATAAATCAGTTATTGTTTTTTCCTCACACTGGCTGTAGTGTGCAGGTACTGTAGCTTTGTTTAAAAGATATATGCACAAGGGTTTCCGGAAATCTGTGTCTGCAGTGCTACTAATGAATTCAAGGCATTTCATGAAAGATAAATGACATTTTATGGGGAAATCTGGCATCCAGGGCAATGCTTCAAAAAAATCGCTTTTGTACATCTTTTTTATTCAATATGAGGTATCTTGATCTGTAGAGCATGTATGCTCTTTAAAGTATCTATTTTTTGGTCTTCAAAATTACTGGTTAAAGGCAAAGCAAGCCACAGTTTTGTGATAGACGTACGCAAGTAGCATATTTTTATTATCATTCTTCCTGACTACGTTTTTGAACAACTAAATCATGAAAAGCTGTTTTATTGCTCAGAGATTTACCTCTAAGCGTTATTTGAGAATTTGACACGTAAAAAAAATAAACTTATTTCAAAATGTTTACAATTCAGGAATTACAGTTCCAATCCAAGTATATAGGTTTGGAGCTAAAATAGTGTATAGCACTTTGTCTACATCTCCATTACTATCCAGCAAGATACATAAATAAAACTAAAACTTGATAGACAGAGGACAATTAAGGTAGGCCTGAACCTCTCCGATATGTTTTAATAAACGTATTTTACATCAAGTAAAATTATTGAATCAATGATTTACCAAGAATGTTACAAAACTGGAAAGCCCATAACTGTACTAAATAATACACAAAAATTAGGCGTGGCAAACTGTTTCGAAAATAATTTAAAGATAATTCCTACATTTGATTTAAATATTATCAGTCTTCATTTCAGGGCTCTTATTTGCAAATTCAAAACATTTAAGAAGTGTAAAGGGGTTACAGTAACACTGGGTGACGATAAACAAAAAGTGAAGAAAAACAAAATGTATTCCTTCGGGAAAGTTGTTTTTGTTGATTATTTAAAGATAATATTTAAAATGTTTAATCTTTTATTTTCTTCGAGTTCCAAATTAACTTTAACTTTCTAACACTCATGCTTTCATGGTCACATTTTAATTGCAGTTCATTGATCACATATTCTGAGTGGGTTTTAAATGTACATATATTTACCATACAGTTGTGACCTAATGTTGTGTTTGGTGTGTGAAATGATTTTGAATCTGTAAGGCAATATGAAATCAGTTGAAACAGATTACAGCAGTATAGGTGAAAGCAATGAATAATGTAATAGATTATTTTTAGTCCATTTTTTAAATTTTTATTTGTGTGGTCAAAAATTGTAAAACTAAACAGAAAATATATTGTGTTTTCATTATTGATCTAAATGTTTGACCCCCACACACTAGGTCTTGTGATCTTTCCTTTTTTTTGTATTTATTTTACTTTTTTACTTTTTGTATGTACATTTTAGATTTACATTCATTTCCATTCTTGTAGAAGCTAGCTTATATAAAATAAACATTACTATGATACCTTGATGGTCTTGTGGTTAAAGCATTCATTCCAAAATTCATAACAATCATAACATCCAAAGGCAAGATCATTTTGACATTAATAAACACTGTAAACTTGGTGAGGTTACTTCAGTTCCTATGATTTCAGATTAGGGATAAAACATGTTTCTGTTTGAACAGGGAAAACATGATTTTCTAAAACTGAGGACTATGTTCACAGTTAGAGTCTCACAAACTGCAGTAACTTATAGTAATATCAAAAATGAACACAATGTATGTTGTTTTTCTTCAATCTGATGTCACACTATTTCCCCCTTATTTCAATGTATGCTAATGTACTGAAACAGCATGTTTCCACTTTTCAGTTATTTATTTGTAAAAAATGTTTGGAATCATGTATGATTTTCGTTCCACTTCTCACGTGTACACCACTTTGTATTGGTCTTTCACGGGGAATTCCAATCAAATTGATTCATGTTTGTGGCTGTAATGTGACAAAATGTGGAAAGGTTCAAGGGGGCCGATTACTTTTGCAAGCCACTGTATGTAAATTGCTTTTTGATGCACACCTCTTTTGAATAGGGCATGTTTGTTGGTATAACTTGTGTGAAATTTGCAAGGTACCGCTACATCAGGATTGAGTTCTTTTTTAAAAATTTCATATTTACACATCAACCGACCATCTGGAGAATACATTTCGGTGCTGTATCAGTACTCCAAGTGGCCAGATCTTTTTTAAACAGAATTAATCATTAAGTACGTCATGTCTCAATTTTGTTTAAAGTTTCAGGCAGTCTTGTGGCAACATGAGGGTGTCTTCATCAGTGAAAATTAAATATTGCATTCAGGTCAAAAATTGATAATAAATAAATACATTTCAGGAAAAAAGTGTACAAACAAGTTACTAAAAGTATTTTTTCCTCAATGTTTTACTATTTAATTCGTACATAGCATAATTTGTGTTGCTCTTTCAAATAGTGGTACTACTGTTTTTTGTTAATTTTTTACTTGCTGCATTTTCCTTAATCTGTTTACTGGGGACAAAAACTAAAAAGATTTGAGAACTTTTGAAAGCTCAACTAAGCATCACTTTGTATCCACCAATTACTAAATTTTACAGACACAATGCAGGTGTGTTGGGTGTCGGTCAGCTTTGATGTAATCTTACTCAGTTGTGTAAGGTTTTAACATGAGAGCAAATTTCTAATGTAACTCTGTGCTGTAAAAATAACCAAAAGGCTAAATCTGTCTGTCCTGAAAAAGCTCTTGAGATCAAATATCACTGCATTTTACATTTACCATATATTTGCTAAGTGTTGACATTTTTTAGAATGCTACTTTTTTACAGAGGCCGAAGTTGCCTACTTCTGAATTGCACTGCATGCTTTTTCCCATTTCTATATCCCTAGGGAAATAGAAGGTACTCTACTGTCCACAACAAATCCCTCAGAAAATACCAAGCATCATTTACTCATTGGTGATGCCATAACTGCTATCAAACCCTTGAGTGCCAGTGAGCTGCACCAGAAGAAACAGAATAACTGAAAATGAAATAATATGTAATAACTTGGTGTATATACATCAGGGAGAATGCATGAAACTGACAAAACCGAATTAGGACACAACCAAAACATATTTTTAACAGAGCATATAGTCAACACAAAATGTATGTTAATCAGTCTGAACTATTGGTAGTTACTAATGTCATATTATGTTACTATACAGACCCTTTCCAAGAAATTAAAATATCATGGAAAAGTTTATTTCCATAATTCCATTCAAAACGTTAAACTTCCATAGGTTATAGATTCAGGGCCCACAATTTTATCTATTTCAAGTATTTAGTTTGTACATAATTTGGGCTTCCAGCTCACAAACCCCACAAAAACAGGTATTCAAAAATTTTGAATACTGTAAAGAAATCACCATTTACTTCTCAGTTTTTGCACAAAAAAAGAAAGAAATTAGGATCACTTCAAATCAATCAAAATATGGTTTAACTTTCATTCAATCGTCTCAGTTAGGTTCAATATGGGGAAGACTGCAGACTTGACAACTGGCCAGAAGACCATCACTGATACCCTCCATAGGATGGGTAAGCCACAAAAGTTCATAGCTAAGGAGGCTGGCTGTTCACAGAGTGCTATGTCCAAGCATATCAATGGAAAGTCTAGTGGAAGGGCAAAATGTGGCAGGAGAAGATGCACCAGCTAAAGAGCTGACTGTCGGCTTCAGCAGATTATCAAACAAAGAAGATTCATGAATCTGGCAGAGATCCATAAAAAATTGATGGGCTATAACTGTCGGATTCCTCGGGTCAAACCACTTCTGAGCCTGAGCCAAGCTTAAGTCCAAGGTCACCGCATCAGTCTACCGGAATGTTTTAGAGGACTTCATAATTCCGTCTGCTGAGGATCTGTATGGAGATGCAGATTTCATCTTCCAGCAGACCTGGCCCCTGTCCATTCCGCCAGAAGCACCAAAACCTGGTTTGATGCCCATACCATCACAGTGTTTGAGTGACCAGCCAACTCGCCGGACCTAAACCCCATTGAGAATCTCTGGGGTATTAACAAGAGGAAAATGAGGGGCACCAGACCCAAAAACATAGAAGAGCTGACAGCAAGCATCAAGGAAATCTGGGCTTCCATAACTCCCAGGCAATGCCACAGTTTATGCCTAATTTATTTCTTTTTTTATTATGATTTTTATTTATTGCTGTTTTTTACTTTCTATGCTTTGTCTGTGTTTTACTGGTATTTTAATTTTAACCCCTAATCATGTAAAGCACCTTCAATTACCTTCTTGAAAGTGTGCTGTACAACTTAAATTGCCTTGCCTTGCCTTGCCTCTTAATGGATTTATGTGAGACTAATACAAGTTTAATTTGCACTCATTCATCCTTTCTGCAAAAACTGAGGATGAAAATTGTGATTTCTTCACCGAATCCAAATTTCTTGAATCCCTGATTTTGTGGTTTTTATAGGCAGGAAGCCCAAATTATGTACAAATAAACAACTAAATACTTGTGGGCCCTGAATCTATAATCTATGGAGGTTTAACATTTTGAATGGTATTATTGAAATAAATAAACATTTCCATGATATTCAATTTTTTTTGGAAAGGGTCTGTATATGAGTAATATATCTTACTGGTATGTCCAACAGTCAAACCTACTAGGGTGTATTCCCCTTTTGCTCATTGGCACTTGGGGTTTGCTGAAACCCCCCTCTGCTTTACTGCTTTTACCTAAGATTGTTAAATAACTCTTGCTTAACTCACTCTTTTATTGAACAAAAGATAACAAAACATGCATTCTAAATAATATAAAAGTTTGGACACCACACTGCTTCAAAGCTGGGTTTACTCCCTTTGGTTCAAATAAAGATTCTTGTTGTAACCAGCTGCCCATCTCTGACATTTGTCTGCGTAATTTTTGCTCCAGTTTTTTCCCTTTTATTCCTATATACCACCTATTTCAACTTACCCCACAACATCTTAATGAGATCAAGATCAGGGTTTTGAGTTATTTTTTATGTGGCAGGATCCACAAGTTTTAAGTTTCTGACACATCGCCACCCATTTTCCTCAACACCCCTCTGATACATGGTAGAACACATGGGGGGGGTTCTAGAGCTGGGAGCTGGCCTGGTCCTGCTCTAAGCAAAACATCACAGTTAATAGGTTCTTTTCTTGTAATGCTGTAGATTGATTTAGCCAAAAATGTCCTCTGTGCTGGTGTCAATATGATTCCATTTTAGACCCATTTGTCCAAAGAACAATATTCCAGATGTAATGATTGTCATCTATGTTCTCTTTGGCAAACCTTATTCTGGCCTTCAGGTTTCAGTACACTTGCACAATCTATTTCAGATTTTTCTGGCAAGGCCTTTGATATCAACAGTAGCAAGAACCTGCTCTAGGTCTCATGATGAAATGTTTTTTGGGGACTTGTTTTTAGCATCCTGCAATCTTGCTCTGAATGAACTCTAACTGGGCTTATTGGCAGCTGTTTTGAATGGCCTCCACTTGTAGACTGTTTTCCATACAGTATAATGGATAATTCAAAATTAACTTAAGATCTCTTTAGTTAGTTATAAAACTCCTATGGTGCTGCTTTCTTCTATCTGGGACAGTACCTGGCTGGTTTGAGTCTTACCTTAGGAACAGGAACCTATTTGTATCAATAGTCTTTCATCAAAACAGACCGAAATCACATGTGGGGTGCCCCATGGCTCCATCTTGGGGCCCCACCTACATGCTGCCACTATCCCAGATTATAACAACCAATAAGATTAGTTACCATAACTATGCAAATGACACTCATCTTTACATTACAATGTCACCAAGTGACTTTGAACCCATCCAAACTCTAAGTGAAAGCATTGAGCAAATCAATGGATGGATGTGCCATAATTTTCTCCAGCTGAATAGAAACAAAACTAAAGTAATTATCTTTAGACCTAAAGGGGACCGATCAAAAGTCAGCACATAGCTTCAGTCAATACAGCTAGAAACTACTGAGCAGGCCCGAAATCTAGGAGTAGTAATGGACTCAGACCTGAACCTCCAGGGTCACATAAAGGCAATAACAAGTTCAGCCTTCTATCACCTAAAGAACATTTCTAGGATTAAAGGACTGATGTCGCAACAGGACCTTGAAAAACTTATCCATGCGTTTATCTTTAGTCGGATTGATAACTGCAACGGCGTCCTCACAGGTCTGTCTAAAAAGTCAATTAGACAGCTGTAGCTGATCCAGAATGCTGCTCCTCGCGTCCTCACTAGAACCAGGAAAACAGAGCACATCACCCCAGTTCTAAAGTCCTTACACTTGCTCCATGTAGCTCAGAGAATAGACTTCAAAAATACTTTTACTAGTTTATAAATCCTTGAATGGCTTAGCACCAAAGTATGTTGAAGATCTACTGTTACTATACCAACCTTCCAGACCACTCAGATATTCTAATTCCAGTCTACTCAACATCCTGAGAATTAGAACCAAACATGGAGAACTAGTTTTCAGTTTCTATGCTCCTCTAATCTGGAACAAACTTCCAGACAACTGCAAAGCTGCTGATACACTGAGTTCTTTTACATCACAACTAAAAACTCATATGTTTAGAGCTGCCTTTGAGTATTGGTTTCATGTATCATATATTTTGTATGCTTCATGCTTTATTGCTGTTTTTACTTTATATGCTTTGTCTGTGTTTTACTGCTATTTTTATTTTACCCCCTAATAATGTACTGTATAAAGCACCTTGAATTACCTTGTTGTTAAAAGTGTGCTATACAAATAAAATTGCATTGCCTTGCTTTGCCTTACATTGTCCCTGCCTGTTTTATATTTGTGTTCGGTGAAAAAGTGGCATGAGAAGAATTTTACTTAAATTTTACTATTGTTAGTAGTGTTCTTTCATTTTGCCCATTTTGACAAACTGCATTCATATAAATGTCAAGAAGATGTTAAAAAACAACTAAACATTTACAGCAAGAAGCTATTACTCACATAAATGCAATATTCTGTACCCCAGATACAAAACTTGTCAAAAGCTGTAGAATACTGGCCGAGAGCCAACAAAAAGGCCAGATAATTATAGTCATTTAATGCAACATAAGCTGTTGAACTGGCTGCAAGTTTAAAAGGCAAGTAAAACAAAAAAGCTTTTCTATTAGGCTAAGTTCTTTTCATATTTTCTTTTGTTTATCATATACCACCAACAAATACATCTACATCCATTAAAACATGTGATGCTACATTTTACCACTACTATGACAGGCCAAATTGGGGGTTTGCTTGTGTTTCAGATAAAATCAAAGGCTGTAAATATGATTGGTAATAACAAACAATGCCCAAAGCCAAAAAAATGTGTGATAAAGCAGCCTGTGATTTTACTCAAAAATCCAGACACCACCTTCTTGTCAACTAATTTGTCACAGCTGTTGTCTGCTATTATCAAAAATAAATCTGCTTAGAGTTTTATTTTATAATGGTTTTAATAATAATTTTTTGAGCAGTGCAGACTAGGTGTTTTTTAATTTTTATTTTTTTTAAAGATAACTTAAGCCCAGATACAGCACAAGGGTGCCACATGAGGAGCGTGATGTGGTGTAGTGGTTAGTGCGGGAGCAGAGGCCTCAGCCCTCGACAAGGTGGTCCCGAGTTCGAGTACCGTCCTTATGGACCTTTGCAGCATGTCATACGCCCCATTCTCTCCCCTTTTCTACGCCATCCACTGTTAAGTAAAGGCCACCACAGCCACAACACCTTTAAAAAAAAGACTCTCGTACTGCACCACAACTTTCTTGAGATAGGGCATACATTCTAGCAATATAACACACAACTAGAAAAAGTTGCATTTCCTGCGAAAATGCAGTGTGAATGCTGTAAGCTGAATTTACTTGCAGAAAATGGCTGAAGTATTTGAAGTCAACGGTAAAAGACTTGCTGAAGTGTAATAAACAGAAACAGCAGAAAAAAGAAAAGGGGTGTGCCAACCCTAACACAAAGAAAAACTGTCACAATTAGCTAAAATAAAAAGTTGAATATTATGAAAAGTATAAAGGTTAGGAATACCAAAAGATATACCCGGAAAAAGCAGAATGAGCAGAATAGTTGAAAAGTTGAATGGTTAAAATAGCACAAAGTATACAGAAGTAGTTGAAGTTCAAAAAATGTACGGAAGCATATGGTAGCATGTTGCCAAACACAAACATGTTGGTTAACAATAATTCATTCCATTCAGTATAATAAAAATAAGCTTAAAGGGAAGTGTTAGCTAAAATTAGCTGAAATGCAAATGTTAGCCAAAATGCTAGTGGTAGTAAGTTGGCAAACACTAACATGGCGTTAAACATTAACAAAATCTATTTAGCAAGGTAACCTTAGCTGTTAAGTCAAAATTAGCTTAAATTTTGATACTAACTGTAATACTAGTGTTAGCTTAAATTCTAGTGGTTGTATGTTGGCAAACAGTATCATGTTCGTTACCTAACTTAATCCTTTCAGTATGTTAACATCTTCCCAAAATGCAAATCTTAGCGAACATTAGCTAAAATACTAATGTTAGGTTAAATGTTGATTTTAGCTTAAATGCTAGAGATAGCTTGTTGGTGAACACCAACATGTTGGTTAACAGTAACTCAATCCATTCATTATGTTACTTCTAGCTGTTAAGTCAAAATGAGCTAAATTCCGTTGTTAGCTTGGATGAGCTTAATTGCTATGGTTAGTTTAAAAAAAAAAAACGATTCACAGCATGGTAGCAAACATGAACATATAGGTTAACAATAACTCAACCCATTCAGTATGTTAAAATCAACCCAAAAACCAAATGCTAGCTAATAATAGCTAAATTTCTAAGCTTAGCTAAAATGCTGATATTAGCTTAAATGCCACTGAAAGCATGTTGGCAAAAAACTAACATAATCGTTACCATGAACTTAATCCTTTCAGTATGATGACATCTTCCTCAAATACAAATATTAGCTAACATTAGCTGAAATTCTAATGTTAGCTTAAATGTTATTTTTAGCTTAAATGCTAGAGATAGCATGTTGGTAAGTACCAACATGATGGTTAACATTAACTCAATCCATTCATTATGTTAATTTTGATTAAGTCAAAATTAGCTAAAATTCCATTATTAGCTTGAAAGACTTAAATTGCTATGGTTAGGAAAAAATCTATTGCTAGCATGTTGGCATACATGAACATATTGGTTAACAATAACAACCCATTCCGTTTGTTAAAATCAACCCAAAAACCAAATGATAGCTAAAATTAGCTAAAATGCCAAAGGTTATGAGTTTTAAGATATCTTGTTGGCAAACACTAACATGTTGGTTAACTTTATCTTAATCCATTCAGTTTGTTAACTTTAGCTCTTAACTCAAAATTACCTAAATGCTAATGTTAGCTAAAATCCTAATGTTAGCTAAAATGCCACAGATACCATGTTGTCAAACACTAACATGTTGGTTAACTGTATCTCAATCCATTCAGTAGGTTAACTTTAGCTATTAAGTCAACATTAGCTAAAATGCTAATGTTAGCTTGAATGCTAGTGTTAGTATAATGGATAACAATAGTAAGATAGCTAACAATCTCTTACTTCATTTATAATGCCTAAGATTGCCTAAACACACAAGTCTCTGTAACTGCCATTTAATAGTAATCACTGCTTTCCAGGTGTTGGAACAGTAAAATGGCCACTGTTGCCTGCCTAGTACCTGAAGTATTTGAAGTCAACTGTAGAAGACTTGCTGAAGTGTATTGCACAGAATCAGCAGAAAAAAGAAAAGTAGTCTACCAACCCTACTGCATAGAAAAACTCACAATTAGCTAAAATGCCAGTGTTACCTAAAATCAGCTAAATTCCAAATATTACCCAAAACGCTAGTAGTAGCATGTTGGGAAAGACAACTATGTTGGTTAAAAGAAGACTTATCAGCTAAATTCCAAATATTACCCAAAACGCTAGTAGTAGCATGTTGGGAAATACAACTATGTTGGTTAAAAGAAGACTTATTATATTCAGTAAATTGACAACATGCTATAACACCAATATTATTGAAAATTAGCTAACATGCTAATGTTAGCTAAAATGCTAGTAGTAGCATGTTGCCAAACACAAACATGTTGGTTAACAATAATTAAATTCCTTCAGTATGATAAAAATATGCAAGGGAAGTGTTAGCTAAAATTAACTGAATTAGCTTAAATTTTGATACTAACTGATATACTAGTGTTAGCTTAAATGCTAGTGGTAGCATGTTGGCAAACAGTATTATGTTCGTTACCATAAACTTAATCCTTTCAGTATGTTAAAATATTCTAAATAATTAAATGATTATCTAAAATCCCATTGTTAGCTTGAATGAGCTAAATTGCTATGGTTAGCAAAAAAGCTATTTGTAGTATGTTGGCAACCATGAATACATTGGTTAACAATAACTTAACCCATTCAGTTTGTTCAAATCAACCCAAAAACCAAATAATAGCTAATATTAGCTAAAATGCTAATGTTAGCTAAAATCCCACAGATAGTATTTTGGCAAACACTAACATGTTCGTTACCATGAACTTAATCCTTTCAGTATGTTAAAATCTTCCTAAAATACTAATATTAGCGAACATTAGCTAAAATGCTAATTTTAGCCTAAATGCTAGAGATAGCATGTTGGTAAACACCAACATGTTGGTTAACAGTAACTCAATCCATCCATTATGTTAATTTTAGCAGGTAAGTCAAAATTAGCTAAAATGTTATTGTTAGCTTAAATGAGCTACATTGCAATGGTTAGTAAAAAAGCTATTGGTAGCATGTTGGCAAACATGGACATCATGGTTAACAATAATTTAAACCATTCAGTATGTTACAATCAACCCAAAAACCAAATGATAGCTAAAATGGGCTAAAATGCTAATGTTAGCTAAAATGCTAGTGTTAGCTTAAATGCCACAGATAGCATGTTGGCAAACACTAACATGTTGGTTAACTGTATCTCAATCCATTCTGTATGTTAACTTTAGCTATTAAGTCAAAATTAGCTAAAATGCTAATGTTAGCTTAAGTGCTAGTGTTAGCTAACTTGCTATTGTTATCCATTATACTAACAATATCTTACTCCATTTATAATGCCTACATTCCCCTAAACATACAAGTCTGTGTAATTGCCCTTAAAAAGTAATCATTGTTTTCCAGGTGTTGGAACAGTGAAATGGCCGCTGTTGCCTGCCTAGTACCTATGAGACTGTATTATTCATTATATTTTACAGAGTAATCAAAAGTACTGGTGAACTGATTTGTATTAAATCTAAAAGTTGTTTGAGATGTCTTACAATAACCCTGAAACGTCAGTTTTACAGTGGAGGCCATAATGTATAGTAATTCTCCTTTCTACCACAAGAGGGAGATCCAACTAAAGCCATGAAAAGGCCTGCCATTTTTCGCCGGCTCTCACTGGCGGAGACAGCCAAAGTGCAGCACCTCACTTATGTCTCCTAATTTCTCAGCTGTTTTAACAGTTAACGCAGCTTCTGAACTACTCTTAATAACTTAAGAACCGTAAGGTGTATCGACGTCACCAATGTACCGTTTTTATCGGAACGGATAGGGGAACGCTCTCATACCACTCAATCTGTTGAAAATATAATATTACAGCCGTAAAATGACGTCGAATATGTTGATAAATTTGACGGAAACATAAATCTTACCTTCCTTGGTCCCGAACTACATCCTCTTACTCGGAACATATAAGGCCTATCGAAATTATTCTTTCACTGTGAGTATCAGCAGGCTTTGATGAAGAATCATGGTTCGTTTCATGTCTGTACCTCAATCTGTCTGGGAGCAGTGATTTTGTAAAAATGCGCCTGATTTTGGCATTTTTGAATCTGAGCCGTTTTAGCGAAGAGCAGATTTGTTACACTCGAACAACCAAAACTTATGGAGAAACGGTAACAGGTATCAAAAAAATTGTTGAATCATGAGCGTCAGGAAGGTCTGAAGTTATATTGGCACAAGGCTCATGTTTCTACGTTGCATCGTTTATGAGATATTACTTTACGAATATTGGTCAGAATCCAGCTGTCCTCCTCTGAATTTTTGCTCAGTCCCAGTGCATTCCAATGGCCCCTCCTGGGTGCGGCCACTTTGCTTCGGGTCGATTTGCCAAAAAACTGTAACTGTTACATAAATTTTGGTAACATTTCCTGAAGCAAAAATTGAAAACCTACGTTTTGATATATAATATGTGAAGAAAGAGTGAAATATGAGCGAGTGAGCGGAAGCTGTTCGTGGAAAATCGGGAAAGTGGAAAAGTGTAATTCTGCTAGAGTAGGCCACTCTAGCTTAATTGCTTCGCTCCCATAGACATCCATGTATTTTCAAAAATCTGATCATTTCGGGACCAGAAACTTGAGGGAGGATTGTATGAAAACGGTACAAGTTAGGAAGAAGCCGAGACATATAGTAATAGCTGAAGAGTATGACTACATTTTAAGATTTGAATAGTGTTTCTAGGTGGAAGTATGTGGAAGTAGTTAGTTTTGCAAAACAGGCAAAATCTAGCATTCATTTCAATGGGACCAAAAAAAGCATAAAAAGTTGAATATTATAAAAAGTATGAAGGTTATGAATACCAAAAGATATAGCCGGAAAGAGCAGAATAAGCTGAATAATTGAAAAGTTGAATGGTTAAAATGGCACAAAGTATGCAGAAGCAGTTAAAGTAAAAAAAAAATGTACGGAAGCAACTATAAGACGGAAGAAGAAGAATAAAGAATAAAGAGAAACACGATCTCAAGAGTGGGAATGCCTACATCATTCACACTAATTAATGTTTTATGATGAAAGTGTCCAATTAATAAAATACTGTATGAAATCCAATGTTTTATTAAATTAAATTACAATAATTTTTAATGAAATGTGACAAGTCCAAGCTTTTAATGCAAATACCTATTAACATGCAGTTGGCCTTAGTAAGCTTCAAGTCCTAGTTTGACAACATACATGGATAAGGCCTGGCCAAGAATGTATGACCACCGGCTGTGTTGTCACTGTGCTGAGGTGGGTACAAATCATGGTATCCCAAAACTGCCTGCACCATGACCTTGCCAAAAGCAGAACTAAATGTACAAAATTTACAGATATGTTAGTGTATCATGTTCTCTTTTTCTTAGATTTAAATAAAACAAAATCATTTTCAGTCACATTTTCTTAAATATTCAGATTTCTTTTCTAAAAATAATCTCATTTTGACATAATGTAGGTCTGCTTTCTACAAAAAAACATGTTTTTCTCTTTTGTTTGAAAAAATTACAAACAATAGATTTCATAAGAAATGTCAGCAGAGCAGCATTTTTCAGCTGTAAGATATAATTTAACAGCATAATGTATTTAATAATTTTTCCACCTTTTTTAGTTTAGATTTGTTGCTCATTATAAATATTTTATTTTTGTTTGACATTGAAAATTATGTATAGTAGTGTAAAAAAGAGAAACACAAAGCACAAAGCTGCCTAAAATGAGAAGAAAAATCCAAATAACATAATTACAAAATATCAAATTCAGGCAAATAAATTTTTCTATTTCACATCAAAATAATACTTGCAGTAGGTGATATGTATGTATGTATGTATGTATGTATGTATACATACTAATACTTGCATATATATATATATATATATATATATATATATATATATATATATATATATATATATATATATATATATATATATATATATATAACTTTTATTGTCATACCATCTCACGTTACATGTGATGGTATGAAATTAGGACTCAGCTCCGGAATTATAAGCCATTTAAACTAAATTAGTGAAAAAAATTATTTAAATAAATGTAAAAATAAATAAAAATAAATGTGCTCTACTACAGGACACAGCTGAAGTTCAGCAGTCTAACAGCTGCAGGGAAGAAGCTGTTATTGAGCCTGGTGGTCTTGCTCTGTATGCTCCTCAGCCGCCTTCCTGAGGGCAGGGGCTGAAACAGGCTATGAGCCGGATGGGTGGAGTCCTTCAGGATGCGGAGGGCCCGTCCCCTGTATCGGGACGTGTAGAGGTCCGAGGTGGTGGGAAGCGTGCTCCCTACAGTCCTTTGTGCAGCTTTCACCACCAGCTGCAGAGCCTTCCTCTCAGCAGCGGTACAGCTGCCGTGCCACACGGTGATGCAGGTGCAGATGGCGCTCTCCACTGCACAGTGATAGAAACTCCTCAGGACGGAGCTTCAAAGTCCAGCTCTCCGGAGCTTCCTCAGGAAGCAGAGACGCTGGTGGGCCTTCTTGACCAGACGTGAAGTGTTGGCATTCCAGGTGAGGTCATTGGATATGTGCACACCCAGGTACATGAAGCTGGAGACCACTTCCACAGCTGCTCCTCCGATGTAAAGGGGAAGGAGAGGACTGCGTGAGGACTGTTCCTTGTCCCTTCTGAAATCCACCACTATCTCCTTGGTCTTCTTCACATTGATGCAGAGGTTGTTTTCTCTGCACCAGTGCACCAGGTTTTCCACCTCCTCTCTGTATTTGGACTCATCGTTGTTAGTGTTGCGTCCCACTACTGCTGTGTCAGCCGCAAACTTAACTATATGACAGCTGGGGTGTCTCGCTGAGCAGTCATACGTCAGCAGAGTGAACAGGAGTGGGCTCAACACGCAGCCCTGTGGTGAGCCTGTCCTGAGGGTGATGGAGGAGGAGATAGTGTTGTGGAAATTAGAAACATCCTGTCCAGGAGTGATGCTGAGAAACTAGTCCATGCATTTGTTACCTCAAGGCTGGACTACTGTAATTCTTTACTATCAGGTAGTCCACAAAATGCCATTAAAAGCCTTCAGTTGATCCAAAATGCGGCAGCAAGAGTTCTGATGAATATTAAAAAGAGAGATCACATTTCTCCTGTTTTAGCTTCCCTTCATTGGCTCCCTGTTAAATCCAGAATATAATTTAAGATCCTTTTTCTTACATATAAAGCCCTTAATAATCAAGCTCCATCATACATCAGAGATCTAATTGTTTCATATGTTCCCAACAGAGCACTTCGCTCTCAGACTGCAGGTTTACTTGTAGTTCCTAGGATTTCTAAAAGTAGAATGGGAGGCAGATCTTTTAGTTATCAGGCTCCTCTCCTGTGGAACCAGCTCCCAGCTTTAGTCCATGAGGCAGACACTCTGTTTACTTTTAAGGCCAGGCTTAAAACCTTCCTTTTTGATAAAGTTTATAGTTAGAGTGGCTTAGGTCATCCTGAGCTAGCTCTGTAGTTATGCTGCTATAGGCTTAGACTGCTGGAGGACAGACTTACCAATTTTCTTCACTCTGCTACCTCCTTTTCTACTACTACTCTCCAGTTGTATTACAGTACATTCTGCTATTTCGACTGTTAACTTTGTGTTCTCTCAGTGTTTTTCTCTCCATAGAAGATATACCTGGTCTGGTATCCTGCTTGGCTGGAATGTCCTGTTGGACGGGGAGCATCGACTGGGATGATGCTCCCAGTGGCTGAACATCCACTGTGTCCTGTTATCAACTTTTTACTTTCTGTAACATAGAAAGTACGCTTATATCAGATCTTCTGTTCTTTCTGTGTCTCTGCTCTGTCTTCTAAAACCCCCAGACGGTCGTGGCAGATGGCTGCTCCTACTGAGCCTGGTTCTGTTGGAGGTTTCTTCCTGTTAAAGGGGAGTTTTTCCTCTCCACTGTCGCAACATGCTTGCTCAGTATGAGGGATTGCTGAAGGATTGCTGTGGTTGGAAAGTCTGCCCAACCTCACGCCAATGACTGACGCAATCTGCTGGGATTCCTTAAATAGGAAACTCTTTAACTGATTGGAATGTTTGTATAAATGTATTGAAATGACTTCTTGTTAAGTGCCTTGAGATGACATCTGTTGTGAATTGGCGCTATATAAATAAACTGAATTGAATTGAATTGGATCTTAACAGTCTGAGGTCTATTGGTCAGGAAGTCCAGGACCCAGTTCCCCAGCGTGGGACTCAGTCCGAGGGAGGAGAGCTACTGCACCAGCGTCAGTGGGATGATGGTGTTGAAGGCTGAGGAGAAATCCTGAAAGAGCAGACATACATAGGAGTTTCTGCTCTCCAGATGGAGCTGTGTGGACCACCGATGAAATGGCGTCGTCGGTGCAGCAATTTTTCCAGTAGGCATACTGGTGGGGGTCCACAGTGATATCGATGGAGTCTTTGATGTGGGTCATGACCAACCTCTCGAAGCACTTCATGACTACCGGGGTTAAAGCTATGGGCCGATAGTCATTCAGGCTTGTCACTGTGGAGCACTTGAGGACGGGGACAATCGTGGCAGTCTTTATGCAGGTGGGGACCTATGACAGTGACATGTTAAAGATGTCTGCCAGCACCTCAGCCAGCTGATGCGCACAGTCCCTAATTTATATGTTCATCATATACAGTGGCTTGCAAAAGTATTTGGCCCCCTTGAACTTTTCCACATTTTGTCACATTACAGCCACAAATATGAATCAATTTTATTGGAATTTCACGTGAAAGACCAATACAAAGTGGTGTACACGTGAGAAGTGGAACGAAAATCATACATGATTCCAATTTTTTTTTACAAATAAATAAGTGAAAAGTGGGGTGTGCGTAATTATTCAGCCCCCTGAGTCAATACTTTGCAGAACCACCTTTTGCTGCACTCAGAGCTGCCAGTCTTTTAGGGTATGTCTCTACCAGCTTTGCACATCTACAGACTGAAATTCTTGCCCATTCTTCTTTGGAAAACAGCTCCAGCTCAGTCAGATTAGATGGACAGTGTTTGTGAACAGCAGTTTTCAGATCTTGCCACAGATTCTCGATTGGATTTAGATCTGGACTTTGACTGGGCCATTCTAACACATAGATATGTTTTGTTTTAAACCATTCCATTGTTGCCCTGGCTTTATGTTTAGGGTCGTTGTCCTGCTGGAAGGTGAACCTCCGCCCCAGTCTCAAGTCTTTTGCAGACTCCAAGAGGTTTTCTTCCAAGATTCCCCTGTATTTGGCTCCATCCATCTTCCCATCAACTCTGACCAGCTTCCCTGTCCCTGCTGAAGAGAAGCACCCTCAGAGGATGATGCTGCCACCACCATATTTGACAGTGGGGATGGTGTGTTCAGAGTGATATGCAGTGTTAGTTTTCCGCCACACATAGCGTTTTGCATTTTGGCCAAAAAGTTCCATTTTGGTCTCATCTGACCAGAGCACCTTCTTCCACATGTTTGCTGTGTCCCCCACATGGCTTGTGGCAAACTGCAAACGGGACTTCTTTTGGTTTTCTTTTAACAATGGCTTTTTTCTTGCCACTCTTCCATAAAGGCCAACTTTGTGCAGTGCACCACTAATAGTTGTCCTATGGACAGATTCCCCCACCTGAGCTGTAGATCTCTGCAGCTCGTCCAGAGTCACCATGGGCCTCTTGGCTGCATTTCTGATCAGCGCTCTCCTTGTTCGGCCTGTGAGTTTAGGTGGATGGCCTTGTCTTGGTAGGTTTACAGTTGTGCCATACTCCTTCCATTTCTGAACGATCACTTGAACAGTGCTCCATGGGATGTTCAAGGCTTGGGAAATTTTTTTGTAGCCTAAGCCTGCTTAAAATTTCTCAATAACTTTATCCCTGACCAGTCTGGTGTGTTCTTTGGACTTCATGGTGTTGTTGCTCCCAACATTCTCTTAGACAACCTCTGAGGCCGTCACAGGGCAGCTGTATTTGTACTGACATTGGATTACACACAGGTGCACTCTATTTAGTCATTAGCATTCATCAGGCAATGTCTATGGGCAACTGACTGCACTCAGACCAAAGGGGGCTGAATAATTATGCACACCCCACTTTTCAGTTATTTATTTGTAAAAAAATGTTTGGAATCATGTATGATTTTCGTTCCACTTCTCACGTGTACACGAATTTGTTTTGGTCTTTCACCTGGAATTCCAATAAAATTAATTCATGTTTGTGGCTGTAATGTTACAAAATGTGGAAAAGTTCAAGGGGGGGCGAGTACTTTTACAAGCCACTGTAATATATATATATATATATATATATATATATATATATATATATATATATATATATATATATATATATATATATATATATACAGGAGCAGCAGACAGGAAAATAACAGAACAACAAAGCTTGTGTACAAACAAGAGGTCTTATTTCAACATAACCTGTTTGTTTGGTCCTGGTGCATTTTTGGGTAAAACAAGTTTGTTCTTCATTCATTGAAGTTTTTCACAATAATTTAAGGATCCAGAGATTTTACTTAAGTAAGAGTAGCATTACTTCATAATAAAATGTAATAATAATAAAAAGTAAAAGTAATAAGCACTGTGCATTACAGGTACTCCTAAAAGCATGTTTTGTAAAAAAAAAAAGATGGCCACTCGGCCTAATTTAGCAATAGAACCACCGATTCAGCTCTGATTGATATGCACCAAGCGGAAGGTCCCTTCAAAATTCCTTTAGTAATTTTCTAGTTATTATTATTATGCAACCAATCATATGCCCTTGACCCTAGTAAACAAGAATGCAGAGGAAAAGAAAACCTGATCATGCCTGTCTAACCCTAGCTGAACTTGTATGACACATCAGTCAGAAATGAACACAAAAAATACCCACTTGAAAAAAAGACTGTGTTGTTGCTGGGGGGGGGGGGGGGGTTTATCATAAAATGTGCTGCGGGCTTGTTGTCAGCGTTGTCCATCATCACATATGCTGGATATTGGTTAACAAGTTAACAAACTAACAGTATTCTAAACCAAAAATAGAGATTTTTAAAATAATGTCAAATTTATAAGTTAAGATAAGAATTATAATATATTTTCAGGTTGAAAGCTAAACTACAACAAAAAACTAATTTAAGAGATATAAATCATGCAGTGGCTCTCAGAAGTCTACAAACTCCTGTTAAAGTGCTAGGTGTTTGTGATGTAAAACTGTATGCTATGGAAAATCTTTTTTAGTTAACATGCCATTAATTATTTGGAATCTGATGAACAAAAAATAAAGGGTTGTCATCATAATTGACATTTCTTGACAGTTGTTAATTTGCTAAAGCCATAGTTTAGAGAAAGGTTACACAATATTAACGTCATCTCACTGTACAAAGGAATCAGTCAAGAGAAGAATGGAAGAAAAATATGGCACAGACTACCTCCCTGCCGCAGGAGGCTATATCCATTCCCAAGTCAGCAACTGATCTGATTATTGACAGGCAAGCAATGCTAACAGAGACTGGCACTGGCAACTGAGAAAGAGACCACTCACTTGTGGTAGCATTGGAGACACTAATGCCTAGGCTGGCCACCACTTGATTGCCTACTCCCTCTGCTCTCCATCAGCATGGATAGGCTGACGATAACATTGGAGAGGCTAATGACTCGTATGCCTAGGCTAGTCACCCGCTTTATTAGATGTGTATTTTCTTCTTCTTCTGACTTTATGGCGGTTGGCAAAACAACTTGAGGTGCATTACCGCCACCTTCTTGACTAAAGTGTGGACCGGAATAGTTTGGATGCCTTTATATGTAGATACCAGTGACTCTTAAAAATCTAAATATCATCTTGTATATTATAACCCCCATATTCTTTTAAAATCTCCTTAATCCTTAACTGAACACTATTTATGTTGCTCAGATTTGAGTATTTTCCTCTCCTGCCAATATTTATCACAATCGGAAGTGGGCAGTAACTAATTATATTTACTCACTTACATTTACTTGAGTAACATTTTTGGAAACTTTTTTAGGAGTAGTTTCACTGTACTGTAATTTATACTTTTACTCTGGTAAGATTTCTTGAAGTATTGCTACTTTTACTTAGAGTAAAATTTCCAGATACTCTACCTAGTGCGAGTTACTTCACTGAATGAAGAACAAACATATTTTAACCAAAAAAATCATATACAGAGACAAACCTACAGTTTATAGTAAAGTGAAACCTCTTGTTTGTACACAAGCTTTGCTATATTACTGTTAATTTCCATCTGCTGAGGCTGTTGTGCCATTTGCAGGAAAAAGGATTCATTAAACACTATATATTGTCACTTATAAACATAGCTACTTACATAGATATACATTATCTACTGTAAGCATTAGTTTTATTAGTTTTATATTGAAACAAGGTATTTGGAAAATAGCTTAGTTTGTTCTTTTATAATTATTTATTTATTTTTATTATTTCTATCATGTTAGTCTTTAGATGCCAGACTTTGCACATAATTGAGTTTTTTCTGCTTGATGACATCATTGTAAAATGATAAATCAGATGTTATGATCAGTTACTCAGTACTTAAGTAGCCATTTTACCGAATACGTTTTTACTCTTACTTGAGAAATGTCTTGGACGGCTACTTTTTACTTTTGCTTGAGTAAAAATTTATTTAAGTAGAGCTACTCTTACTTGAGTACAATTTTTGGGTACTATACCCACCTCTGATCACAATCTAACATTACATGTTTAAATATTTCCTCTTGCCCCCCAAAAAAAAATCACAATTCTCTGTCCCTGGACATTAAATTACGGTCATCTGTATTGAATTACATGATTGCCTAATTATTGTTGTTAAATTTTATTCTTTATTATGGAGTATCTTTGATCTTTTGCATTCTTATGTGTACTTGCAGCACTGTATGAGTGATGTTGTGCGAATGCCTTTTTGATGATATTAAAGACATTATAGAATGGGGGAATTATATAAATGTAATGTAGTATATAGATATCGAAGAATTACTTCATTTCTATTGAGGTTTAAAATTTAGATTTTTATTACTTTAAATAGGAATAAAGGTACTGATTAAAATGTCCAGTACTTTAGTGAGCCTTAAAGGGATAGTTCGCATTTTTAGACATGCTTCAGAAAACTATATGCGTATGAAAACACGATTCAATCGCATCACAAACAAAAACGCCGGCCAAAATTCGTAACTCACTATTACTCGGCACTATTTTCATTCCATTCCAATCAATCCACGCTGCGGCCAGCATCAACTGTTGCGCTCCTCCCGTCAGCTGTTCCACTGTTGAATGCAGACAACATGTCTGATTACGAAACATCTGATAATCAAACTCATATTAGCACAAGGCCAGATGGATCGGATGAAGAAGAAACTTTGGATAGGCAGTATTTTGGATAGGCAATATTTGGATAGTTCATAATGTAGCCCATTTGGTGCCCATAATAATGAATGCGGTCAAATATTGCATAGCCTACTGATCAATACAACATAAAGTTGCCTAATTCTGATATCAAAAATTACACTCCATGAGATCGTCCATACTTACCCTATCTACAGCTGTGTGCTCAGCTTCAGCTTGGAGCACTTCTATATCCACTCGCTCTCTCTCTCTGCCCGTTCTAGCTCCATCTGTTGAAGTTCGGCATCCGTATACTGCGGATCATAAAGGTATCCCTCTTTGGCGCTATGCTAAAAAAAGTTTCTTCTTCATCCGATCCATCTGGCATTGTGGTAAAATGAGTTTCACCATTAGATGTTTCATAATCAGACATGTTGTCGGAATTCAACAAGCTGACGGGAGGAGCAAGAGAGTTGATGCTGGCCGCAGCGCGGATTGATTGGAATGGAAAGAAAATAGTGCCGAGTAATAGTGAGTTGTGAATTTTGGCCCCGCGAAACATGCCGGCACTACTTTCTTGAAAGACTTCTAACGGCCAGAGCTCTGACCAGGAGGTGACCACAGATATGGGTAAGTGGGAATAAACCATGCTGATGGTGAGGATGGGATACAACTTCATGTCTAAAAATGCGAACTATCCCTTTAACCAGCCTGCCATGAAATTCTCAATAGAAAATGGAGAACATGGCATGATGTAAGTTTTTACCTTGTCACAATGCCCCATGTAGTCTTTACAGTGTGATTACTAACCATTAGGTCTGGGGAGTTTGGATAAAACAAGAGATTTTTTATTAACAGAATCCTTCCTCCACTCTTTAAATTTAGGTTAAACAGCAGCAAAATCTAACTGCTGGTGATGTTGATGTTTCCATAGAAATGTAATTAATAAATAATAATACAATTTAATAACAAAATTTAGGCAATAATATAATTCAATACAGAGGACCCTAATTTCATATTCTGCCAACAAACTGAAAAAAGCACCAACTTGTTAGCTCTGGCTTTTTCTCTGTTTGGTATGTGCAAGAAACAATTGCATTTATAAAAAATAAAAATAAAAACTGCACTATATAACAGTAAATAAGAAAAGAAAAAGGGGCTAACATGTGGACTAATAACCAACGCTGTAATTGCAGGTTGTTAACTTTACAACAATATTGTATGTGAGCTTAATGTTTAATATTTATGCTTGATGTCGCATTGAATGACAGTGCATTGTGTCAAAGGAACGCCTGTCAATGCATGTCACGTATAGATTTTGTATGTCAATCATTTTTAAAAGAAATAAATGTGTGGATGAATAGGCATGAGACAGCAGCTGCGTTTACATGGACACAAGTAATCAGATTAAAAGCCTGATCGGAATAAAAATGCTTTATGTCAACACGCCATTCGGAATATTCTGATCCGATCCCACTCATTTGGATCAAGATTTCATTCCGATTGAGACGGCTGGGTTATGCCGATTCTTAATCCGATCGCTGTTCGTGTAATCATTTATTCCTAATGTCGGTCGTTACTGCGCATGTCTGTTACGTCATGCGTAGACGTACCTTACCTTGGCATAAAACTAAAAGAGATTCGGATTAGAATTTGACTGTATACACAACAATAAAGGCTTGTAGATGAAAAACCGTGATCAGAAAAAAATAAAAGCACGCTCTTAAGAACATCGTACCGCTCCATTTTAAACACTCGCAGCCATGTTTGTTTACAGCGGAAGTCTGCTACTTCTTCTTCTACCTCCATTTCTGGTATTTTAGATAGTTCTGCACATGTTGAAATGATTTATTCCGATTGAACGTTTAGCGGATGTAAACACTTGTTATAATCGGATTCATTTTTTCAGTGCCAATGTACACAGTCAAATTCTAATCCGAACTATGATCCGATTAAAGACATTTTGCAAATGTAAACGCAGCCACTGATTTGTGATTTCTTTTTTTGGGGGGGGGGGGGGGGGGCAGGAGGAAACATTTGAACAGGTAATTACAGATTGTGATAAATATTGGCAGGAGAGGAAATACTTGAATCTGAGCAACAGAAATAGTGTTCAGTTAAGGATTAAGGAGATTTTACAAGAGTATGGGGGATATAATTTACAAGATCATATTTTGATTTGTAAGGGTCACAGGTATTTACTTAAGGCATTAAAACTATTCCGGTCCACACTTCAATCCAAAAGGTGTTGGTAATGCACCTTAAGTTGTTTGCCAACCGTCATAAAGTTGGAAGAAGAAGAAAATACCCGTCTAATAAAGCAGGTGACTAGCCAAGCCATATGAGTAATTAGTCTCTCCAATGTTATTGCCAGCCTGTGCGCTCACTTGTTTACTGGTCTCCTTCTCAGTTGCCAGCACCGGTCTCTCAGTTACCTATGCCGGCCTAGCAATAATCAGATCAGTTGCTGACTTCCGAAAGGATATAGCCTCATGGGACAGGGAAGTAGTCTTGAAGAGCAACTCACCCCTACCAGAGTCTTACTCCATCTACATTTCCGCTTTGAAAAATGCGCCAAAAGGAAGCTTTGCCTGGTGAACTGAGGGACCCACTGGGGGAGACGAGAGGGCTCGGCCGAGTAAACACTTCCTTGCTATTCCAACTCGCTACGGAGGTGTGGCCGAAACTCAGCTTGTTTTATACCCCACAGCGGCAGGGTGACTATCGTCAGCCATCACAGCAGAGCAAATAACAATGCCCGATTCAAATTTAAGCGAAGTGTAAAGGTTTACCTGAAGACGGCGGTACACTGACGGTACTAAAATGTACTAAATACCATAAATAATTACCAGACATGTAGACAGCACTATTAGACAATCATTTATACAGTTTATCAGCAAATAAAAAGTTGATTTGGGGGTGAGTTGCTGTTTAATTTTGGCCCTAATACCGACTGCAGTAACCAGTAACAATTGGCATCAATGTGACCACAGTGACATTACAAAAACTTGACAATTCTCCAAAATGAATGAAATGACAAGAAAGAAACATGTCAGAGAGGCTGCCAAGAGAACAGCAGCAACATCCGAAGGAACACTTGGTTGTGATCAACATGTGACAACCATCTTCTATACAGCATGTCTGGATCAAAGACAGAATCCTTGTATTTCAAATTAAACATCCATGCCTGATTAAATTCTCACATAGCTTTGAGTTAGAGTGTGTTATGATTTGATATAGCCAAGCCTGAACTTCTACATTGACACAAAAGCAACTCAGCACATCTCCAAGAAGAACACCATATCCACAGTGAAAGATAGTGTTAGCCACATCATGATCAGAAGTTGCTTTTGTTCAGATGGGACTAGAGTTTTTATCAAGGTGGATAATGAGATGAACAGTTCCAAATTCCCGACAGCTCTGACCAAAATCTCCAGGCGTCTGCAAAAAAGAGGAAGGTCACGAGGGATTTTCTTTCTCTTTTGACTTCCTGAAAGTAAAATGCCTGAGCCTGAGTTCAAAAATAAATATTTCAGAAAATCTGTGGGGTCACCATTTACCTGTGGGGTAAAAATGGTTTGTACAGGCTGATATTTTTTGGAAACTTTTGACTGAATGCTGAAGTTGAATTGGTTCAACAAAGACTTACTTTAGGGTGTGCATACTTATGCAACTGTTTTTTTTTTTTTTTGTTGTTGTTTTTTTTACAATTTCCTCTTAGATATGCATATTAATTTTACAGGATGAATATCATATTATTTTTTGGGAAAGTGTTCATTTATCACAGACTTTCTTTTGCATGTCAAAACCCTGGCATTTAATAGGAGATTTTTTGTACCTACATTTAAATGTCTCAATGTATGCTTTCTTTGCAACACTTGTCAAAATATCATAAAAGAAGCAATTCTACAGTCCTCACATTGCAGAAGACCGCTGTTTGAGAAAACCCGTTTTTTTTATCAGTTTCTGGAGACTAACGCCACTTCAACCATTTATCTTAAAGACGTCACGAGTACAATAGGGCATGTAAGTCATGTAAGTTTACGTTTTAGAATGTTTTCTATGTTCAGCTTTTGGACTCCTGAGCCAAAGTGGTGAGTTACTCAGTAGACAAGGCAGAGGGAAGCAGCCGTATGGTCTGTTTGGGAAACGGCTGAAGACCAGCCTGAGGAGCTGCCTGGCAACGTCTGTGGTCCAGTTGGCAGGGCCTCATTAGTTTTCATAGGTCCCTTTAGTACTGAGTAAAAAAGGTTTAGAGTGTAAAAAAAGGTTTAGAGTGATAACCTAAATTATTTTATGGCCTGGAGAAAATTGTTTTGCCAGTCAACACATTAAAACATGCATTTCTTGAAGAAACCCCCTCATGTTTCTTTCAGGGGATTTATTATTTGCTGTATTCCACTTCGGTATTTGACAGTAGAAGACTAACAGGATCGGATGTCTGTACATTGCAGGGTGTGTAGCAGGTTAGCAGAGCAGTTGCAGCAATGCTGATGCTCCATCTGTGTTTTTATGCTACCTGCCAAGATCTGAGTGCACAACCACCGTAGTCAGGTGTGAAAAAGACAGAAAAACAGACTTGAAGTGCTGAAATATGCATCGGGTTGCTTTTACAGGTTTGTAGCACATGTAGAACACCATCTGAACTGCTGCTTGTGTATACAGTTGGATGAATCAGACATGCATGAAATTGACCATTGAAACAAGAAGCTGCTTTCTTTCCACTATGCTTTTTCTGGCACTATATGTCTCTAGCGGTCAGTACATATGAGTTCATTTTTTATCATCTACACTACAAAGGTGTGTGCTATTTTACTAAGAATAAAGCTATTTAAAAATATATAATTTACTTGATAAGTGCTACCTGTGTTTATTTTACCCAATTCAGAGTTGGAACTAAGTTTTGGTGGTAGAGTATTTATGTTAACATATACAACTGAAACCAGATATGTAGATACAATAGACTGTATAAAAAGACAAAGTTTGTTTGTTTTTTTCTTTGTCTGACTATATATCAGACTAAATGTTTCTGGTTTTAGGTCAGTTAGGACTACCAAATTAATTCTATTCCCTAAATCCAGAATAATGGAAAATGTATTTTTTATGGGATTGTTTTTTACAATTCTTCATGGCCAGAAGATTACATGATTTTTTTGGGGGGGGGGGTTGGTAGAATTTCTGAGAATTTTTAACTGCATGACTTGGATCATGCGCATTTGGCAAGGCCAGGGAACTTTATTTGTAATGCACAAATTCAACAACAAGGCAATTGAAGGTGCTTTACATCATTAAGGCATAAAACACAACCTTAGAGACACATAACATATGACACATCAAAACATATAACATTCCAACTGTTATTAATCAGTTACTCAAGGGCACTTCTAAACAGATGGGTTTTTAGCTTTGATTTAAAGGAGCTCAGTGTTTTAGGTTTCCTTCAATAAGATTCTCGAAATAGTTTGCCGGAACTTTGACATTTGCTCGAACACACTTTTTCAGCGCTGCTCCCGATATAATACAAACGGACTGGGATTAGCGCTTTTTGATGGCTATTCCAAAACACTGACTAAAGGGTCTTTAAGCCATTTTCTAACTTTTTTAGCTGTATCCTCAGTGTCCTCGTCCATTGGAAGACCCATTTACACCTAAGTTTCAACTTCTTGACTGATTTCTTGAGATATTTCTTCAATATTTTCAGGGAATGTTCTTTTGTCATGATGCCTTTTTCTTTATGCACCACTGCCCCCTGCAGCAACACACCCAAACAATGATACTGCCGCTTCTGTACCTCTCAGTTTCAGGGTTGCAAGCTTCCCCCTTTTTTCTCCAAATGTAGCACAGCTCATTAAGGACAAACACTATGATTTTTGCTTTATAAAATATGTCTCCTAAAATTAAGGTCCTTCTTCCCGAGTGCATGGCTTCCTATATTTCAGCCTCTTCACAAGGTATTTTGCTTTTGTTTTGGGGTTGATGAATGCATTTTTGTGCAAAATGTACACATCTCTAGGATACAGAACCTGTCCTCTATCTAAAAGTTATGATGGTTGAACCTTCTCTTGGTGTATATATTTGAATACAAATGATTGATCAGATGAATGTGGCACCCTCTGGCATCTGGAAATTTTACCCAGTGACCAACCAGACTTGTGCAGGTCCATAATGTTCTTTCTGCTATCTTGTCAGAGTCCCTTTTTTTCATGTCACAAAAGGATTTAGTATGTTTGAGGCCCCTCTATGTATTTCAATAAATTCATAGGTGTTCATCCAATAACTCAAATATATAGTATTAAACCTTTAACCCATAATGCTTCCAACCAATCAGAAGGTAATAAAGCCATGACACAATTATCTAGCTTTTCCCAAGTTGCTTAAAAGCATAGGAACCTTAGTATTTATATATTTACAATTTGGACAAAATTAATAAACCATTCTTTAAAATATTCTTTCTTTCCTATTATGTTAGTATTTTGCAAACAGAAGTTTTTCATGATTCTTAACTAACAGGACTAATTGGAAACATGTTGTCTGATTTAATATCAGACAGTGAGAAAAAGGATGTCTTGTAATTCATTGTATGTCAACATTTGATTTAACCATGTCTAAATCTTTCCGTATGGATCTAAACATATGATGTAAAAAGCGTTCCATATTTTCATATTTTGAATTCTTAAATTCTAACTTTAAGACGTTCCACCTCTCTGGTGGGGAAGGAGCCAGAGCTGCTGTGCGAGGTTGAAAGGTTTCGACTGGACATCGTCGGACTCGCCTCGACACACGGCTCTGGCTTTGGAACCTGTCTCCTTGAGAGGGGTTGGACTCTCTTCCACTCTGGAGTTGCCCCCGCAGAGAGGCGCCGAGCTGGGGTGGGCATACTTGTTGCCCCCCATCTACGTTGGGGTTTACCCCGGTGAACGAGAAGGTAGCCTCCCTCCGCCTACGGGTGGGGGGACGGGTCCTGACTGTTGTTTGTGCTTACGCGCCAAACGGCAGATCAGATTACCCACCCTTTTTGGAGTCCTTGGAGGGTGTGCTGGAGAATGCTCCTCCCGGGGACTCCCTTGTTCTGCTTGGGGACTTCAACGCTCATGTGGGCAAAGACAATGAGACCTGGAGGGGTGTGGTTGGGCGGAATGGCCCCCCTGATCTGAGCAGTCTGCCACCAACACTGTTTACAGTGGGGATGGTGTGCTGCTGACCTCGATGCGGGACATTTTGGGTTGGTGGATGGAATACTTTGAAGACTTCCTCCATCCAAACAGCACGCCTTCCAATCTGGAAGCAGAGTCTGGGTACTTTGGGTCGGGCTCTCCAATCTCTGGTGCTGAGGTCACCGAGGTTGTTAAAAAGCTCCTCGGTGGCAAGGCTCCGGGGGTGAATGAGATTCGACCGGAGTTCCTCAAGGCTCTGAATGTTGTGGGGTTGTGTTGGTTGACACGGCTCTAAAATATTGCGTGGACATCGGGGGCAGTTCCCTTGGATTGGCAGACTGGGATGGCCGTCCCCCTGTTTAAAAAGGGGGAACACAGAGTGTGTTCCAACTAAAGGGGGATCACACTTCTGAGCCTCCCTGGTAAGGTCTATTAAGGGGTTCTGGAGAGGAGGGTCCAATGGATAGTCGAACCTCGGATCCAGGGGGAACAATGTGGTTTTCGTCCTGGCCGTGGAACACTGGACCAGCTCTACACCCTCAACAGGGTCCTGGAGGGTGCGTGGGAGTTTGCCCAACCGGTCTACATGTGTTTTGTGGACTTGGAGAAGGCGTTCGAATGTCTCCTTCATAGAGTCCTGTGGGCGGTACTCCGGGAGTATGGGGTACCGGACCCCTTGATACGGGCTGTTAGGTCCCTGTACGACCGGTGCCAGAGTTTGGTTCGCATTGCCGGCAGTAAATCAGGCTTGTTTCCGGTAAGAGTTGGACTCCGCCAAGGTTGCCCTTTGTCAACGATTCTGTTCATAACTTTTATGGACAGGATTTCTAGGCGCAGCCAAGGTGTTGAGGGGATACGTTATGGTGGCTTCAGGATCGGGTCTCGGCTGTTTGCAGATGACATGGTCCTATTGGCTTCATCGGAACGTGATCAAAAGCTTTTGCTGGAGCGGTTCGCAGCTGAGTGTGAAGCGGCTGGGATGAGAATCTGAGGCCATAGTCTTGAGCCGGAAAAGGGTGAGGTTCTTTCTCCCGGTCGGGAATGTGGTCCTTCCCCAAGTGGAGGAGTTTAAGTATCTGGGGGTCTTGCTCACGAATGAGGGAAAAATGGAGCGGGAGATCGATAGACGGATTGGTAGGGCATCTGCAGTTATGTGGGCGCTGTAGCGGTCTGTCATGGTGAAGAGAGAGCTGAGCCAAAAGGCGAAGCTCTCGATTTACCGGTCAAGCTAAGTTCCTACCATCATCTATGGTCACCAACTCTGGGTAGTGACCGAAAGAACAAGATCACGGATACAAGCGGCTGAAGTGAGTTTCCTCCGTAGAGTGTCTGGGCTCTCCCTTAGAGATAGGGTGAGAAGCTCAGTCATCCGGAGGGGGCTCAGAGTAGAGCCGCTGCTCCCCCACATCAAGAGGAGTCAGTTGAGATGGCTTGGGCATCAGGTCAGGATGCCTCCTGGACACTTCCCTGGTGAGGTGTTTGGGCACGTCCCACCGGGAGGAGGCCCAGGGGAAGACCCAGGACACAATGGAGGGACTATGTTTCTCGCCTGGCCTGGGAACGCCTTGGGATTCCTCCCGAGGAGCTGGCCCAAGTGGCTGGGGAGAGGGAAGTCTGGGTCTCTTTGCTTAAGATGCTGCCCCTGCAACCCGACCCCAGATAAGCAGAAGAAAATAGATGGATGGATGGAAAATCAAATTTTGAATTAACAGTAGCTTCAAATGTGAGAATGCCTCAGGCAAGCAATTAGTTTCACCTTAATCACATGATCAGTTTTATGTTGATCGAATTATTGAGGATTATGTTTGAAGATCTGCCTTCAAAAATTTGATATTGGTTTGTTCTAAAAGTAATCTTTTAAGCTTTCTTTTTATCCTCTCCATCAGTTTTGCCACATCTGCCAAGCTTCAAATAGTCAGTTGAACTATGAGTCAAAGGTGCATTATGTCTCCACCACTGATATTAGCATATACCAAATGACATACCATGGCAACTGTCTCTATAATTTTCAATTTAGAAAGGCTGTTATGTAGAGCTGTCTGTCAATGATATGATAAATTACCTGGAGGATTAGTCAGCTGTCAGCAGATGTCTGCATGTGAAACCTTTTGCCACCAGGTGTTATTCAACATTTGGCATAGCTTATCAGTGAGGACCAGAGTGTTCAAGGAAGCAGTTCACCAAAACACACTGTCAGTGCCTAATGAGCATAAAAATAAAAGCAATATTTTCTGATTAAAACATGCATTTACACAGGGGCTGTGTTATCAATATGCCTCTGTAATTAAACCCCAAAAGTATAGCTGTTTTTCTGATACATATCCGGACTGTTTTTAATTTCACATTTTATATTTGATAAAAACTCAAAAATGAGCCGAAAATAATGGTGGTAGATTCTAGCTTTCCTAATAGCTTCAAAGGGTATTTTTAACAAAGAGAATTAAGTAATATAGTTCATTGATGAAAATCCAAACTGTAACATGCCCTGCTGCTTCTGCACTGACTGCAGTCTGATGTGCATGGTTGATAAGAGGCACACGGGCCATACGAGTCAATGAAAGATGAGGGTGACATCAGCAGTTCAGTCGACTTGGCCTGACACCGTGCCTCTGCAAACCCCTTTATTGGAAGCTGCCTCGACACCCATCCACATTATATATGTTGCAATGACTTTCTCTGTGGGCAGTATTGCTACTGTCAATGCTGTGGTGGGCAGGTGTGTGGTTGTGTAGGAGTTTCTATGGCAATAGAGGCCAGAGCAGAAAAATTGGAAGATAGCAGGAAAAAGGAATAAAAATAATGGCAGACTGAAATTTTGCTTGGTTTATGTCCGGGTAAAGTATTATGGTTATAACTTTACAAACTGGAAACACTGGGCTTTTAACTGGTAAAATGGATTCTTAGCAGTTGACTGACAGTTTCTAACATATGGCTATAATTCCCCCATATCTGTCTGGGTTTTCTATCTTATCTACTGTCTATGTCTGGAACCACTGTGATCAATGATTTGTTTATTTGCCTGTGTAATAAGCAAATTATGCTAAGCAGGAGAAGTCACCTCTAGCATTAACCTGGTTACACTTTAATCAATGACTTAAGTGATTTTTATCAGCATGCCAGAGGCAATGAGGTGCTAAAACCAGTTACTGACTGGAATCTGTCTTTTTAAGTGTTGGAAAGAGGTGGTTGTTATTTATTGGTTTAATAAGGGAAAACGGTTACTCTCAAAGTCATCCGTTCAAGCAACATTCATCAGTGTTGCAAATTATCCTCTTATTTATATCAACAACTGCATTCCTTTTAAAAATGATAGTTTGGATTTAAAGTTGTTTTGACAGGTATGCTTGATTATCTTTTGCATGTTTGCTTTTTGCAAATTAGTCCATTATTTTCATTATCAGGAATTTTGATCATAAATTAGAAAGGAAGAAAGAAACATAACCGGACAAGAAAAGCACTCAGAGCCTCCCCCACCCCCCAAGGTCGTGATCAAATTCTAACATTTTTAGATTCCATATCATGAAAACATACATTTAGCAACTGGATTAACACTATCATTGACCTCCGCCAGGAGGTATATGTTTTTGTTTGTTTGTTTGTCTGTTAGCAACATAACTCAAAAAGTTATGGACGGATTATAATGATTACATTTCAGGAAATGTCCGCAATGGGACCGGGAATCACTGATTAAATTTTGGGGTTGATCCGATATGCAGCGCTTATCCACCAACAGACCAGTGGTGCTAGCCTCCACTCCTCTTCCATGTCAGAGAGCTCACAGATGGCTGAGCTCGTGCAGTAGCCCCGCTACGGTTGGACCACATGCACAGCAAATTAATCACACATGCACGAATCTCCCCTCTCTGCTGGAAGACCACAGAAACAGCACGAACACAGCCAAGCATTTCATTAACAGACATTTTATTGAAAAAGTATCGAAAGTTAGAATTAGATAACAACATGGGGACGAGTGACCCTGGTGGAGGTCTGCGCTCTCTGAGTGCTTTTCTAACCCCTATGGCGGAGGTAAGAAGAAGATGAAATGCAAAGCAAAAGAGCTAATCAAAAAACAAATCTCACTGCTTTTATCAGAGCAAATCATAATGAAGTTAAAAAGATTTCTGGCAATTGTCAGTGATCCATAATGCTCAGACTTTGCCTGTCTAAAATTTGTGGCCAAATGAAAAGAAACAAAAGCAAGAAAGCTTTTATTAAGTGGGATCACCCACTTAACACTTCGTCTGCTAATGAATCACAAACTGCAGGATTTTTCAGACCAACTTAAGCCAACTGAGGGCATCAAAAACACTTTTTGAGGAACAAACATGGTGGTAAAATAAAATATAATCATAATTCAGACATGTATACTGTATATCTGCTATACTCACCCATAAAATGAATAAGACGCTATTTAAATTATGTTAAGTTTAACCAACGAGTGAATATAATTTGGATAGTGCTGACTGCAGTGGAGGGGTGGGGGATGGGGTGTGTATGTGTCTTGTGTGTGCTGAGAGTTTAACTGGATGTGTATGATCGATTTTGCTTTAATTGTGTTTTCTTTATAAATTTTTCTGTTTTTATCATGCAAAGCAATTTGTGCTGATTTGATCATGAAAAGCGCTCCACAAATAAAATTTGATTGATTGATTGGCTGGATTCTTTGTTATACTCACACAAGTATCCCTTTTTCTTCTAATCTGCAGAACAGGGTGGAAGACTTTTAAAACTTTTGAAGTGCAAGCTGGAATAGCTTTGAAGTCTCCTGTTTCTATTAACGGCTGAAAACTGCGACCAGTGCACTTAATAAAGAGGACGGCAGACGGCGACCACAGAAGTCGGCTCGCGGTTTTGCCATGCTTTGCAATCCAGCAAACGGAACCACCAGGTTCTGACCAGAACCAGCTGTGCGCATCAGCTTGCACGTTTGGACACTATTTTTATTCTCTTTTTCCTTGGGCCGGACTTTGATTGCTGCTTTGGGACAGAGTGTGGAGCAAGCCTCCTCAAAATAGGACCGATCCTCTTTATTCTAGTTTTCTCTTTATGTGTTTGGGCAGAGATATTAACTAAAGTTAGAACGATTAAGATATTGTTTCATAGAGTTGGTTTGATGTTTTTTGAACGCTGAACCCGCAAGGGTTGCCACAGCAAATCACCTGTCTCCATTTTTGTCCTATCCTCTGCATCATCTGCCCTCACACCAACTAACGTCCTCTTTCACCACATCGGTAAATCTCCTTTTTGGTCTTCCTCTCTGCCTCCTGCCTTGTGGCTCCAACCTCAGCATCCTTCTACCGATATAATCCTTGTCTCTCCTCTGAACATGTCCAAACCATCTCAGACTGGCCTCTCTGACTTTATCTCCAAAACATCTAACATGAGCTGTTCCTCTGATGTACTCATTCCTGATCCTATCCATCCTCGTTACTCGTCAAATTAATTTCTTCATAAGAGACTGTTTGGTTCAAGATTCCCTCTTAGATGAGAGTGGTGCCCAGAATTGTTTTACAAAGAGAAACTCAAATTTCATTAATACTAATATAATTAATAATAATTTATCATAATTATTAATGGTTATGTGAGCCAAACATTTTTGCATCCCTGTTGCACAACAATCATATGTAGTGCTTCAGCAGTAGTCCCCAGAACATAACCAGCCTTCTTAATCAGGTTGTTGAGCCTTTTTAAGTCCCTGGCTCTGATGCTGCTACCCCATTATATGAGGGCCGAAGAAAATACGTATACAACAGACTTGTAGCATATATGCAGCATCTTGCTGCAAACCCTGAATGGCCAAAGTTTCTTCAAGTCCAGTCTTTTCTGTCCCTTTTAGTAGACATCTTCACAGTTAAATCTTCAGTCCAGTCTGTTTCCCAGGTGGACACAGAGGTATGTATATTCCTCAACCCTACCTCCACTTCTTCTCCCATGATGCAAACAGTGTTTGACCTATTCCTGTTTCTTCTTAAATCTACAGTCATCTGCTTTGATTTGTTCATACTCAAGATCAGACTATTGTTTCCACACCATGCCACAAATAGGTCCACCAGCTCTCTGTACTCACCTTCTTGTCCATCTCTGATACACCTGACAACTGCAGAGTCATTGGAGTATTGGAGTAATAGAAATCTGAAGTGTACAGAGTGAAAAGGAATGGTGAGTCCCCTGTGGTGCTCCGGTGCTGCCGATCACCTGGTTTGACACACAATCCTTCTGTCCCACAAATTGTGGTCTTGTTTGTCGGTCATTAACTGATAACAAAATAATTTTGGGCATGATTGTGCAAATAAACATTAAGAATGCATGATAAATAGGTTTGTTCTACTGTATGTAATATAGTATTTCTTCTTAAATATCAATTCAATAAATTAAGTCCCATTACCTTTAAATATGAATAGTCTGATTCATTTAAATAATGTTCTTTATAATATACTGTGATTTATTCATAAATGTCTGAGTATCTCTGTGCTGTTTATTGGGTTGATGTTTTTTTTATCACAAATTATTTGTAATTAGAATTTTTTTGAAATATGCAAAGTGCCATTTTGGGCATATGTTTTTTTATGTTAAAAAGAAACTTTAAAAAGAAAGTTGGCTTGTGCCTGATGTCAAGGCCCAGCCTCTTAATTTCAATGGCTCTCCCCAACATGTGTTTGCATTTGGGCCAGTGATCAATTCACACAACCCAACTGTATTCAGATCTGCCACAGAAATTCAAACATGTTTGTTTGACTGGGACTATGGTCAGCTTGGGTCATTTCCCACATGCACACTTGCAGTCTCCATTCTTTATCTCTCCTCACACTGGCAGATATTTGCACCGACTCTCCCTGCTGACTGACTGCAACTAGCGCGGACCTTCCCTGACTGGAAATTAAGGGGTAAAATTGACCCAAAAATTGTGTTGTGTGTCCCTTACTTTAGAAGTAATGAGTGATTCCCAAGTAGATGCAAGGGACCCCTGCCAAATTTCCTAACAGCAAATTAAGAGAGCAATGCTTGTCTTCTGCCAAACCTCGGCGGCTCCTTCTTAGCCTTTCATTGAGACAGCGCATCCAAACCATTGATCCAAACACATAATCGTTGAATAAGTCTGCACCTTTTTTAGTAGTTTAAGCAAAATATCATTCTTACGCTTTGGTAGCTGGAGGGATAGTTCCTAGTGGCATATAAAAGCTTATTGCTACAAGTTACCTTTTTGAAAAACAACTAAATGGGGTGGCATTGCCTGTTTCTCCTCTCCAGTCATCACATACCACTAACTGTATATAATGAGGTCTCGATTCCCTCTGAGCAAGGACAAGAGCAAAATGGAGACACAAACAAGCGAATTGGCAAAATGCTACTTGTAAGAAGGATGGGGGGTGAGACAACATGCTGTGAGCTGCACAGAAAAAGAATGAACTCCAACATGCTGGAGCATGACATTCTCCTGAGGCCCATCTTGACAGAACATATTTGGGAAGGACTGTTTAATTTAACTTAGATATTTTACCAAGTTTTTTTCACTTCCTGCTTACAATAAGTTAGACACACTGCGTGTTGACACTGGACTGGGAGTCCTCAGATGTCATTGCTTGGGAACTTCAATAAGTAGGCAACTAACAGAGAAAACAGACTTGGGCCAAAATCCAGAGAACCATAGCAGAGTCTGTAATTTTACTGTATTGATTTAGATAGACTTTAAAGGGCAAAATAACTATGGTGAACAGGCAACCTGTGCGTCATTTTTTTATTTTTTTTTATAAATGTGGTTAAACCGTATTAACAGTAATGTAAGTAAATTAATGTAGGATCCTTTCTGCACAAACATTCATTCAATATGTTTAGAACCCAGGTTTTTAAATAATTAATATTTTGGAGGTATTTAGATTGCTTTTTGGTGCACTTGAATCTCAACAGTTTTGAGTACCTCGTTTAAAGCCGCCTTAGACTGAAAGAATGTCATTTTATGTATATTTCTTTTACTTGCAGTGAAAAAAATGTGTAACTTTACAAAGTCAGCGTTGTCCTTTCTCCCATGCTCATTTATATATTTAGTTATCACTTGATCTTCAACTCTAAGAGTTCAGAATGAGAAAGAAAATGTTATTTTGCTGGTTTTATTGAGAGGCAAATGCCATTACATTAAACTTCCCATCCTCAGATTATAAAAATGCCCCAAATAATGTCTTTATGTTTAAAGATCGATGTTAAAGCAACTTTTAGTTGGACAGTTTAACCAATTTAGGCCAGGTCAAATAATAACTCAGAAGGCATAAACTATAAAACAGTCACTTTTATCTTTCTGTGGATAAATGTTTAATGGAGTAAACACATGTATTTTTATCTTTTTAAATATTTTAGCTGATTTGCTGTCCTTTTTGTAGAGCTAGTACACAATTCTAAAACTGTTACTGTTGTTTCGTTTTAAAAAGTGAACATTAATGACCTACCATCACATTTTCAACCAAATGCTTCTTGTGAGACTGTTGCTTGTTGTAAAAGCTGTTTTTAAAGTCCATTGTAAAAAAAAGGCTGTACTCATTAATACAATGCTGTACAAATGTAAGGTTTTAATTTTTAACTAAAAATGCCAACTGTTGCCCTGTTAGGAAAAGCATTAAACTGTCTTGACCATTTTCAAAAAAAGAAAATTTGCAAGTACAGAACTAAACAGAATATCTGAAAACTGAAAATTTCACATAAATAATATTACATGTTCTACTTACATACAAAACAATTGTCTGGAACAACAATTGTTATTTGAAATGAATTTTGAAATAATTAATAACTTAAATATACTACTCATTTACTGTAAGTTCACTACACAAGCAAAACATGTAAATCTTCAATACTTTTACCCTGAAATCTTCACACAGTGCACAGGTACTGGATCTAGACTGTTGTTCAACACTTCTGGGAACAAATGAGAAAATGTCTCTTCAGCCTACTGGGCTGGGTTACTATCAGTGTGTTTGTTTGTTAGATTTGACCTCTACAGTTGATGTTTACTTTGTTCAATTCTCTAAGTAGTAGTGAAAAGGCATGGGATGTCCATGAGCTAAAACATGTTGTGATCAAAGTATGTCGTGGATATCAGTATGGACTCAGCAAATTGTTTAAACTTATTCATAAATGGGAATTATTTGTCTATGTTATTTTTTTCAACCTAACAAATAATTAACTAAAAAAACCTTAACACAAAGAAAGCATTAACTTTAAAAAGGATCCTTTGGTTAGGAAAACATGTCTTGGAACTTGAGACCAAATACCAATATTTACAGAAAATATTTGCTGAATAAAATCTATATTTGATATATCAAATCACTTGTTTTTTAACTTTTGTTTAATTTTTATGTAAACAGTGTAATAATGTGCTAATAGCAGGTCAATTTCATTATTCTTTAAAACAAAACCTCAGTCAAATCCTAGAGACAAGTATTTTTGACTCAGGTTTTGATTTTATTGAATTCAATTCATTTCAAAATTACTTTATTGATCACAAATGAAATGTTATAATTCAGACTATATAAGAGGATGCTACAAAAATGTTTAGCACTTTGAGGTAAATTGTTGTGCTGTTTTTTTGCATCAGTAGATACCTAAATTATAGTTTTAAGTCATTCTTGTGTTTGATGAAGATATTGTTCCCTAATCACTGTGTGTTTTTCTGTTTACTAATTTAGTCATTCTCTAAGTGTCTTAATCTCTGCTCTCTCACAGCTGCTGTCAATCAGTAATCACTCACCTGTTTCACATTCAGTAATCACTCCTCTTAGTACTTAAACACTAGGCTAGTTGTTTGACCCCTTTTGTTTTCTGTTTCACCACTACTTATTTTATTAACATCCTTCAATATGACCTTTCCTGCCTGCATTTGGGTCCTCTAACACAACACTTTACTTTTCTTTTTCTTGAAACCTACCACTGACACAATTTTATGGTTCCATTTCCTAATTGTAGTATCCTGAAAATGTATTATTTGTATTGACAAACAGGGGTTTAAAGAAACACATCCAGCTTTCATGTATAATTTCCAAACCCACCCATTTGTATTGCATGCTTAATGTAGCAGTGGTTTTGGAGGTTGCCAATCCAGCCAGTGTAAAAACCATAGGACCTCCACAACCTGGCCTCTGTATCATAATGTCTCTCACTTCAATGCTTCTTTTAATTTGCTATTAGTCTGTCCTTTTCTCTATTTTCCTTTCTTTCTTCCTTGCAGTGTGAGAAGCACGAAGACTGGACTCCTAGATCTTGGATGAAACAAATGCTGAAAAACAAGTCCATTCTCAGCATAAACACATGAACTTTTGCAGGTTGGCTCCAGTGGGTATTTGGGGGTATTTTTGAAGTGAAGAAAGTGTCATTAATCAATGATCACAAGAGTGGTGAGACTGTTCCAGATAAAATACACAACAAAGAGATTCACATAGCTTATAACTTCAAATACAGTCATCATAACCATCTACTGTACTACTGAACACTTAAACCCATTATCAGTTGCCTTTGTTAATACTGCCTTTGGATACAGTTGTAGTCCATCTTACCTTTTAAATGTTAGGAAGGCAGCGCTATTGCAGTTCAGCTTGAGTTAAGCCTCTCTGGCTCTTTTTTTTTAAACATTGTATCTAACTATATGGGAATTAAAATTAGGTTTTATGAAGATTGCTAGCTGTGTTGTGTGTGAATCTTTGTCTGTGTGAGCATGGATGAAGATCCATGTGCCTTATGCTAATTTCCATATCTCCTCTGTCAGACTAGAGGAGGTGTCGACAAGGAAAGGGTAACGGGGATGCTCTGTGTCAGGGGACTGGGTTGCATGGATGGTGTGGGGGGATGAAATGGCAAAGCTTAAGCTAACTCCCAGAATTGCTACAACGGGGTGGGCTATGAGAGGGTGAACATCTAACTATGGGCCAATCCTGCTGCTATAGGGATTAATGTCACTCCTGCATTTGGAGACCGAAGAAAATCCCAGGAATGATTATGAAAAACCAGATTGGATTTCTCTGTGTTTAGCACATTTTCATTCCCCAGGCTCAAGAAGAAGATTCTTAGAGAGAGTGATCTGTCTGTCACTTTCACAGGCTGGTGTTACATTGTCAAGGAAATGACTTTTGGATATGTTCACACTTGATACAATCTGACAGTGATACATGGTTTTAACTCAAAGAACAGGGCTGATCTGAAACGAGCCTCGCTATTCAATAAAGTTGGTAATAGTAGTAAACCAGACTCCATCCGTAAAAATTTGACCAATTGATTTTGCCACAAAAAAACAGCAGTGGAATTAATTGTACAGAATTATTCCCTGGAAAAAGCTTGGACAAAGGGCAAAACCGGATGCCGTTGCTCGTTTTTTAAAGGAAATGCAAGAGAGATCCATTACCACTGTTATTATTTGCTGTTATCTTGCAGCTGCAGTGTTGGTAAGCTATGTTAGCTTGTTTGTTAGTCAAGCCCTACCTGATGTGAAGTGATTGCTGCAGATTTTTTCTATTTTTAATCATCTGCTCATTCCAATCGCTTCTTCTGATCGCTTACACCTGATCAAGAATGAGAAAAAATGTTGGAATTGATTGAGGTTGATTGGGCACGCAGATGCAAAAATCCAACGTTGTTACTAGGATAAATATAATAGCTAAACATATGACTGTTGTTATATAATTCTTTTAAAATTGCTGCATGTCCTCATTTATTTTATTAATTCGTAGGGTAACTATGAATAAGGTTATTATAGTTTTCTGTGACATTAGTAAATTGCTGTGATATTGCAAATATGCTTAAATATTTTGATCTTCATTTAGAGATCTGTTTTCTTTCTCTGCTCAGTTTCCAGTACACCATGGTGCAACTTTAACTAAACCAGTTCATATGAATTATTCGCCCTGATCAAATTTCAGCCATGATGTCAGAATCTTGTGAGCCAGTTCAGAGCTACTACATCTTAGATTATTGCCTACAGCTTTGCCTTCATGAGACAAACTCCTCTATGTTGTGGGTCTGGGTGAAGCATCTATTTGTGCTAGAGGTGGTGCCAAAAATACAAATCTGCATACTGTATGCCCTTGCACTTCTTTGGCATGAATTCATAATGACAAGTTGGGGACTAATAGCAGACCGACAGTTATGGCAGATCTTGTCTATTTGTATCTCATTTAGGATAATGTTTGGGTTCTGTTAAATCTGGTAAACAAGGCCATTACTTTAATTGCAGTTATGATACTTTTAAAGTATTTTGCCACATGTAAGTAGCCCTGTAATCAAGTGGCAACTTGTCCAGAGTGTATTGTTCCTCTTGCTCAGTTACTCCTGGGACAGACTATCCATAACCCAGAAAAGTAAGTATAGAAAATTAGCAAATGGAGGATCACTACAGCCTGTACTAACAAAATGTGGTCTGTTTTTGTTAGATGGCACTAATGTGATATCAGTTCAGTCTATGTTCTTTTACATGTTACTGAGTTTAGTAATATTACATAGCTAATATATAGGTAATTTATTTTCTCTTTAAAATACAGGCTACGTAAAGCATCACTTGCTTTATTTACATCACAATTATTAGGACTGCAAAATCAAATATCAGGCAGGACAAAATCAGTTGCAAGTTGGGAATTGTTGGAAGTGTTATCTGTGTTTACAATGACAATATTTAGGCTGTGTTTATAAACAAGTTCAATTTGGATCATTTATATGTCACCAATTCATAACATGTCATCTCAAGGCACTTTACATGAAATTCTACTTGAGGAATCTAAGCAGATTGCATCAAGTCATTGACTTGCAGCATGCACTCCTCCTGAAGGAACATACAGCGACAGCAGACAGTTGCCTGCGTTGTGTTGTGTTGTGACTGAGCAAGCATGTAGGAATAGTATAGAGGAAAAAGTCCTTTAACAGGAAGAAACCTCCAGCGGAACCTGGCTCAGTACGAGTGGTTATCTGCCATGACCGTCTGGGGGTTAGAGAAGACAAAGCAGAGACACAGACAGAACAAAAAGAACTGATGTAAGAGTACTTTCTATATTAAAGTAAAACGCTGATAGGTTACTTGGAGCATCTTCCCAGTCGATGCCCCCCTTCCAACAAGGCAGCTAAGCAGGATGTCAGACCAGGTGTAGATTCTATGGAGAGAAAAACACTGAGAAAAAACAAAGTTAACAATTGAAATAACAGCAAATAATACAACTGGAGAGCAGCAGAAGAGAAAAGTAGCAGAGTGAAGAAATGTGGTCAGTCTGTCCTCCAACAGTCTAAGCCTATAACAGAAAAACTACAGAGACAGTTCAGGATGACACAGCATGTTAGAATGAGACATGAGAGAGGCAAAGCCAGGGAAAACCATCTGTCTGGACTGCATTCCCCCACAGCTTAGGCTGTCGGCTTCTAACCCTCCCACACACCACCACTGATCAAGTAATTGAATAATTTAGAGAAAGTGAAAGAATGTCCAGGATAACTTGATTTTTCTCTTTTTAATAGAATAAAGGAAGATAGAATATATTTTACCTCTCTCATCTATACAATAAAGAAAGGTACATGTGTTGTAATAGCCAACTTGGATCTATTGATAGCCAATCCAATATATGCTTGGAAAGCATAGCAACATTTGGAAACATAAAACTCTGACACATTACAACTCACATTTCTTCTTCTCATTTCTTAGAATTCAAACAACTCCAAATAAATCACATCCATAATTGAATTTGAAATAAATGTATACAATTTCGGATGGCATTGGAATTTTCAGATAAGAGAAACCTATCATGGGGTTACTTGGCAGGCAGTGTGGCAGGCAGTGAAAGAAATAAATCAATGGAAGTATTCATCCTACTAGCATACTAGGTGACACCTGAGAAAGGAATGGAACTTTTGTTGCCTCCAGAGCCAAGGCAAAAGATGGTCCCTCTGTGTGAACTCCATAGACTCTATGTATAAGATGGATGGAGCCTTCGTGACGTCACCTGTAGGTTTCTGAGGAGCTGACTTGAAGCCCAGTGGGCGGTTCCCACCCCCGGCCTCTTGGTCGCGTCATGTCACTCCCGGAAAATAGAAGAATTGGGCAAAGAGGTGGAGCAGAGAGTGGGGCTGTGAGGGTGGGGGGCGGATGATTAACAGGCATCAAACTATGAGCTAACTGAGCTAACACGGGGCTGACCAAAGCTGACGCAGATGGCTGTTGGCGGGCGCTTTTAGCCAGAAAATCGTGGTTGAACGACAATGCCACCACTCTGCCTTCTAGGCAGATTCAATAATTCTGTCAAATAAAATAATGAAGCCTTGTTGGGCCATAACCTTCACTAAAACTATGTGAATTTTAATTAAAACAAGTTTTAATAATTAATATGTAAAGTAAAGAATAAATGTGATCATATCAACCCACTTTTTTGACCAAGCAGCGTTATCTTAGATGTACAACAGAAATATAATTTTTGTTACCAAATAAAAAGAGTATCACTGCAGTATATATATTTGTACTGCACACAATTAAGGCACTAATAAGTGCAATTGCTATATAATCTGGAGAGATACATATGGACATAATGTGATATAATTCTTTAAAAAATTTCGGGAAACGAGTGCAAAATCAGGAATATAATTTTATTGTTGTGCTTTCTTTTTCTGTCTTTGTTTTGACACAGGCACTACTGTTGTCTATATTAGGCAATTATTTTAAGCTTAATATTTAGTAGTAGCTATTCGGGATAGGGGGTAAGAAAAAGAATAAGCTTTTAGTTGGTGTGAGAGGAAACTAAAAGAAAATCTGTTTGTTATCCAAGTTCTGCTCAAAGCTACAAGATTAAAACTGTACTTCTCTGAGTGCAGTCGGGAAATAAAAGATCCATAAAAGTAAATTTTTCCTGTGTCCTGTCTCAATACTTATGAGCAGGTTACATTTTGGTTGCACTACACATTTTATTAAGAGCCAGATCTGGACAGCAGACACACCAGTCAAGCTCTGACACACAAGCACTCTGAACTAAGTCATGCAAAAGCAGGTCATGCACTGTTGCATTGTACTTCATTTTGGTTACTTTTCAATGGTATAATATCCTTCTGACCTCCTAGAGTCAGAAGTTAAATTTATTTTGCAACAATAACTCCTTGCACCCTCAACCCTGTTATTTCTCTTTCGGGAGCATGATTTTGGACTTTAAATTCCGGCAGGTTTCTTATTAAATAAAGAGTAAACAGCCAGGTCAAATGGAATGGGAAATGGAAAAACAAAAGAAAGTTGAAATAAGTGTTAGGAGTTTCAAGAAAGATGGTACTTTTACTTCTTCTGAGGTATCCTGGTGTGAATTTGCAAGAGACATTTGTCTGAAGTAATAGCTTTGTCAGTTATGTCATTGACTCACCATGGGAGACAGTCAAGGAGGGATTACATTTTTGGGTCCTCTATCATTACAATTTGAGAACTGCTGACTTGAATATTATCTCTCAATAGGAAACAATGCTTCCAAACCCACCCACCGAGTTAACTGTGAATATTTCTCAAAAAAAGGATGAGGCATAAATGAAACCAAACAATTATTTGGTGCACACAGACACAAGAAGTTTTAAAAACACACTAGCAAACAGACATGGAATACATCTTGGGAAGTCAAAGTTTCTGAGTACTTGATTTGTTTTTCTTCTCTCTTGTAGATAGTTTTTAATGATTCATCTCCTGTTGAGCTGTGTTATCTGATGAGAGTCATTTTGAAAGACACACTCAAAGAAAAGAGATACAAGTAAACCTAAATTCCACGGTGTTCAAAAAAGTTTGTGAAAATGTATTTACACATTGATGCACATTGATAATGCAAATTTCAAAGTTTCTGTGATAATTGCTGTGCCGGTTCAGAAACAGTCAGAACACAAGATTGCTGCATGTTGCATCTCCTGTCCTATTTATAGGCTGTATTTTGATGCTTCAGACCCAATTTCATGCTGTTTATATATACTCCCAGTGGGCTCTATTAAAACAGCAAAAGCGCAAAATCCATATATTCATCTAATACTGACCACACTCAGCTGCAATCTCCACAGATCCATGGTGCAGAGTCCAGAACTTTGAAGATGTTAAATGTTTTATCTGATTGATTTGTAAACCCTAGCTTCCCTCGTAAACACTTATGAAATTATGTTGCACTACCTCATCATCTATTTTGTTTTTAGGCATCTCCACTTTACTGAGTGATTTGTCCGTACCATTGCTTGCTTCTAAATAGATTGCAAATAAATAAAAGTGATTGTATGGATAGAGCAGGGAGGTTTAACATCTTCCTTTCAGATATTTTTGCTCCAGGTATTTTACTCCAGGTATTTTTGCTGGCAGAAAGTTAAAAGCCCCCACAGTGGGTCATAGTCGAGAATTAGTCCTGAACATTCCCTGCCATTAAAAAAAGAGAGAATTATTGTTTTCTACCCTTTTTTTTGTAAAGATTAGACAAACACAATCTGGAATTTAATTAGCAGGCTTCTGAGGTGCTAGAGGGAGCTTTTTGTTATCATCATGCAGAGCCTAGCTGCTAGTCCCTACATCTCTGAAGCCTGTGATGTATTTATAAAATGTTAAACAATAACACCCTGTAGTCCTGTGGTTACAGGTACAAACCTATTTACGGTGTGCAAGGAACTGGCCTTTCTTTATACTGTTCATGCTTTACATTTGTCTTACATATTTTTGTGGTGTATCATTGAATTTCATGGTGATTCTCTCTGCCCTGTTAACACTCAAGAAGTTATGTTTTTTGTGTCCTTAAACAGACAAACCACTGCTCAGGTATACAGAACCATTGTTGCCTTAAAGACCTCATGACACGAAGTTGACATTTTTAAACATAACATAAAATAAAGAAATCTGAACCCAATGGACTATGTCAAAGTCATAAACACGCCTTGTTTAATCCTACTGAGAGCAAAAAAACGCTGAGGTGACTAGCATTTTACTACTGTATCACTGCGCACTGAACGAGCCGAATGCTGGAAGTGACATTAGCGAGAGAACGCATTCTGTTTGTTGACACATTTGACAGCGGCTCTTCAGCTGTGACTGGGACCGCTATTTTCTATTTTTAACAAAGAAAAGTGATTGCAATGCCTTCGTGTTGTGTTGGGGGATTTTGCTCAAATACACACAAGGACTGTGTCCGTTTATTTAAGTTTCCCAAAGACCCAGAGTTACTAAGTGGGTGAAACAGATTAGACGCACCCGTGAGTAGTGGGCTCCCTCCTCCTCCTCCTCCTCTCTTCTCTGTTCGGAACATTTTGAGCAGAATTGTTTTTATTACTATGATAAAGGAATCCCTGGGTTGTTTAGTGTGTGTTGCTGCCGGCAGCTGTACCTGCAGTGTTCCACAGGAGTGTGACAACGTGGCGGCGGTACCGTGGTGGTGCTTGTGGACTGCGCAACACTGACAGCAACAGGATCGCTACTCCTACAAGCTCCACTTCCACTGACTGCCCAGTTAGATCTCGTGTTTCCAGAAGCATAGGCTCATTTTAGCCGGGGACACCAGGGACATGTCCCGACCACTTTTCTAAACCTGATGAATTTCTTACGAGCGCAGATCTAACATCTACTTGTGCTCCCAGCACAATTTCCACATAATCAGTATCTGAACGGACTATTATTTAAATTACTCCATTGCACTCTCTCATACAGTCATGATTTCTTTCTGCGCAGATGCTGCAGCGTTCTTTGCAGTGGATACGTCAAGGTTTTAGTTCGTATGCAAACACGCTCAGGGCAGAGTCCTGCAGTGCCGCTGGTACCCGTTTCAAGATACATCAATTAAATTTAATGGGTCTGGCTGGAGTTTCTTTACTACAGGTTAAAAATATGAATTTAATACTTTTGTTTGTTTACGACTCCCAAAGAGAATGGTGTTGATATATTGTGTTTGTGGAGAGAACATGGCAGAATATTCCCCCAACTTTGCGCTGACACCAGAATGTTCCCCCTATCCTGCGCTGCAGAGAGATTTTTCTGCGACTGAATTTGTGATTCAGGAACGGAGAGCGCAGATAAAGTCAGGGACTGTGGACAATATTTTGTTTCTGGACAGAGATATCTGCATTACATTTATTTCAGATGTACAATGTTTCAAAGAATTAAAAGGGACATGATTCATTGTAATATAGGCTAATTTACAATCCTTTGGGGATTGTGTTATTTTCTGTCTTTGATCGGTTTTTTAAGACTGTAGCCTAATGGAAAAATGTAAAGGCCATTGTTAGCAGGGCTCCTTACTGTGCGGGAGGAAAATCGAGTGAGAAAATGAAGCAGGACATCACACAAAAGTTCACTTTCTGACGGGCGGCTCAACCACTCCACTACTCCATCAGGTAGAGAGTGCGTTCACAAAAAGGAATAGGAATACCATCCGAAGTGTTTGTGTGATGAGCTTTTGCCGTCAGTTTATTATGACACAGCCTCTATTCATCAGTACAATAATCAAAAACACCTGTGGACCCGAACTAACAGCCGTCCTTCATTTTTAAAGTTTACAATTCACGCCACTGACCACTTGATGCAGACGCACAGTCATTTTCAACTTTAAGCACAGAGTTTAGGAAACTGAAAAAATCAAAAAAGATTCTTATGAGAGCATCTGTGCATCATCATCGCAGACCTGGACACCGCACTCAATGCAACGCTATTTCCTCCTGCTGAGGCAATAAGAAAGTTGAGAAAGAAGTGGCGCTTGTTATTCCAGTGTTCGACCGGAGTGGATTCAGCCTCTCTTATGCACAACCAGGTGAACAATTCACGTCCATAGACCATGAGAAAGTTGTGAGACTGCAGGTAAAATGTTCATATTTAGTACATGTTTTCATCTGCTCCATGTGTGATGGCACGATTGAGATTCTTTGTTCAGATCGTTCGGGCTGAATATTAACTAAAATGAATGAAGAATTAAATAATATTCAATATGTTTCAGATTTTCAGAATTTTCAGAACGACAATGGTTGTAAAGGGAACACGTTTTATTACTGCACATATAGCCTATAGCCAACGGCTGAATAATTATAGGCTATATGAATAATCAATAATTATTCCCAGCAGTTTTAAAAACAAACTGACGCCCTTGTCCAGAAGAGACAGGTACATATTCAAAGCAGTTTTGCAATAATTACGTCCAGTAAGTCTGGATTAGTTTATTATTTTTAGTTTTAAAACTGATTTACCATATTTACATTATGTAATGTGTTTTTTTCAGGTCACTGCTAAAATCACTACACGTTAATATTATTATGCACATTTATATCATTTTGTTAATAAAAAAAAAAAAAAGAACCCACTATTAAGTTATTTCTAATCCTTACCAACCTGTGTTTCCCTGATGTCACTTCTCCCGCTAGCTTCTCTGACCCGCTTTCTTCTATCCATCTCAGTCGTTGTGTACGGCTCATACCTGTACGGTTCTATGCCTCTAGAAGTACCAGAACCGGCTGCATTTTCCACCTCAAAAACCATCTCAAGGCTAAAACTGGAGGAAGAATCTTCCAAGCCTTAAAATATGAGCGCCTCCATCAGGCCTGACAGCGGAGTTTTCGGACTGTCCAGCCTGACCGGTTCTGTCGCTGACGTCACATGGAGACGTAGCTTTGAAGCCGCGATTAAGCTAATATTTTTGAAACTCTAATTATCACATAAAATCAAGTCTGTTCGGCTCACAAATTTACACAACCACATACTTGCATTATGTCATAAAAAATTTACATTAAATAAGCTTGGTGTCATGAGATCTTTAATGTTTACCTGTTCTTACAAATTGAGCAGGTTTCTTGAGAGTAACGATCATAAAAGGTTTCTTGATAATACAGAAAAAAATTTGTGTCAAATATTTGAAATTGTAAATTGTTTTAAAATGTATTCAGTTTTTTTTTAACACAAAACAAATAAACCCTATAATAGATTGGTTAAAGTGCAAGTGTAGGCTATTTTCCAAGGGAAAGAAAACAAATCTTCATAGCTGATTTGTTTTTAACCAACATTTTATCTGTTTTTCAAAGATTTAACAGCGGTCAAAATAATATTAGAATTCTTTGAGCATGTTCTTAAAATGTGAGAGGGAGGTTGAACACCAAGAAACCTACATTTTTGCACCACATCAAGAGTTTCTCCATTGTCTAGTACATGTGACTGTAGTTGAACCCTACTCTGTGGCAGGGGAAAAAACTTGCATATGCTTTTTTATTGTCCTGAGGTTTAAATAGAAATACTGAAGCTGCTAAGAAACTGATACTTTAGGTGTAGACAGTATATCAGTGACTCTTTTGCTGTTCTGTCATGTGTATATAATACGTGTCAGAAGAATCAATATACAATTGCATTTTAACTTCCATTCAAACATTTGGTAAGATGTTAATATAAAGAATAAGAATAAGACTTTGTATAAAGCCTTGTGGAACTACTGTGCCGTCATGGTACGCTGATTGTGTATTTACGATGTGTACAACGTGTTTTCTGTTTGATAAAGGTGACTTCATCCAGTAAAATTTACTGTCTGAAAAGTTAAATGATGACAATTCTGGAAGAAGCACTTTGTGATTAACTGTACTACATGGTTGTTTTAAGTCAGAAGAAACAGCTTCTACATCACTATCCTGATCTATTATACTTCTGGTGTTCTCAAAAAACAAAAAAATGTGGCTGTGTCAGCAGAGTGACAAAATCCAAACTGAATTCACTGGTAAGGGATTATTTGAGTTATTATGATGTTATTTGCAATGGGACTAAAAAATGGCACTAAACGTTGTAGTACGTGGTTAGTACATACATTAAAGGTCATTTTGTGCAGCTGCTGTTGAAACAATTTTGTTTGCTTGATGGATTTTACACAACAAACAAAAAAGATTGGCGAAGAACAGTAATTGTAACTTCAGGGGTTCCTCACAATTCTTTTGAATTTGATGACGGTATAAAGGATTTTATCTGTAGGTTGTAGCGGGAGTGAAAAGGAGTATCTTTTTGTTTCATACAAAGATTTATATTTTCTTTCTGATTTCTCAAGGGTTTCTTCCCTACATAATATTATATATTAGCTCCAAGACTCTTGGAGGGCAAGTTCACAGCTGTTGTGGCAGGAGATGTTTGATTGACAGTAAGATGTAGTGTATGCCTGAATAAATCCACTATTTTCCAGTAGGTCAATATTGACAGCTGAAGAAAGGAAAATATGTCAGAAGATAAATGGCTGTTATATTTCTGCATTTTTTTCAAAGGACAGGCTTTTTCTTATAATTTTTTTTAAAATAGGTCTTATTTCTTGTATTTTATTTTTTTTACAAGTCATTTGACTATTGAAAACAGCATAAAGTATATGTGTTTTAACATTTGTTGGTGTTGACAAGCTCCTGAAGTCAAACAGTAAATTCTGGTAGATATTTTGCCCTTCTACCTTTAAAAACAACGGCGATAGTGGGAAAATGGAGATTTGTCTCAAGAAACCTTTCTTTCATCTGCAACAGGTTCCACAGAAAATTTTCCACCTCCATCTTCTACTATCCATTTTTAATAGCCACGAAATCCTTGCAGAGACACAATAGAAGGGTTGGTGTCTATTTCAAGTGGTCAGTGGATGTATACCAGTCCAGATATACACCCTGGACAGACTGCTATTCCATCACAAACTGTTCCAATTACAGGTCAGTAATACTATCCACTGACCATACAGTTAAAACCAGATATTTGCATACACTGTATAAAAACACACAACATTTTTCTCTTACTCTCTGACTCTGACTCATACTAAAACTACACTTTTAGGTCAGTTAGAATTAAAAAAATGTTTTACTTGCTAACTGACGACCTATATATATATTTAACTTTTTACAAATTATGAGTTTCAACACATTTCTTTAATTATTTGTCTTTTAAACTGTTTGACTTGGGACAAAAGGTTTTAGTTTTCATTTCAATCAAGGTTATGCTCTACTCTACTATTGTCCTTAAATCACTTTGGAATTGATTTGAGATTGCTTAACCCTAAGCAATCTTGACATTTTGAGATGTTCCACTGATTTTTCTTTCTTTATGATACCAACTGTTTTGTGAAATTCACACGTCCCTCCAGCAGCAAAACATCTCCTGCATGATGCTGCAACCACCATTCTTTACAAGTGGGGAGATGTTTTCAGGCTCGCAGGAATTCCTCTTTTTTTCTCCAAGTGTAATAATGGTCATTAATACCAGAATCTTCAGTTTTGATTTTATCAGACCACAAGGTCTGTCTTAAAAAATAAGTCTTTATTCCTTTGTGCATTTGAAAACCCACCAAGGAATATTATTCCGTCTTCCTCTCTAATTGGCATTTAAGCCCATTTTGGAAAAATACTTCATTCACTGTGGATAAAATTTTTCTCTTACCAGCTTTTGTTAGGATCCTCACACGGTTTTTTGCTTTTGTTTTGGGGTTGATATGTCTTCCTCCAGAGTGGTAAAATGACTAAACATTCCCATGGATTTTAAAAAGAATATAAACTCAGCAAAAAAAGAAACGTCCCTTTTTCAGGACTGTGTATTTTGACAAGAATGTTGTAAAAATCCAAAAAACTTTACAGATCTTCATTGTAAAGGGTTTAAACAATGTTTTCCATGCATGTTAAATTAACCATAATCAATTAATTAACATGGACCTGTGGAATGGTCGTCAAGACCTTAACAGCTTACAGAAAGTAGGCATTTAAGGTCACAGTTCTAAAAACGCAGGACACTAAAGAGACTTGTCTACCGACTGTGAAAAACACCCAAAGAAATATGCCCAGGGTCCCTGCTCATCTGCATGAACGTGCATTAGGCATGCTGCAGGGAGGCATGAGGACTGCTGATGTGGCTAGGGCAATAAATTGCCATGTCCGCACTGTGAGACGCCTAAGACAGCGGTACAGGGAGACAGGAAGGACAGCTGATCATCCTCGCAGTGGAAGACCACGTGTAACAACACCTGCACAGGATCGGTACATCCGGATATCACACCTGCGTGAAAGGTACAGGATGGCCACAACAACTGCCCGAGTCCCACCAGGAACACACAATCCCTCCATCAGTGCTCAGACACTCCGCAATAGGCTGAGAGAGGCTGGACTGAGGGCTTGTAGGCCTGTTGTAAGGCAGGTCCTTACCAGACATCACCAGTAACAATGGGCACAAACCCACCTTCGCTGGACCAGACAGGAGTGGCAAAATGTGCTCTTGACTGATGGGTCACGGTTTTGTCTCACCAGGGGTGATGGATGGATTTGTGTTTATCGTCGAAGGAATGAGCGTTACACCGAGGCCTGTACCCTGGAGCGGGATCGATTTGGAGGTGGGGGGTCCGTCATGGTCTGGGGCGGTATATCAAATCACCATCGGACTGAGCTTGTTGTCATTGCAGGCAATCTCAATGCCTTGCGGTACAGGGAAGACATCCTCCTCCTTCATGTGGTACCCTTTATGCATGCTCATCCAGACATGATCCTCCAGCAGGACAATGCCACCAGCCATACTGCTCGTTCTGTGCGTGAGTTTCTGCATGACAGCAATGTCAGTGTTCTGCCATGGCCAGCGAAGAGCCCGGATCTCAATCCCACTGAGCATGTCTGGGACCTGTTGGATCGCAGGGTGAGGACTAGGGCCATTCCCCCCAGAAATGTCCAGGAAATTGCAAGTGCCTTGGTGGAAGAGTGGGGTAACATCTCACAGCAAGAACTGACAAATCTGGTCCAGTCCATGAGGAGGAGATGCACTGCAGTACTTCAAGCAGCTAGTGGCCACACCAGATACTGACTGGTACTTTTGATTTTGAGCCTCCCTTCATTCAAGGACACATTATTCTATTTCTGTTATTCACATGTCTGTGAAACATTTTTAGTTTATGTCTTTTTTTTTTTTTTTGTCTTATGGTGTTGACTCTTTTAGTGTTCATACAAATATTTACACACATTAAGTTTACTGAAAGTAAAAACAGTTGAAAGTCAGAGGACGTTTCTTTTTTTGCTGAGTTCATTTGGCACCTTTATGAATCTGGAAATTATTTCCAAGGATCAACCAAACTTTTTGAGGTTCGCAATTATTTTCCTGGTATCTTGAGTGATTTCTTTAGATGTTTTATGATGTAGCACTAGGAACCAGTGTGTTTGTGTTGTGACTGAAATGCTTGATCTGACCTATCAGAAGCTTACAAAGCCATGATATCACCATCTGTGTTTTTTCCAAATTTCTAAAGATATTGGTGCATGTCAATGACTGTCTCAATATTGTCATATTTAGAAATATCTTTGATAATCAGTACTGACCTAAAATAGGAAAAGTTCAACCTGATTTGTTGCCGCACAGTGAGAAAAAAATGGTTATGTGTCTTTTTATACATCCATCCATTTTCTTTATGCATTTATCCTTACAGGGTTACAGTGGGGCTGGTATCTATCACCAGCAGTAATAGGCAGGAGGCAGGGTACATCACTGTACAATATACAGCGCATGTAAATATCTGGTTTCAGTTGTATATATCACATCTTACTGAGTGTTTTCTATATAAAAAAACCTAGTTATTCAAAAAATATAACAATGTTTTACAGTTTATACAAAATTAATGAAATCACTTTCACCATCAAAATAAAGAGTTTAAAGAACAAGTAAAACATGTAACTAAAGCTGTTAGCAATGCATTGGACAGCTAATGAGTCGTCACAGCAGCACCACACCCGGCAAATCGGCCTCATGGGGTTGCAGCATTTCATTGTGTCATGTAGTGCTGTAAATATAATCAATAAAACATAAATATATAAATAAAACTTGAAGTCTAAGGCTGTCAAGAGAAGACTACAGCAGGAATTTTGTGATTGTGTTTCTTTGATTTGGTCAACAGTTGAACAGCAGTGTTTTACACCTATCATTGATTTTACCCTTGAAAACTACAATTTGCAAAGTCATGAAGGTATGTACAGTATGATCCTTTCAAGATCAACATAAAGCTAAAACACTTTTCTTTTTAGATAAAATTCTTTGTTGGAGAAAGCATGATTGTGCTGGCTCATCTTGGATTTTAGACAACACTCTGCTCCAGGATAGGGATGACCAAGACATACCGATTATGATAATGCTGGGATTTACCCATAGAAAACTGGAAATCCTGGAACATACAAGACAAAAGTGAAGACTTCATTTTTTTGTTGACATTCTTCAGTATGACCTCATAATAGTGATTAAACATATGTTAACAAAAATAATAAAATCCAATAAAAATGGAGTATTGTATTTGTATTGGTTTTTTACAGTAAAAGTTTATAAATGTCTGGCACTTTGCAAATTAAATTTAAAACTTGCTTTATTGAAAATTGTGCTTTAGATGTACTATTTGAATGACCTGCATGTTCTTATATGGGACTTCTTGCCATGGATGTTACATTATAAAAATTAATAAAGTGATGATTAAACACAACTTGTCTGACTTCTTGAGGTATCCCTTTTATTGACCTGCAACCAGTCCTGGGTGTATGCTACACCTTTCCTAGTGTATGTTAGGACAGGAATTGTTTCCTGTGAATTTACATATCTTAGTTAGACTTATATGTATTTTAAGCAAAGGTGGGTTGAGTACCCAAAAATTGCACTCAAGTAAGAGTGCAATTATATTCATCATATTTTTACTTAATTAAAAGTAAAGAGTAGCCGTCCAAAAAATTACCAGAGTAAGAGTAAAAAGTATTTGGTAAATAGGCTACTTGAGTAATGAGTAACATCTGATCAAAATATTTTCTAAATTATGTAATTAGACTGACAAAAATATAAAGTTATGGGCAAATTCTGGTATTTTAAAGACATAAAAAATGATAAATAGCAGAAGAAAGACTTTTCAAAGTCACTTTTTTTCAATATAATACCAATACTTACAGTAGGTAATGAATAAATATATCTTAGAACAAGGTAAAAAGTACTTCCAGTGACAATTTATGGTGTTTACTATATATGCACTTGACCTCAAAATGCAACAACAAGCTCAACAGACAGATTACATTAGAAAGCTTGTGTTGAAACGGGTGGTCTCCTTCAACAAACTGTAGGTCTGTGTCTGGTGTGGTTTTGTTTAAACAGAAACTGATTAGTCAATCACTTCATCTGGATGGCATTAAATTGTCCCCCAGTAATAACGTAAAGAACCTCGGCATTATTTTTGACCAAGACTTGACATTTAAATCCCATATTAAACAGGTTTCTAGGATTTCTTTCTTTCACCTCCGGAATATTGCTAAAATTAGAAACATCCTGTCCAGGAGTGATGCTGAGAAACTAGTCCATGCATTTGTTACCTCAAGGCTGGACTACTGTAATTCTTTACTATCAGGAAGTCCACAAAATGCCATTAAAAGCCTTCAGTTGATCCAAAATGCGGCAGCAAGAGTTCTGATGAATATTAAAAAGAGAGATCACATTTCTCCTGTTTTAGCTTCCCTTCATTGGCTCCCTGTTAAATCCAGAATAGAATTTAAGATCCTTCTTCTTACATACAAAGCCCTTAATAATCAAGCTCCATCATACATCAGAGATCTAATTGTTCCATATGTTCCTAAAAGAGCACTTCGCTCTCAGACTGCAGGTTTACTTGTAGTTCCTAGGATCTCTAAAAGTAGAATGGGAGGCAGATCTTTTAGTTATCAGGCTCCTCTCCTGTGGAACCAGCTCCCAGCTTTAGTCCGTGAGGCAGACACTCTGTTTACTTTTAAGGCCAGGCTTAAAACTTTCCTTTTTGATAAAGCTTATAGTTAGAGTGGCTTAGGTCATCCTGAGCTATCTCTGTAGTTATGCTGCTATAGGCTTAGACTGCTGGAGGACAGACTTACCAATTTTCTTCACTCTGCTACTTCCTTTTCTCCTACGACTCTCCAGTTGTATTACAGTACATTCTGTTATTTCGACTGTTAACTTTGTTTTCTCTCAGTGTTTTTCTCCTCATCGAAGATATACCTGGTCTGGTATCCTGCTTGGCTGCAATGCCCTGTTGGACGGGGGTCATCGACTGGGATGATCCTCTCAGTAACTGAACATCCACTGTGTCCTGTTATCAACTTTTTACTTTCTGTAACATAGAAAGTTCTCTTATATCGGGTCTTCTGTTCCTTCTGTGTTCTGCTCTGTCTTCTCAAACCCCCAGACGGTCGTGGCAGATGGCCGCTCCTACTGAGCCTGGTTCTGTTGGAGGTTTCTTCCTGTTAAAGGGGAGTTTTTCCTCTCCACTGTCGCTACATGCTTGCTCAGTATGAGGGATTGCTGAAGGATTGCTGTGGTTGGAAATCTGCCCAACCTCACGCCAATGACTGACGCAATCTGCTGGGATTCCTTAAATAGGAAACTTTTTAACTGATTGGAATGTTTGTATAATTGTATTGAAATGACTTCTTGTTAAGTGCCTTGAGATGACATCTGTTGTGAATTGGCGCTATATAAATAAACTGAATTGAATTGAATTGAATTTAAAATATGTTTGGTCTTCATTCAGCGAATTTACTCAGTGTGTAGAACATCCAGAAATTTTACTCAAGTAAGAATAGCGATACTACATAATAATATTACTCAAGTAAAAGTAAAAAATATGGCATACCATAACTACTCTTAATAGTATTTTTTTCCCAAAAAAGTTACTCAAGTAAATGTAACTGAGTAAATGTATCTAGTTACTATCCACCTCGGATTATAAATGGAGGTAATGTGTTAACTTAAGTTCAGGAGCAGGACCACTCCCCAAAATCCATTTCCCACTCAGCAATCTACCCAAACTCGATTCACCTGGCGTCTCACACCCAGATAGCATATCTAATTCCTTTGCAGTCTATATAAACTCAACCCGCCTAGCGCTACGCATTTGTCTCGATCATTTTTGCACCCTTCGTGCTTACCTCCAGCGTTCATTCCATTCTCTTGACATGAGCGTCCTAACTGTTTGTGTTGATCCATCCGAGGAGCTGCTCCGTTGCAATCCCTTCTCAGCCGGGCCGTCACCCGGTTTCCTGCAGTGTCCTGCTTTCGTCGGTCCAGCGGGATTCCAGCCCGTCTTCCTCGGCTGCGGCTTCTCGTCCTGGCTCTCTCGGACGGATCACTCCCCCTCCCCCCCACACCTTCATCTTCTGCGTCTTGTAGCGGCCATCCTTGCGCTCGCTTGGGCTGGTTTCCTCTTGCTTCTCCCTCTCCTCCCCTCCCACCCCAGACTTCCTCAATTCGCAATAGGGCCTTACCTCAAGATTGGCAATATCCCGTTGACGCTTCTGGCCGCCCAGACATGACTGGCCAGACCATAGCGCAGCTGCAGTGCCACTTCCGGAGTCATCCCTTTCAGTCGTGTGAGTGAAGTTCTTAAATATAAGAGATGAGAGAGATTTCTTCAGATATTCGGAGGTTTTAATACAAACTTGGTTGATCAAGCAAGGAGGTACAGCGTTAACAGAGAATATGCAATACTGACCTGCCTTCCAAAACAAGACACAGAATTATATAGGTTCAGTAATCCTGACTCCTATCAACATGACATCAGAAAACATTTCTTTAGTATGAGAACATTAGACTCGCAGGCTTCAGGGACTTGACAGTGGAAGCACAATCAATGTATGTCCTTGGACGTCCTTCAATGTAAAAGAGAGTTGCTATGCCAACCCAGGATGTAAGAGCCTAAATCAGTAGATTTGTCCTGACCCAAATTCATACAGTGTCATATAATCGGATTGGTCACCATATCATAAGGAGCTGGCACACAGTAACTATCAGTATATGAAATACACAGAGCAGATCATTCTTAATAATTAATTTCCCACAACAGCCGCTCGGCCACTAAATCCTGCCTTTTTAGGCTTCTTTTCCCGGCTTCCCTACAACAGCCCTCCTCCTCCTCCCGTCCGGGGCTTCCCGTTTCTGCCGGGGTCCAGCTTCCTCCTTCCGCTTCCGGATCCTTCAGCGACACAGTTCCCCTCCTGCCATCTCCGGCCCAGTGCCCACAGCTCCCCCTGGTGGAAGCCAGCTTCCATGTCACCCAGCGTCTGCTCCCTCATTTTCTGATTTTTGCTTTCTTCATGGCCAGTTTATTTTTCTCCTTCCTGTCAATGCAGGTTGCATCTTCTCCCCATGTACATACATGCTCCTCAACCCTCCTTTTACCCTCCCTCCTTCAAGTTCTTTAGGTGCAGTTCCAACCCCTCTCCCCTCTCTGTGCCCCTCTCTGCTTCCTTCACTGCAGCTGCCACTTCAGCTGCCCAGCAGGCTGTCCCAGTAATTCTCTCGGTCCATCACTGGTTAGCCACTGCGCCTTTTGCAGTCGGCCTTTCTGAGCCTGACAGTCGATTCTCTCTTCGAGGAGGGATTCATGATGAGCCCTTTCATCAACTCTCCTTTTCTAGTCTTCAGCCCCTTGAGCGTCGCTACCCAAAAGTACTCTGATCCTCTCTAACTTCCTGCTTATGTATTCGTGCTCGAAGCAACAGCTCCTGTCTCTTCTGGGTCATCTCAACTATGCCATTCACATCATTCTTCAGGGACGGTCCCTCATATCCCACCTTCTGTCCACCGCCACCAGCATTCTTTCTCCATTGCCGGCTCATCATTGACAAGCCATGTCAGACGGAAAGGCGGTATTGGTGCAATTTTCTGTCTTCGTGGAGTGGTATTTCTTTTAATGATTCCTTCTCTCATCCAGATTACATATAGCTCAACAGATGTGGCACCCTTCATAGGCTTCAGTGGCTACTACGGCGGTATGTGGCTTGTGTCAGACTGGCCCTCGGAGTTCGATTCCCTGAAGCTCCAGTCTGCTTTCTCTGCAGTCCAGCTCTATCCACATTGGTCGCTGCCCTTCTTTGGGGGCATGAATGGTCTCAACACTCCATTCCCATGCACTCAGAAAATGCTGTTTTAAACATGTTAAACAAAGGCCAGTCAAGCTCTCCTTCAATCATGCAGTTCACCCGCAGTCTCACCCTTGCGTCAGCCTAACATCAGTTCCTGCTTCGTGCTGCTCATTTTCCAGGCTACCGAAATCGCATTGCCAACGCACTTTTTCAATTCTCTTTTCAGAAATTCAGATCCCTGGCGTCTGCTGCATATCTCAACCCAACTCCGGTCCCTCCGTTTCAGCCACAAACTACAACTAAGTCCTCAGCTTCACAACCTCACCATCTCATCTCAGAACTCAACAGTCTCACCCCTGTATCTTCTCAGGAAACCTGTCAGGCTGGAACCTCTTAGAAGCCTTTCACATAGTGTATGGTTTCTTTCTCTTAACCCTATGTTAATTTGCCAATTCATCACCCACTCTCTCAAAATCCCGAAATTTGTGCAGCCACCATTCAATCATTTTTCGGTATCAGTTTCTTTGTGGAGCTGGCAATGGGTATCCCTCAACCATAGCCATGCAACCGTTATCTAAAGCTCTTAAGAAACCAGAACCATTTACGGTTATTCACCTCTTACCACTTACCTCCAACCTTCTTAGCTGTTGTATCCACATGCTTCGCTCTGGCTACTCATCTCCTTCAGTCTACTCAACACTTGAGTTCATGTTCCTGCTGGTTTATTCTGGCTTCCTGTGCTCCTCTGAGTTCGCCCCATCCTCATTTAGACATGACTCTTCAATTCTTTCAATTCAATTCAGTTCAAAAATACTTTATTAATCCCAGAGGGAAATTAAGTTTTGGTATAGCTCATATAATTAATTCTTTAAGGAGTTGTAGATGATGATGGCTGTGGGCAGGAAGGATTTCCTGTAGCGGTCTGTATTGCAGTGAAACTGAAGAAGCCTCCGACTGAAGACGCTCTGTTGTTGTATGCCTGTCTCATGAAGAGGATGCTCAGGGTGGTCCATAATTTTTTAGATTTTATGAAGAATCCTTCTTTGCATTATAATCTCCAGATTTTCCACAGTTGTCCCAAGAACAGAACCAGCCTTCTTTATCAGGTTGTTTAGCCTTTTTAAATCCCTGGCTCTGATGCTGCTACCCCAACAGATGACGGCTGAAGAGATTACACTCTCCACAACAGACTTGTAGAAGATCTCCAGCATCTTGCTGCCAACCTTGAAGGACCTAAGATTCCTCAAGAAGTACAGTCTGCTCTGACCCTTCTTATAGACGGCTTCACTGTTCAGTCTCCAGTCTAGTCTGTTGTCAAGGTGAACTCCGAGGTATTTATACTCCTCAACCACCTCCACTTCTTCTCCCATGATGGAAACAGTGTTTGACTTATCCCTGTTTCTTCTGAAATCTACAATCATCTCCTTTGTTTTGTTTACATTCAAGGTGAGACGATTGTTTCCACACCATGTCACAAAGCGGTCCACCAGCTCTCTGTATTCAGCTTCTTGTCCATCTCTCATACACCCGACAATTGCAGAGTCATCTGAGTATTTCTGCAGATGACAGGTCTCTGATTTATACTGGAAGTCTGAGGTGTACAGAGTGAAAAGCAATGGTGAGAGTACGGTCGCCTGTGGTGCTCCTGTGCTGCTGACCACCTGGTTTGACACACAATTCTTCAGTCTAACAAATTGTGGTCTGTTGGTCAGGTAGTCATTGATCCAGGCGATTGTTGAGGGCTCCACCTGTGTCTTCAGGAGTTTCTGACAAAGCAAATCAGGCTGAATTGTGTTAAATGCACTGGAGAAATCAAAGAACATGATCCTCACAGTGCTGCCTGCTTTGTCCAGATGACAGTGGGTTGGTTGAAGTAGGTGGATGATGGCATCTTCAACTCCAACTCCACAGCGATAAGCAAACTGCAGTGGGTCCTGATACGTTCTTGTTTGCTTACTCAGGGGTGCCAACAGGAGTCTCTCCAGGACCTTCATGATGTGGGATGTCAGGGCAACCGGTCTATAGTCATTGATGACTGATGGGTGAGTTCTTTTGGGTACTGGAACAAGGCAGGATGTCTTCCACAACACTGGAACCTTCTCCTGAGTTAGGCTAAGGTTGAAGAGGTGCTGCAGAATCCCACAGAGCTGCTCTGCACAGGCCTTCAGGACTCTGGGGCTGACACCATCCGGACCTGCAGCCTTGTTCCGGTTCAGTTTCTCCATCTGCCTCTTCACCTGACTTTTGGAGACAGACAAGTGGGAGGGGGGGGGGTGGGGGGGGGGCAAAGGGGGTAGCAGCTTTTCCTGACTTGGTTGAAGTCAAATCTGTGGAATTAGAAGAGTCCATGGCTGAGATGAAGGATAAAAATCCGAGGTGTAACAGAAAAGCTGTTGATCAGAGGAGAGTGGGATGTCTGTTTGGTTGGGAACAGGAGAGGGGGATGCTGAGCTAGTTGCTGAACTGAACCTGTTGAAGAATATGTTCAGTTCATTGGCTCTATCCAAACTCCCATCTATCCAATCCTTCCTGTCCTTAAAACCTGTGATCTTTCTCATTCCTGACCAGACATCTCTGATATTGTTCCTCTGTAGTTTGTTCTACAGCTTCTTCCTGTATGCCTCTTTTCTGTCTCTGATCTTGACCTTAAGTTGCTTCTGTATACTCCTCAGTAATTCCCTGTCTCCCTCCCTGAAGGCTCTTTTTTTCTCGTTTAGCAGTTCCTTCAGGTCACTGGCGATCCAGGGTTTGTTATTAGGGAAGCATCTCACTGTTCTGGTGGGGATGATGTTGTCCACACAGAAGTTTATATAGTCAGTCAAACACTCAGTCATGGCATTGATGTCCTCTCCATGTGCTTGGCAAAGATTCATCCAGTGTGTGGTTGCAAAACAACCCTGCAGGGCTTCTTCAGCTTCCTGTGACCATTTTCTCAGTTAGTTTTGTCACAGGTTGCCTCTGAACAAGTGGCTTATATTCTGAACAGAGAAAAACAAGATTGTGATCTGATTGTCCCAGAGGAGGTCTTGGGTTGGACATGTATGAATCTTTTACATTTGCATAAAACAAATCCAAGGTCTTGTTTTCTCTTGTAGAGCAGCTGACAAACTGTTGAAATGTTGGAAGTGTAGTAGAGAGCGAGGCATGATTAAAATCACCAGATATTGCCAGAAATGCATAGGGGTGCCGTGTCTGTAGCTTAGCAACAACGGAACTGATGACATCACATGCAGTGTCGGCAACGGCTGAAGGTGGAATGTAAACAACTGCCAAAATTACACTGGTAACACTGGTTACGGTCCCCTTATGTTGTGTTGGGTTATTTTCTCTCTCCTCCGCTTTCCTTTGTTTGCCGGCGTTTGTGTTTGT